>CM035122.1:140700249-141300249 GCA_020205555.1 Panax stipuleanatus | reverse complement strand
AACTAAGAACATATTCCACAATTAATGCTTGAGCGGTTCCCTTGAATTGGACTTCAAAATAAATATTCTCGAGTAGTTTTCAGTCCCATCACTTGAAATAATTTGTTGAACCCTTGAAGCTTGAATTGATAGATTGTCGAAAAATTCTGTCCCCCTCACGCGTGTATCACTATTTGCTTGATAATTAATTTCCAAAATTGAAGACAAATCTCTGTGGGAGCTTGAGTAATCATCATATTTGGATGACCATACCTAGTTTTGATTCGAGCAATTTTTCGATCAAAAAAAACTAAAATCAAAACTTGGTTTTAGAGATGAGGAATGGATTTCAGATCTGCCCAATGGTGGTTGCATCTTGCATTATGGGTTGACTGATTTCTAGTTGACGCTGGGGTAGAGAAGGGGACAGTTACTACGGAGGAGTGGTAGGAATGGCTAGTGGTGGGGGCTGACGTAGCTGTGGAGTGGCAAGGGTGATACCTTCTTAGTGTTCTTATTAATTATTATTTGTTCTAGAGGTTGAAGATGGGGCTATTTGGTTTAAATTCTTCATTTAATTTGGTTTGTTACCTTTTTATCCTCGTATTTAGTTAAATTAAATTTTATTCCCATTTCAGACTTGTACGTCCATGTCATCTATATGATGTAGCAATTTTGATTAAACAAAATTGAAATAAATCGGGAGTTCAATCGATATTTGAAATAAAATGAAAGGACAATCATCGAAATTGAAAAAGGTTAAGAATCCAGGTACTAATTTATATTTAAGCCTACTCAAATTCTTAAAATATATTGTATAAATATGTTTTTGGAACATCTTGAACACACGTACCCTGAAGAAGGGGTGAAACTAATTTGGCACAAAGCCAAAGAGGTTTTAAATGATGGTATGTTAATATGAATAATATAAAATATTATACTCCCTCCTTTTCAAAATATAGGATCAATTTTGACCTTTTGTAGTCAATTTGAGATATTTTCAAATTTAAAATTGATATAAACTCATTTAATTCTAAAGAATACAATTATGAATATTTTAAACTATCTAAGAAGTTCTATTAAACCATTGTTTTCTTTCTACTGCATTCTGTTATGATCTTTTCTGTCTGCAATGAGGAATTCATTTGTTTTGTTGGCTGTCGTTTATGCCCTTCCCTTAATTGAAACTTCATTTATGTCTTTGCAGGTTGTTAATTGCCATGAATCCGTCATTTACATCTTAGTACCTTTGAGATATGCCACAGTTTATGGATGCTCTGATGCAACTATAGTACTCGGGGCTGTTGGCAAGGTAATTACAAGGATAAGTAATGTCATGCTTTCTTCTTCTAGTTGTTGGATTATGTATTAGTTCTCTTAGATTAACAGTTGGGATAATAGACTTTTTGGTCATTGTACTAGGACCTGATTTTCATTGTAGTCACCGATTTTTTTTTTGTTACAATCGCGTAACTATATTTTAAAATAATTACCAAATGGTCATTACTTACGATTTCCGTCAAAAAAATAGACGGAAATGCTGAGCGTGCATATTGACCCGTTTTCTTTGCTGATGTGGACGGAAGTTTTGCCATGGTATCATTTGTATAATTTTTAAATAATAATAATAAATTTAAAATAATAATAATAATAATAACAAAATAATAATAATAATAATATAAGATAATCTATAAATAGAAAATGAACAGATCAGGAACCCCAAAACCATAATCACCGGAACAAACTGATAAGCCAAAAAATCCAGGAGCCAGCGATTACTACGAAGCCGCGCATTTCATTCTCTCCCAGGCCGAATCCTTCTCTCTCGAATCCCAAATCCTAGAATTCGTCAAGGGCAAACCATCCTTTTGAAATGGCCTGGCAAGTACCCCAACATTCCCTCCATCCTCCTCAATTCCCACATCGACGTCGTTCTAGTCGAGCACCACAAGTGAGCTCATCCTCCTTTCCAAGCCCAAATTCATCCCCAAAGTGATAACATCTATGCTCGAGGTTCTCAGGACATGAAGTGTGTGGGATTACAGTACCTGGAGGCAATTCGTAAACCGAAGATTGCTAAATTCGAGCCAATTAGGACAGTTTATCTCTCTTTTGTACCGGATGAGGAGATTGGCGGTCATGATGGTGCCGGGAAGTTGGCTAATTCCGATATTTTCAATAAGATGAATGTTGGGATTGTGCTCGATGAAGGATTGGCTTCGCCAGATGAAAATTACAGGGTGTTTTACGGGGAGAGGAGTCCTTGGTGGTTGGTGATCAAGTCTAGTGGAGCTCCTGGTCATGGGGTACTGCTATGGAGAATCTGTTGAAGTGCATTGAGATTGTGAGGAGGTTCAGGGCTGCTCAGTTTGACTTGGTCAAGATTGGTCTCAAGGCCAAAGGAGAGGTTGTCTCTGTCAACTGGTCTTCCTCAAAGCTGGCACCTCCGGCAACGGTCGGTAGTACTCCTCTCCGACAACGGCCGAGGCAATTTGTTCGAAGAAGATGATAATGATCTGTACTTGTGTCCGGCAACGGCCGGTAGTACTACAAGAACATCTCTTCGAAGAAGATGATGATGATTTGCTCCTACCCATATTCTCACTCTTGAATATATACACAATGAATTATTATTGATCCAACAAACAGAAACAGAAGCTGAATCAATAGTAGGAAAAAAAAATGTCACTTCCAGAAGCTATCCTATCTAATAAGAATGGACGGATGGATCCCAAATTTACCGAGAGAACGGGGAGACAGACAAAGATATTTTGAAATAATAATAATAATTTCAAAATAATAATAATAATAATAATTTTTAAATAATAATAATAATAATTTTTAAATAATAATAATAATTTCAAAATATTAGATAATTTTATATTTTTAAAGTGAACTTAAAATATTTTAAAATTAAAAATTAATATAAATTCATTAATTTTATATTATTAATAACATAAAATTAATGAGTTTATATTAATAACTTAAAATTCATTAATAACATAAAATTAATGAATTTATATTAATAACTTAAAACTCATTAATGACATAAAATTAATGAATTTATATTATTTTTTTAATTTTTAAATATTTTAAGTTCACTTTAAAAATATAAATTATCTAATATTTTGAAATTATTATTATTATTATTATTATTTAAAAATTATTATTATTTTTTTGAAATTATTATTATTATTTTGAAATTATTATTATTATTATTTAAAAATTATTATTATTATTATTATTAATAATACACATGGCAAAACATATACGTACACATCAGCATCTCAAAATCACGTGATATGCATTGCCAGCACTTCCGTCCGATTTTGAGACGGAAATAGTAAGTAATGACTATTTTGTAATTATTTTAGAGTATAGTTACGCGATTGTAACAAAAAAAGTTTCGGTAACCACAATAAAAATCGGGCCATAGTACAGTGACCAAAAAGTTTATTATCCCTTAGCAGTTTTAAATAAAATTCTTGTTAATGATAAGAGAAAATATCCATTCTTATTATCAACCAGAATTGCAAGATATAGGGCGGTTTGGAATACATGTAACATAAAACATATAATTGTTCAATTTTCCGATTCACAGAAAAGGGCCCAGAAACCATCTTACCAGGTTCAAAATCTTGTGTCAAGCGCGGTGCAGGTCAATGAATAATAATAGATATTACAAGTTTATAACAATATTATAACAAAACTAAAGTTCTTTTTTAGGTTGATTTCATTTCTTCAGGATGAATTTTAGCAATAATCTTGTGAGGAACTTGTTTTTTTGTGAGAGAATTTTGATGGTAGCTTGTTCTTTTCTTAATAATTGTAACATCATCATATTTAGGCCATCCACTCACTCAATTCCACTACATCCGATAAATATGAAAGTGTAAAAGAGAAAAACTGACGTAGATTTGTATCTCTGATTTAATGATACTCTCCATTCTGTTTTAAGTTTAAGCATTTGTCAAAAGGATTTGATTCATGAATATGCATACTTGACATTATAATCTTGTTTTGAATATGTTGCTCTTTTAGTTTTCCTATGATCCATCATTCCCTCGGCCTCCTTTTTATTTCCCCCTTTGTTTGTAGTACAGATCTTAACATGTATCAAAAAATACATTTCTTCTATATGTTAGATGTATATATATTCAGATGTGTCCCAAGTGCATGGGATCTAGACATATATAGTGATGACACATGATTGACTTGGTTCCTAATGTGTGGCATCTAGAGTTAAGTATTTACTGTCAATGATTGACCTAGTTCTTTATGTTATGCACCAGTCATCAACTCTTATATGTGATACATTATGAATTTGTCATTCGACTGATGCAAATTCTCTGAATGTACCTTCTATTGATTTTATGTGTTTGTAGGCTGTAAGAGTTGAGCATTGTGAACGAGTTCATCTGATTACAGCTGCCAAAAGAATCTGTATTGCTAATTGTCGTGAGTGTGTATTCTTCTTGGGGATAAACCAACAACCTCTTATTGTTGGTGATAACCATAAACTGCAGGTATGTTGCTGCTTTTTTATGTTGGTCCATGAAGTTAAGTATTTATATGTTTTGTAGCAGTTATTTATAACAATTCCAGTCCATGGACCTCTAATGATTTGATGCAGCAGCTGTTTCTTATGTCTTTTCAAGGGCTTGCGTGATATATTAGGCAGTTTAGGATATTAGTATTTTCACATAAATACTTGATATTAAGTGAATGGTATTATTTTATGTCCAACTAACTCACTCTTAAAATACAAGAACAGGCAAAATGTCCTCACAAGTCCATGTTTCAAGCAGTTTTTTGTCTAAATTGTTCTTGGATAAAGGTTTATGTGTGTCAACAGGGTTTCACACAGCACATCATGATTTTATTCCTTAACTATTTGAGCTTTGTGCCTGTGGAAATAGTTGTATGCCTGCATTATGCCGAGTGGTCTGTGAATATAATGGTCTTCTTACACCCAGATTTATTGTCATAGTTCTGAACATGAGTAGTAGTTCTAGATGTAATATGGTTGAGTACAGGAGCACAATTCATTTTGACCCTTATCATTCCTACATTTTTATTTTCATTCCCTTGAACGTTCTTTGAAATCTCCCTTTCTGATTCACTGACCACTTTCCTCCAGGTCGCACCATATAATACATATTACTCGCAATTGGAGGAGCACATGAATCAAGTTGGTATTGAGGCTACTATCAACAGATGGGATGAACCTATGGCACTGGGAGTGGTTGATCCACATGATTCATTATCTCATCCTGCAGGCGTTTCTGATGTTCAGACCGAGTCTGCTACCCGCATAGACCCCAATCAATTTACGAACTTTTTGGTAAGTTTTGCAACTTATTTGTCAACTAATTCATGAGGAGTTCCAAAAAATAATTTCTCATTGGATGGTGACATTGTATCTGTTTTATTCACTTATTACTTCTTTTCAAGTTTTTGACTATTGGCTACCTTTTTTCCTGGGGGTATCAAAAGAAATTAAACTAGGGAGTGGCTGTATCTCATGTTTCAAAGACGCGTTAGCGGCTTATGTTTCAAAAAGTCATTTTTTGACTCGGTATCGGTTTCGGTGATATGCACCGTTAGCTAATAAGGAGCTTCAAAAAAAATAATGAAAAAAATTTAAACAATAAGAACAAGAAGATGAATCAATTTTAAGTTCACAAAAAACACTATCTAGTGCACATAACATTATTTAAATGATAAAACAAACATCTCGCAGATATGTTTAATCAAAAGTTGATATTGATGTTGTCTTAGTTCAAATGATTGAACACACATGTACTATAGAGCACATGTTCTGTAGAATTTAAGTATAATTTAGCTTAACGAAGTATATTTTATGTGCAATTTTTTCAAGTTGTACTAAACTAGGTATTATATAGGTACAAGTTAATTATAATTCATGTACAATTTAGCTTAACTACTTATATATTAAGTACATTTTTAATATTTTTTAGTTATACTTAAATAGGTGCTATATAAGTATATTTTAAATACAATTTAACTTGAGTAAGTACGTTTGAAGTAAAATATTTTTTTTTACTTTTTTCTAATTATACTTGACTAAATATTATATAGGTACATTTAAGTATAATTTATAGAGAAAGGTTCGTTCTGTTTTGTCATCTCTCTTCGATAACTTTCTTTCAATATATTCGATTTTTTTTGGTGACGTTTCTTCTCTTTATGCTGTGATTTCTCTTTTATTTGGTCCGAAGCCGTTACGTTTTGCCGAGTTCCCGAAACTTCGCTGAAAGTTACCCTTTACATGAATAATTCCTTTTACGCCGTGATTTCTCTTTTATTTGGTCCGAAACCATTACGTTATGTTGAGTTGTAGAAATTTCGTAGAAACTTACCCTTAACATGAATAATTCCTAATTTTGCGATTCGTGTCAAGGTTGCGGTTCGGCCCCAACCGATACCTAACCGATGCACCAATATTTCAGCGTAACGGCCGATATTTTGAATCATGTTGTATCTTGAACTCTTCTTATTTGCAGGGGTGACCTCCACCAGTCTGAAATATTATTTTAAGTTGGTCTTTGTTCTCAATAAATAATAGCCTACATTGTCCTTATGAGGATTTTATCTAGCACCTCATTGTTTTGATTTGTTAATATGCATTATTATCTCTCTGAACAGATTCCAAACTGGTTTGGAGGAGAATTCCCTGGGTCAACAAAAGACAATCCGTTTCCTCTACCAGATGCTTATAGGACATCTCAGCAGAGAAATGTGAGTTAAGAACCATGTTGCTTATTGAGTAATTAATTAAATATTTAATTTGTAAAACTCAGGTCTGGTGATGATTTTTTTTCAAGGTGATACTCACGCAATGTCAATTTAGATTCTAAAATATCCAGTCAAGTGTAATTTAGTGTGTTTTATTTTTGATTCTAGCATAAGAATTTGGGGGAGCTCAAGCAAACTTTGAAGGAAACACAACTAGAGGATAGCAGGAAACGGGAATTATCAAGTGCACTCCATGTCTACTTCAAAGACTGGTTATATGGTAATGGTTATTCCTCAATCATTTGTTACCTTTCATACAAACTGTGAATGTTGTTTAGAGGGATGGCACATCAAAATTAGATCCTTAGTGTGTTCTCTTTTAAAAGTAAAACTTGATAAGTGACCTCAAAATCTAATTCTTAGGCCATGTTTGTTTGCAAGGAGACTATTAATCCCAAGTGTCTTGTTTGTTTTCAAATTTAGACTTGAGACTATTAGTCCAACGATTATAAAATAGCTTAATATGAGGGATTATTTAATACTATTCAATTAGGTATTATAATCTCCACCATTTGGGACTAAAAATTTTTAGACAAAAATTACCTCAACCTTTTTTCTAAAATGAATATTATATTCATTTTAGACTGATACACTCACTATAGTCTATATATAGTGATGGAAAGAGTTATAGGAGGGATGATTCTCTACAGATGCAGCGGATGTTGTTGAACACGTCATCTCAAGCGGGACCCTCCAAAAATATGAAGCGCCCAAATATATATTAATTTTAATATAATTGCTTTCTCTGTGTTTGGGAGTTTAAAATTTATAGAAACAAATAGGGAATAGATTATAAAAAAAATATTTGCAAGTTTTTTTAGGAAAAAAAAGAGATGGAGAGAAACTTTAAAGAAATTTTCTTCTAAACTTATATTGAGTTTTTTTATTTATAAATTTTAAGGGGACTAAAAATTTCATATTATCTTACGTTAAGTACTAACGTATTTATCTTTTATCTTTTTTAAATGAATCTACAAAGATAATATTGAGATTTTATAATCATTTGAGTCAATCAGATAAAATATTAATTATATTTTTTAATTTTTATATTTTCTTTTAAAATGTCAATTAAAAATAAATAAACTTTTCTATAACTTGTTCTAAAATTTTTAATTCTTAATATAGAGCATCATTGTCACATCATGTTTTAATTTATTAAATAGTCCACATAAGCATCCAACAAAGTGCCATGTAGATATGCTGTAAACTTTTTACACCTTTGGACGGTTTTAAATTTTTTTGTAAAAAAAATTATAGTTTAGTAAGTTGATCGAAAAAAAAGAGCGATTTAGTGATGTAAATGTAAATTGGGGTTCAGTTCAGTGGACAAAAAATTATTTAACCCATAAACTTTATTGATCATATTAACATCATTTTGTTAAGAGTTTATTGATAAAGTTTGTAACAGTTTGGAAAACCTTAAAATAGATAGATATAAAAAAGATTTGAAAGTTTATAATTAATTGTTCATCATTTTTTGATGTATAAACAAGTTTAAATTATAGTTTAAAATATGTTATTATTGGTAAGGGTATAATAGTCTAAACGATATTTTTTTATCCAATCCTTTAATTAATCATGAAAAAACAAGATTATTTAAGTTATCCCATAAATAATCCCATAAAAAACAAACATGTGATTAACACTATTTAATCATAGGATGGGATTATAATCCCATGTATTATAATCTCGGGATTATAATCTTTGCAAATAAAAATGACCTTGGTGTATTCTTTATCTTTGCTACAAAAGAATACATTTTCCTTCACTATCTTTATACTTTACTTTTTCTACCGCATACTGATTTCAAAGTTTATGAATGGTTTGACTGAGAATATACTCCCCAAGGATGTAAAATGATTGAGTAATCTATAACTCATTTTATTGTAGTTTCAGTATTCACGTTGTTTGTTGTTGTCAGCTAATGAACTTTAGCTTGATCAAAACGTATGGTTTCCAATACATTATTGATACTAATATATCGTTTCTGGTCCCAAGTGAAACCTACTAAAGTGCCCCTCATGACATGTAATACAATTAACAAATTTGGTACTTCATCAACTTTTCTGCTAGTTTATTGTGTTATGTTTTTTTAACTACTACCCTTTATCCAACTCAAGTAATTTCCATTTTTCGGTCGTTTCTAACGGAAGAGCCCATTTTAAAACTCAAGGTTCCGATTTTCATGGGATGCAAGTAAGTTTGCTTTGGCAATGGATTATATTGAAATCAAGTTTTGCTTAAAAGGCTTGAACTTGAAGTGGGGAAGGAATGGATATTGTACTGATTGAAATATGCTGGGAACGCTATGACGTGGATGTATATATTAGTGAGTCGAAAAGGGCTACTACTATTTGCGTTTAAGGTTATGAGTTGCAAGGGGGTTGTATCTGTGTGTTTTAGAGAGGTAATGTAAGACATTTGTGTATCTAACTATTTTGGCTGTAAAGGGTTAAAAGGTTTTTCTTTCTAAAGTTTTTCACCTTAACCCAACTCAAACTTCTGTTGCGATATATATTAATTTAATCATAGGTAATGAGTCTCATAATATCCCAAATTTGTCACTTTTTCTTTTAATTAATCAATTAATTATATTTTTTAAAATTGAACTTTGGATAAAATTATCACATTGAGCTTGGTTAGCAATGTGGAAGAAGGTAAAATGTGAAAGTGTATTTTACTGCAAAAATAGTCATCCATCTAATGATATTCTTGGTATTTCTAAGAACAATATTTACAGTGTTTCTAAAGAATCTGATAACAAACCAATAATGTGGGTTTGACTTATTGTCTTGTGATTTTTGACAGCTTCAGGAAATATTCGGCAACTTTATTGTCTACAAGGTGATTAAAGTTATGGTGTTGTGGTGGCACAATCAGAGGACTAGAACCACAAAATCGAATATTTTGATTTTCCATGGCTTTCAAGTTTTAGACCATGCAGGTTGTTATTCTTGTTGTTGCCACCGACAGCCAGCTGATAGTCCAACACCATTTCCTTCGTCATGGCAGACCAATTCATCCATTGGATTGTTGTGCAGTATGCAATAACAGAGATAGTTGCTAACTTGCTGTAATTTTTGTTTTCTTTTGTGAAAAATATTTAATTGTAATATTTTGTTACGCTAGGTTTGCACCATTGTGAAATCCAAACACTAGATTTGCCCCAACTTTTGAATCCTAGGCTTTTTTTGTTGTTGTTGTGGGAATGTGTTTTACAAGGAACTGAATGAAAAATGTGGCCAGTTGGATTCTAGTGTTTTTTGTTAACCAGATTCCGTGTTACCTATTTCCAGAACCAGAATATTTTATCTTCATTTTGGGCACACATAAGAAAGTTTTTGATTACACCATACTAGTAACCAGATTGTGTTACCTATTTCCAGCTGTTTGATAGGAGCTTGCTTGTATATTCTTCTCGGGAGTAATTCTTGAAGTCATAAAAGTACAAAGGCACCTGAGAATAGAAGAATGGTAGTTCTTTGAAGTCTTGGTTGACCTCTTCCGAATTAAAAAGGGTCCAGTTCTGGCAGGCCCTTTACCTGATACAAATATGAAAACAATTATCATTGGGTTCTATAATTTTAAAGGTAGTTACATTTTCATGCATTTGGCAATGAAGTCTATTTTTGTGCTGCTGAACTGCAACCTAGTCGGTATTGGCTTATGGAATAAGTGCAAAAACATGAAGTGTACAACATATATATGACTTCCAGTTTTATCAACTTGGTGGTAAAATGTGTACAACAAATATTTCAGGAAACAATTGTCACCTTAGTAGGATAATGGCCCCTCCCCATTCTATCGGGACTCTTATGTCAATATCTCAATTTCTTCAAATAAATTACAGACACATCAAACTACAAAATTTAGGTTCATCCAAGCGCTAGCTTGATGGGGCCAACGCGAGGAGCTTTTCTGCTTGGTCCGGGAAGAAGGTTATAAAAAGGAATGCACCTGGAAATGCAAAGTAAAGATCATAAAAGTTATTACTGAAATAGCAAGCTGAATTTCACAAATATTTCAATGGATCTGTGAAAAGGACTTACAGATAAGTACAGTTCCGAGTACAGTTGAGATCTTGCCTTGCACTGTAACTAGACCAGCTTTGCCAGCATCTTGCAGCTCAGTAGAACCGACAGTATCAAATGATCCTGCAGACAGTAAAACTTGCCTCGGTTATCATTTTAATCAGGTTGAGCAGAATCTGGTTAAGTAAGCATTGGTTGTTGAGTTATAACCTGGTTTTACAGATTGAAGTCCTGATGTTATACAAGCTATATTCTGAAAACCAGATGCATCCAACTTGTTGGCAGCGGCAGCAGACCTTAAATTAGAAGCATAAAAAGGGAGTAATAATGTAGGCATTCAACAAATATGGAATAGTTTTAAGTAGTGGCCAAGGGCTATCGGAAGAACATGAAACTAAGCACAATCAACCTTTAATTGAGTAGCAGCCATTGATTTATAAAGGAACTTGATGGATATGCAAAATAACATTATATGGAAAAAAAATTAAACCCTCTGTGCTCCCAAGTTTTTAGGATAATTGTAGGGGTCTCAAATTTGGGGCTTCAAATGGATCTCAAATACACGTTATCATTGTATTTTTATGTAATGATTGTTAAGGACCCGCCATAATATTGAACAACTAAATGATGACATGTGCATTTGAGACAAGACCCAAAATTTGAGACCCCTAACATTACCCTTGGTTTGACAATGTGTTGAAGGTTATTGACCCATCTGATTAGGCCGCTCTCTATAGACACAATACATTCTGCTGATGTAAAAAAGCAAATAGCAACAAAACAGGTAAAAGTGTTCTTTATACGAGTTGCTATAAGTTTATAAGCTCAAATCTTTTCAATTTGTGAGAAAGGCAAATCTTTGCCTATCCAAATTAACCAAATATGAAACTGATGACGGAGCTTACAGCAGCCCATGTATTGAAGCATAGAGAAATTGAATCAGATGCCTCACTGCTGTTCATGTTGTGAAGGCCAGATCTCTAAATAACAGTGATATGTAAGGTGAGAGCCGGATTAGCTCTTTTATACAGTAACACCTAACAGCTAAATATGGGCCACTGCTTAGTTCAATGATAAAGTTAACCTCGTCCTCCCCAGGAAAGCCTGCACTGACTAATGGAAGTTTTACATAACTATAATTAAGCAAAAATTAGAAGTGGTTAACTTATTTGCTCCAGATGGAGATATAAGCCTTTATACTAGATAAGACTATATGATACAATAGGCATACAAATATCTGATCCTACGCCAACAAATATAATTGCGTAAGGCGCTCCTTAATCCAAAGTACTTCTGTCACTAGTGGAGTAGTTAACATGCTCTACCACTGACCCAACAACATAGCAAAACTCAAAAAATTACTAGATCAACTCAACTCAACAAAGTTGTATCCCAACTAGATTGACAATTGACCACAAGAATGCTACTTCAAGTACAACAGTCTACCCATGCTTGACATTAGTGTCTGCAATTTATTTTTACAAGGAAATGATTATTCTAAACAAAGCTTTTCAGACCTAGCAGTTTGACACAGGAGAGTTTCCAACAAGTTATCTCTACCTTCTACATAAACTTAAGCTCATGGTTTACATAATTACATTCTAGTTCTTGCAACTTGAAAAAGTTGCTAACCTTTCTTCTGTTATTACTAAAGTGAAGCAAATTCTAATTTTTGAAATTCTACTATCCATACGCTTCTAAAGAATTAAACTCATGAGATCTCACTTGAAGTTACTTCTAAGCATTAACACACTCTAAATTTAAGCATTAATATTAGTAGGTTTCATTATGCAGCAGTACTATGGTTATCAAAGTTAACTAACCTCCAACAGCAAAAAAACAGTTGGCTAAAGCTAACAAAGAACATTAGATGTCCTAAAGAAGTGTTTATGATTTAAAAATGAACCACTTGGGATTTGTTGACTAGCATGCCCTATATGAGTTAGCATGCTTATCAAGTTATCATAGCAAGGTATATACTTTACACTTACATCTCTTGTTTTGTTAGCTGTTTGAGCTATATATGGCAGGTCCCAACATGTAATGCATCATAATAAAGTCTTTCTTTAAGAATTTCAAATCAAATAAATAACAATAACTATCAGAAACTTGCCTCAATCCTTCCTGACAAACGACTAACAGTTTGCTTTCAGGTGAGAACTGGCTCTTTACAGATTGAACAAATTCAGGATTGGGTTTAGTAAATGGGAGCCCATAAAACAGACCAGAAAAATTGTTGTGCAGCTGCCTCTTTATTATCGTGGCTACACAAAAATTAGCAGCAGTAAGCGAATTGTGCACGAATGTTAAGGTGACATTTCCAAAAACATCCGAATTACAAATAAAACTGTTTTTTTTACCTAGGTCATTGTCCTTATTCTCGATGAAAAGGGGGACATGTTTACATTCTTTTATATGTGCTCGTTCATATTGAGTTATGTCACGCACATCAAGAATCGAGTATCCCTCTGCTATAAGTTTCTTTGCATCTTCAGCATTTACAAAATTCACTTCTGCTTTGATAGTCAAAGCTGTCCGATGAAGTGTTTTTCCAACCAGAGCCCTTCCTCCTCCATGAGTCTTGAGCACCAAAGAAGATGTCCCCGTAATGCTGAAAGCACATCTAATCTCTTAATTTCATTGAAAATAATCATTTGATTTCCATCTTGTAAGATTTAGTCATACCAAAATCACCAGTATCTTATCAAATGTAGAAAAGGAAAAGATTGAACATCCAATTTTATATTTTTTATTTATTAATTTGTTTTGTGTGAAAATCTTTACACCCCAAAATCCAAATAATAAAAAAAAAACAGAAAAACTAGTGAATGCGGCATTGAATTCTCAGAAAAAAGAAAAATAAAAAAGTTGGAACAAATGCACCTCCAAGTCTCCAACAAGACTTTGGTATGAAAGGTTTCCTAGCTGCTACACAAAGAACTATTTGAAAGTGCATATAATTTACAGGAAATGAGCTGTAAAACCATTTGTATTACTACCATTTGACAACTATACCATTCAGTAAGAGCAAATCACCCCCAGCAATAGTTCAACAAAAATAAAATTCGGATTGAATATGAACAATTCATGTATGAAGACTTGTTTAATCTATCATTGAGATACAAGAATGTAAAATTAAACTTCAAACTCGTACCTGGGTTAATTTTGTTATCAGCAATAAGCACATACATTGGAAGTATAAAGCATACCAGATTAAAGTTGTTTAAAATGGTTAGCACAATTGAAATTTGAAGAGAAAAGAGAGAATTAATAGTACCTCCGAGAAGAGAGAGCGGAAGACCAACAACACCCAATACCCGCCATTTTTAAGAGAGTTTGGAGATATGTTTACTTCGGCTTCTCTCTCTCTCCCCCTTCGCCTGTCGACTGGCCATCACTTCATGGCCCAAGGAATTTACAAGAATGAATGGGTTTATGCCACGTGGCAATCACAATTAACGGATTGGATTTGGATTTCTAATACTATTATCATCATATACTTGTCGAATATATCATGATTGGAGCTTGGACCAGACGAAAGCTTGTTTCCGAATCCAATTGGGCCTTACGTAAGCAAAAAAAGCCCAATTTTAGTTTGCATTAAATTGGTAGTAAAAATGTAAAGGATGAATTACATTTTCAAAAAAAATTACAACAACAGTACATGCAGAAAATATTTATAAAAGTAATATATTTTTAATAGTTTATTTACAAAATTAGTACATTTGGGTATCCCTTTAATCGTGGCCCACGATTATCTCTTTTATCTCTTTTCGTTAATTTTGTATTTGGTTTCACCATCGCAACCACGGTCTTTCCATTAATATGCAAGTAAATCTTGATAATTTGATACTTTACCGCGTTACCATAAGAGTCGCCGAATGCGAGACTGATTTTGTCTCTAGAGATTGAAGAGCAATTTGTCTTGATGGTCAATGTGTATGAACAGTTCTTTGCATTCTATCTTTGAAATGAGATTCAGTATATATATATATATATATATTATAATCGGTAGTGGGTTGAGATAATTTGGTCCGGCGATGACTGATTTCTCGGCAATGAAACTTTAGGATGGGAGACTTTGAAAGCTTAACGATATATTTCCCCTTTCCCCTCTATATATTCTTTTCCTCGTGTATTTGAAAGTGACATCTTAAGCATTTATTTTTTGTTTTCTTTAACATCTCCCTTGTCACCGATCAAGATATCTTTGTATACCCATTTTAGTCATGACAGCATGTCTCCCACCATATGGAGTCTAGCTTCGTAATAATAGATATGATAAAGGTCTGTGCTTCATATCCTTGGTCAAACTATGTCATGCTTGGTGGTTTTTTCATAGTGCAGTTGGTAACCAAACTTTCATACCAAGGTAACAAAACTTTCATATCAAGGTAACCAAACTTTCATACCAAACCTTCATGCAGTTGGTAACCAAACCTTCATATCAAGGTAACCAAACCTTCATGCAGTTGGTAACCAAACCTTCATACCAAGGTAACTAATCCACCTCCACACCTGTACTTTTTTAATAGTATAGTTGGTAACCAAACCTTCGTACCAAAGTAACCAATTCAGTTTTATTAGGTTACCAATTTATTTTGAATGTGATGCAGTTGGTAGCCAAACCTTCATGCAGTTGGTTGCCAAACCTTCAGACCAAGGTAACCAATTCAGTTTTATTAAGTTATCAATTTATTTTGAATGTGATGCAGTTGGTAAACCTTCATACAGTTGATAGTCAAACCTTCATACCAAGGTAACAAGTTCAGTTTTATTAAGTTACCAATTTATTTTGAATATGATATAGTTGGTAGCCAAACCTTTATATCAAGGTAACTAATTCAGTTTTATTATGTTACCAATTTATTTTTGAATGTGATGCAGTTAATAGTCAAACCTTCATGTAGTTGGTAACCTAATAAAACTAAATTGGTTACTTATAAATAATCTTTTAAAAATATTTTTTTTGAATATGATGCAGTTGGTAAACAAATCTTCATACAAATGTAACCATTTTAATTTTTATGAGTAACCAAATAGTGTTGATTCTCAGGTTATATATATATATATATATATATATATATATATATATATATATATATATATATATATGGTGTAATTTCTTATGTTCTTTTTAAGGAGAATATCGGACTCTCTGACTATTATTTTTGTCTAATGCAAACATATAGTTTTTCAAATTCTATATTTATCATTGAAACATTGTCACGTGAATCATGTTACTGGGATTTGTTTAAATCTACGTTATGATTTCTGTTTGCTTTTAATGTTTCGTTTTCTCTTATTATTGTCCAACTTTTTTTTGACGTAGGTGATAAATCACATAAACATAATAAAGAGGTAGGCAATTCCGCCGAGTCTATAATGGATCCACTTTCCTCTAAGAGAGAACTTCAAGAAGCAAGGAATCTATGTCTCAAAAAAGGGTTAATCATGCCACTGATTTGGTGAGGCGGTGGTGGCGAGGGAGATGAAGATTAGGATATAGAAGATAATTTTTTGTTTTTTCCTCCTTTTGATTTGAATTTGAATTTGAATTATAAATTTGTTTTTGTTGTTAGATCCCAAATATTTGAATTTGAATTTTGAATTATGGCGATTATTTCTTCTTGATTTTAGGTTTCCTTATTAATGTGAAATTGAATGGTTTGAATTTATTATCTTAGTTTTGTAATTATTTTGTGGATATACTGATGTTGCAATTACTTTCTAATTGTTGTATAGTACTGTAAAGGAATTTAGCCAAATATGAGCCTAGTAAAACTGTCCATGGGGTTTTGAATAGGGATAAATTGCATTTGTATATTAAGAGAATTAGACTTTTATTAGTATACAAGTATTATACATTACAACTCTCTCTCTAGTCATGCAAAAAGAATTGCCCAACGCCAACTACTTGAATCGAAATCTAGCAAATTCAGTCGACTTACTTCATACGGTAAAAAAAGAAGAAGAAAAAAATTAGGGTTGCCATCCATTGGAGAGAGAGAGAGAGAGAGAGAGAGAGAGAGAGATCATCACAACCAAAGCAAGAATTATGCATGGTACTTCTCATTCTTGAAAGCATATAATAGAGCAAATAAATCATCCAACATGATCTAAATTCTAAAGAACATCAGACAAGTTGGGGAATTAATCATCTTTCCATAATTTTATACTTATCAAAATGCGGCAAAGCCCATCATAATACAGCAGAAATGAACTCTTAACTAAGGATTATCTCTTTAAACCCAAACATTAAGCACAATAACACATTTATTTGGAAACCAACAGTACCTAACCATTAAGGAAAAACAATTCTTTTCGGTTATGTCTCTAAACAACAATCACAAAGCAAGTCTGGGAACCGGTGTTCAGTTCTCAAAAGAACAAGCCAATATCTTCCTTCTCACAAGTAGCAAAGAGACCTAATTAATTAACATTGGGCCTCTTCTTGGTGGTGTAGGGGTAGTACTCCTTTCCATTGTCAATTCTTGTGGTTTGCCCCCCAGCGTCAATCAGTGAAGATGTAACAGCAAGTGCAGCTCCAGCAGAAAGTGCCGTTGAAATGCTCTTTCCTGTGAAAATGAGCAGTACGGTCAACCAAAAAAACTTGACAATTAGGAATGTTGAAGAGAAATGAAGGCTCAAAGGAAAAGAAATTATCAAATCTTTGCTGTCCTTCACTTGAGAAAAAGGACCCTAAGTCCTTCAAAATTAAGAGGATGTGGGCTTGTAATATGAAACTGATTGTCATCCATCTCAACTGTAAACGCATCACCAATACAAGTAGTATGTAGCAGCGTAATTGTCAACAATACAATCAATTTTTTTGTTTCCCTTATTGAGAAGAAGAAAAATCATATATGAGAGAATGAATCATATATTTTGGGATGCTCGTGTTACATGGAAAAGTTGGCAATAGTTTTAGGAATTTGTTTAATGTAGTTTTTAAGACGCAATAAAAACTTTTTTAAACACTATTCATAACATTTATCTTCAATATATTTGCATATCAATTTTAGCTTTTCCTTTAATTTTTTGGACGATGAGACCCGCAGGCCGCAGCAACTACCCTTTATCCCTTTGTTAACCACCGGATACATGCAATACCCCATAAAACCATACACATCATGTAAGCCCACAGTAAACTATGTTTGGATGGTCCTTTGGGAGACCATTACTTCCATGTGTATTGAAACGATAACTTACACCACAGAATCATTGATCTCCTTTGTTTTCCAATAACTTTAAATATATATTAAAAACTAAGATGTCTAAATGTGTTTTTGGCACATCTTAAACTCCATTTAGAATATATCTCAAAAACTATGACAACCAAAGTGGGTTAGTGGGAATATTACGTAAAGCCAGTGCCAACTGCCAACCCATTAGCTATCTAAGAACTGTGAAAATGAAGTTATGGAATATGGTCTTCAGAGTCAGAGGAAAGGTAGTCTATAATACTTTCTTCTGAACCTCTATATTATAAAACCATTTGAACTAGTATGATGCAACAACGTATTGACACCTGACCCCTTGGACATTGTTGGATGCTCTGCTTTAATCACTTAATAAATAAGCTCAAATTATCTTCTAAACCACCCCAATCCAAAGTACATGTTTGATCTCCAAACATATTCGAGTTGTGGGTTGCCTGATCCATGTTTAAATTTTGCTTTTGAGAATTGAGATTCACGCGGTGCTGATTTAAGGCTTGCTAAACTTCCAGCAAGCTAAAGTCAAGCTAGTCAAAGTACAATGCTCCACCAAGCCGAACTTGAGCATCAGCAAATAATAGTTCAACACAAAATAAAATTTAATTACAAGATCATCATTTAAATTTCTGTATATTCAAAAAAGGAGCTCCATTAAGTGCTTTGTTAATACATTTAGATACCACAAAAACAAGCTGCTGTTCTTTGGGAACTGGTACAGAAAATTAAAAATAACACAACGGATTCATATTCCACAGAAAAGTGGGGGAAACTATTTGCACCAATGGCAACATATCAAGCATGGACTCTCCAAATGGGAGAAGTATCCTTTGCAGATATGTATCCAATATGCATAAGATCCGGATATGAATTCATACATATTGGAGACGTATTTAAAAAAGAATAGAGGAATGAATAAATTCAGATACAGGAGGCGTATTTCATTAATTTTTTAAACTTTGTGATCAGATTTTCACTGCAACTTCACAAACCCTTCATAAAATAACATGAATATAGTTTCTAAAGTAGAATTTGACACTCTCATCTCTCCTTCAATCTCAGACCCTCGCATCTATCTTCATCTCAATCTTCTCTCAGGCTAATCTCTCACCGGTTATGTGTTGAACCTAGATAAGTTCTTGAGCTAACATCCAAAGACGTGATGGAGATCAAAAGTCAATATTTTAACAAAGAATTTTTGTATTTATTACTTGGAGTTTTTATTATCTTTAATGAGTAATTGATGTAATTTATTTATTAGTGGGGATTTAGGACATTAATTAGTCATTAAGAAAATTATTAATAAAGGTATTTTAGTTGTTTGGTACTTTTATTATCCCCAAGTAATATTAAGGTTTTGAATCTCTTTAAATATTGATGTAATCCCCACGAGTCTTTTAGAATTACGTAGGGGAAACTGGAAAGCATATGTTTGTGTCTGTCCAAGCAAGCATATTTGTGTGCATTGATTGATAGAAGCGGCAAGTTTTGGTTGGGACAAGCTATCGCATGCATGGAAGTGAGGCAAGCTATTTTAGCTTGCTTAATTGTGGTGTTTTGGAATTCACTTCTCTAAGAACTGCAAAAAAGATTGGATCTTGCGCGCCGGCTATGCGTCAGGTCTCTCTCTCCCGCAAGGCAGCTTTTTTCTTTCTATCTATCTTTCAAAAATTAATATTATGGGTCTCAGAAATGGGTTTGAGATTTTCCATAAAGTAAGAAAAAAGAAATCAAGAAAGAAATACGTCAGGAATTTTTATTACTCACTACGCCGAGATAGATTTGTTCTATCCGCGTTCATCCATCACAGCGAGTTTGGATGGCGCGCCCCGAGAGAGAAGTAGTCGAAAGGTGCATGCGTTTGAACGTATGTCGGATCGGCTTGCTGCACCGGCTTCTCTGACTTGATTCTTCTCTGAAGGCTAGGTCAAGTAGCCTTCCACCGACTCAACGGATGGAGAGAAGCGCGCAAACAGAGCCGGACGTTACTTAGGCAATGCCGACCGGCACTTCAACCACCGAAATAGCAGCTAATTCTTTAAAGAATTCTCAAGTGCGGACTACACTACTTTTCTGTAATCACCTCACTCACTCTAAGGTGAGTGAAGTCTATTGATATTGAAGTTGATTATTATCATCCATACTGTAGAAGTATTTTATCCATCTTAGTATTAATTCGTAGAGTTGATACACTTTAAAAACCCTAGTGATTTAAACGTAGAGTTTAAATCTTATTTTTTTTTTGGGATCACAAGTCAAGATGTTAATAAAGAATTCGTCTATTTATTACTTGGAGTTTTTATTATGTTTAATGTAAGAGTAATTTATGTAATTTATTTATTAGTGGGGATTTAGAACATTAATTAGTAATTAGAAATTATTAACAAGAATATTTTAGTCATTTAGTACTTTTATTATTCCCTAAGTAATATTAGAGTTTTGAGCCTATTTAAATAGTGATGTAATCCCCACAAGTCTTTTAGAATATAGACTATTGATATTGGCAGGTCTAGAATCTCGGGTAAGTCATAGAATTTCAACTAGAGGAGAACGAAAGTGGATGAAGCAAGGAAATCCATAATCCTCCACCAAATGCTGCCAGAGTCTACTTCCATGATCTTCAACAAAGCCAAAAATATTGTGCAAGGCAACAACCAACCACCATAATCATCAAACAACATTACAACAATATTGCCTTAAGAATTTCACCACGACAACCACCACCATAATCAAAAAAAAAATTCCTCGAAACTTTCACCACCTTGACAACATCCATCATTAGTTTCATCATAACTCAAAATTAACACCAATACTCATTATCCCACAAGCACGAGTCAGATTAACAATCCAACCTGGAAAGAGAAAAGAAGAAGTGGCCTTCAACAGTGTCCTCTGCTTGCAAAACTTGAAGATAGAGCGCCACACTTGGGGAAGAAGTGACCTTCAACATTGTCCTTTTGATGACTTTTTGTATACATGATTACTTATTATTTATTAAAACAAAGGGAGTATCATTATTAACAGATGGCAGTAGAGCAGGGATATCAATTCGTCGCCTAAGCGACGCTTAGACGTCCAGTCGATACATTTTGGGAAGGCGCCTGGGCGACTTGGTAGAGGGGAGAAAGTCGAGCGCTCAGATGATGAAGGTGACGACTTGGACGACTGGATTGCTAAGCGGTCGACTTGGACAGGGTTCAACCCGAAACTTAACTCGGTTAAAAAAAATATGTTCGATCAGTCTAAAACCTAATCGATCGATCGATCAGTCACAGACTCGCAATAACCCAACAACAAAGGGAAAAGGGGAGAGAGGCAGAGAGCAAGAGCAGAGCAGCAACAGGGAGGGAACTCCTCCACTCCGGTATTCTTCTTTTTCTTCTTCTATTCATCTTCTCTCCTTCTAACTTCTCTTCTTCTACTCTTCTTCGTATTCTTCTTCTTCTTCGTCCTCGTCTTCTTCTTCTTCTTCTTCGTCGCGACTTCGAACTCTGTTGGCTGGACTTCTTCGGACTCTGTTGGCTAGACTTTAAAATTTTAGTAATTTTATACGGTCTCTAGATAAAGTGCATGGGCTTCTTCGAAAATTTGAGGCCCACCAAGAATTTCAGTGTATTTTTCAAAAAATTTAGGGGTAGTGTGTACTGCGTTGTATATATACTCCGTTTATTATAAACTCTACAGGCATTGTGATTGCTTTTTTTATTTTTTATTTACAATATTTTTGTTTGATTTGATAATGGTCTAAATTAGAATTTTTTTTTAAAATTGTTAACTTTACTCAACTTAATTTTATAATGCTACAATTAATTATTGTAAATTAATTGTATAATGGTTATTCATATAATTAGTCAGTATTTGAAATTAATTTCTTTATAGCTAGCTATCTTTATATTGTTAATTAAAGATATTAGTGCTTCTTAGAATTATATTGAATTAAACTAAATATCACAAAGGTATCACCATTTATATAATTTAATTTGAAGTTGGTATAAGTTTAAAAAATTATAAGTTCACAACTATAATAAAATTATCCATTTTAACTTGATCTTGTTCACTTTTTGTTGTGATTTGATATGCGACAACCTACATTATGAATATGGTTATGGTAAATCATTAGAAAAATAAATATATCAATATTCATATAAATATTAAATATATATAATTTTATTCGTATAAAATTTACATTGTTAACGACTTGTCGACTTGTGGACAACTAGTCGGGCGCCTTGTCGCCTAAGCGCTTAAGCTCCCGGCTGTCGCCTCGCCTTGACTTGTCGCCTTGATAACTATGAGTAGATGTACCAACAACTAGCTCCAAGCTGGGTGTCTAGAAGATTATCACTATGGGGAAGGGTATTGGAAGAGAAGAATTTAATTTCAAATACATGTGTTTTTACCAAATCCCAACTATCTAATTTACAACCATACTCATAACATTAAATGCCTCCACAAAAGTAGTACGCCGATTTACTATTAACAAAATATTAATGCAGATCCTGATAATCATTAATAATGAGAAGAGAAAATACCGACCTTTGTAACCCAGAACAGAAGCACCAGCAACAAAACCACCAACAGCTCCATTGATAAAGTCTCTCTTCCCCCTATAATTTTGCACCAACTGTTCTACACCTATGTAAACTCCACCAATGGCAGCAAAAGTCAAACCATGGTTACCCATCATCTTCAGTGTCCTAATCAACCCCGGAAGTGCAACACTTCTCTCAACACGAGGCACATCATACCAGGTAGCAACAATGGTTCCCCAAATGGTCCCAGCAACAAGACCCGAAGTTGCGCCTTTAACTGTTTTCATAATTGGAGTATCATCATCTTCCAAATACCTAAGCTCAGAAGGATCCATTGTTTTCTTTTATCTGGATAACACAATCAAAGTCGAACATAAATCAAATATTGCAATTGCTGGATCACTTAACCAAATGAAAAATAACTGATTCTATAGCACAAAATTCATATTAACTCAACCTGCCCCAAAAGGAATATCTAAAACACGGACACTAATAAGTGAATTAAGCTTTGGGCAACCCTACAACCCTAATTGAACATAGCACAGACGTAAAACTCTCAATATATACCACTCATCTAGAGAAAGAAGCAAAAAAATTTGGTGCGATAAAATCCGTAAAAATAATTTCTCAATTTACCTAAATTGTGCGTTCCTAACCCTAGAATCAAATTATTTTCTGCAGTTGTTGGGATTGAATTGGGGAATGAGAGAGAACTCGACTTACTTACCGGAGACTTATACTGAATTGATCTGTTTCTACGACGAGGACGAAAGGAAACAGGAGAAGGAGGGAGCAAACTCAGCAGAGATAGAGAGAGAGAGAGGATGCTGTTGAGTTGTTCGCATTGAACCCCAAAGCCCAACCCAACCCTGGTTAAGTTTACCCTCCTCGGCTCATAAATGCCCCAAAATTAGGGATACGGTGCGGATCGGGTTTTAGGTTTTAATTTTATTTTATTGACAAATAATGTCTCAAATGATGTAGTATTATTATATTTATTGTAATTAATTTTATTAAAATATTACTTAATATCACGTCATTTGAAATAAAAAAAAATTATAATACTAATGCAAGCCCGACTTATTTTCTTGTAATTATTTCTCAATCAAATTGAGCTAGAATAAAGAAGTACAAATGTTAGCTTCTTTATTAAGATATTAGCTGTGTCCTGTGTCTCTGACATTCCAATGAATGGTGGGATTTATCCCAAATTTTGAACGGTCCAGATGATTTATTAAGTCAGCGAGAAATTCAAAATTATTTATATTTTGTTAGATAGATTTGATTTATTTTAAGTCGCACCATACCACAAAGCACAAAAACTAAAACTTACAAAAAATAGTTGAAATAATAAAAGTTTAATTACAAATTTGAAAAGGCTTCTTCAACTTATAAGTTATAATCTCCTTATTAATTCGAAAGATTTCTTCTTTTTTTATGTACATGTTCTATATCTATATCACGAATCCGAAGCCAA
Organism: Panax stipuleanatus; assembly: GCA_020205555.1. NCBI lineage: Eukaryota > Viridiplantae > Streptophyta > Magnoliopsida > Apiales > Araliaceae > Panax > Panax stipuleanatus. The sequence continues at coordinate 141,276,194 of CM035122.1, read as the reverse complement.
ATTCAAAGTTGAAGTTGAAAAAAATGGTAAAATTCATTCAAAGCCGAATCCACAACATAAAATTAAGTTCGTCATAATAATTAATAAAGTGTAGTAAGGATAAGTGTATTGAGTTAAATACTTGATATTAAGCGTTAATTTAATCAAATTAATTCTTTTATATATAAATATAACCAGCCTGACCCTAGTTCTGCTTCTGTACATGCAAAGCTTGTGCCAAGATTAGGAGGCAATCATAATCTGATGCTACACCAACTTGGACCATGGCCATGCGGCCTATTAATAGTATTGGACCATGGCCATGCGGTCTATTAATAGTATTGGTCATATTGCATATACTAAGGAGAAGGTTGTTTCTCTGGTTAATTCAATTGGAGCACAAAGCACTGCAATACATTAGCAACATCATAGACATCGAAAAGCGGATGAAATCTCCTTTGATGCACTTTTCTCGGTTGACTACTAGGAGCAAACAACAATAAGTATATGCGGACAAGAAAATTCGACCGGAAGAATAAAATGAATTTGTACCCGCAAACAAATAGATTGTATTGTTCATTTATTCGCGAAAATAAATTCATTTTGTTCTTCCGGTCCAATTTTCCTGTTCGAATAGAATTACTCGGCAAACAATATAGACCAACGAGCATGAAATACATGGTTGGCCTTTACTAAATCATGACATGTCAGCAACACTGCAGTTGCACTTAAGCCAAATAGATTTAAAGATGCCCGCTGGTTACCCAATTGACTGTTTAAATTCGAAAAGAAATTCGGAGCTGAAAAGAACTTTTCTGTCTCATGCAAAAACCTGAAGAAAAAGACCACAAGAACTGCTTCCAGTTTCCGAGTTCCACCATTATGTCATACTGCATTATGTTTTGTAAACTTGTTTTGTCTCTAAACTATAGAGATTTTGACTAGCAAAATATTCATCCTGCGACAGATTCTGTCCATGACATTATACAATTAATACAACACGACCTTCGCAAATGTGTTATATATATATATATATATACATTCCATGTATTTAGATTATGAATTTGTTATCTAATACTTGGTTGGATTAACACAGGGACGAAACTATGCAAGGACTGGAGGGGGCCACGGCCCACCTAAGGTTTGAAAAATTTATAAGGTTCACTCTAAGGTTTGAAAATATATTATTATTAAATTTATTATAATTGTAAGTTTGTATAATTGGAGCATAATATTGTATGTGTTATTTCAATTGAATGATATATTTATATCCAGGTAACCAACTTAAACCCTTATTTGATTTTTTTTATTCTTTGTTATTTTATGAAACTTGATATTTAAATTTTTAAAAGTTTAATGAGTGATCATAATATTGTATATGTTAATTCCAATTGCATATTCAATTCGTTTTCCGGTAACCAACTAAAACCTTACTTATTTGATTGCAAATTTATGAAAAATTTATTATTAAAAAGTTCAATAAATGGTCCAATAATATTGATTAACTCATTATTGTGTGTAGTTAATTGAATTTTTTATTTTTTGTTTTAGAATCATGGAAAATCACATACTATTGATTCATTTTTCAAGAGAAATCAATCAAATTATGTTGACACATCTCTGCTTACCGCTAAGCCTAATGTTCAAACATCTCTGTCTACCCCTGAACAAGAACAACGTTCTCTAAAATAACTAAAAATTGAAGGTAAAGAATGAGATATTAATTATTTGGAGCGTGATCCTATAAAACGTATCGAAATATGAAAATATCGTGGTGTGATGAAGTTCGACGAGCTTACATCACTTACGGTCCATATCAATGTATTCTTTTCGGGTACCCTTTTTCTGAATATATATTATGTTGTTAAAAAAATTCTTGGCCCCCCTTAAAAACAAATCCTGATTTCGTCCCTGGATTAACACATTTTCAAATTTCTCCAAACTCTTTGAAGCTGCTTGATACTCCACAAATATGTACGGTCTCCTAGTATCTTCAAAATCTTCTCTCTTATGAATTTATACTAAACTTGAAGTGTGGTCTCCAAAGAACTCTTTTGAAAAAATCATAGCTGTATTTTTTCTAGACTAAAAGAAATAATATGGAATTTGGTGTATTTTATGAAGGGAAAAAAAATACCAAACACGATTTTGATCAATGATATATATATATATATATATATATATATATATATATAATAACACTGATCCTCACACTCTATTATAAATTCGGTCCATATTAAGCTAGGAAGAGGATTGATCGTCTAACTCTAATACTTATATAAATATTATTATCTCATAATAATATTCTAAATAAATATTAATTAAGATTAATTTCACTAAATAATTATAATTGTACTTCAGTTCAGGAATTAATTAAATAAACCCTTTACCTAATAAATTGTAAATATTTTTTCTATAGATGTACACAAATATTTCAGAATCAATTAATATAATTTTGATATATTTAAACTAATTTCATAAGTCCATAATTTATCTCTATTTGATCATTAAATTGATTTAACAATTAAATCAATCATTTTAATAATAAATATTAAAAGACTCTATCAAGATTCTATGATCAATAATAAATTATCTAATGAATTTTTTTTATAGATGCATGTTTTGACAATAATAATGTTCTTCATATTAATTAAATATATTAATCGATATTCCAGGGTATTAATTACACAATATAATCGATCTCACGATCACTTGAACATAAAATTAATATATATAATAATATTAAGTTCATTCAAAATTAAGAAATTTCACAAATTAGTATTTATGTGAAAATATTTTATAAATAAAATATTATCACATGATTAGTTTAATGCACACCATTAATGCGCTAATACTTTAATTAGAAATCCAACTTCTATGATCAAGAAAAATCATCTATCTTAAAGTACTATAATCTACATGCATGATAATATCTCTAAATCATCCTAAGTTATAAACAATTATTCTTTATTATATATTATATATAATTTACATCTTCTGTGTATAACATATATTTATTTATACAAATAAACCATAGTATATATAATATGCTGATTTATATAAACAAAATAAATGACCATTTAATAAATGATGATCAATGATGTACTTTTATTAATAAATAAATGTTTAACATAAATAAATAGATAATTAGGATTTTTATAGAAATTAAAAATCCAGCATCTTCTTACAATCCATGTTACTTTTAGTGCTGAATAAAAGTCCTTATTACTATTTTAGGTAATTTTAAGTTAAATGTTTATTTATCTTAAATAATCTATTTTTTTATAATAATTTGTCTATAATATCCTAAGTATTAATTGTCATATTTATATTTTCTATACATATTTATAGAGTATTACTAGTTATATGCAGAAAACTATACAATTAAATAAAAATTTAAATATGCATAATTTTATTATTTTATCTTTTTTCTTAATATGCATAAAAAGAATTATAACTTTTATAGTGAGATGGAGGGAGTATATTTGATTGTGCATTCTTACAAAAACATGCACACACCCTACAAATTTCTCTGTGATCTCTTTTAGCTTTATGCAAACACGTAATTAACTATCTCAAAGTAATTTTTCCTTGGAACTCATGTGAATTAATGTAATCTAAGTACGTTCAATGTTTACTATAAAACTACTAAACTTTAATTTTTTTGGTATGTAAAAATAAAAATAAAAAGAGTTAACTATACCGGAAAAAAAAACCCAATAAACTTTGAACAATAAGAATAATAAATCTTTTAAATTTTATGGTTATCAAGGAAAAATTTATGCATGCGGAGATAAGCTTCTTCTTTCTTCATGCGCAAGCAAGACAATTATCAAATGAAATTTCTTACTAATAATTCATGCATGCATCATGCATGAATGACCTTAGTAATTAATAGAACTAGGAAAATTAACATGGTTTAGGTTTCATTTAAGAACAAATTAAATGGGAAATTAATTTCTACTTAATCTCTCAAATGGCTGTTTGCATGTATGGTTTACAAACGTTAATTTAGCTGTTCGTATTTTCACACGTACTCGTAAAATTAGTTGCGGTTACCTCTCCCTATCTCCCATTGGATACAAACTAACTATATAATTGTACGTGATTAGAAAAATACTCCACATGGGAATAGTTCAATTAAGAAATACAAAAATGAATTGTAACTAATTTCTTGGTAAACAGTTGCACAGAAACACATTAACAGTGAATCTATTAATTAATCATGTTTAGATAAAAACAAACTCATCGATCTCATTAGCATTATTAACTCTTATATATTCTTGTACATAGATCCAATACATTTTATCACAATGCTCACATACCATTGAATTTATACTCCCCAGTCCCAATTTGGAGGAAATTCTGAAGTACAGGCCAGCATGCAGCAAATGAAGAAACCCTTGCAATGGCGTAGTCAAGCGAAATACAACCGGACCGGATTTTTTAACCGGACAGTCAAAACCCATTCAAAAACCCCATCAATCATAGCCTTAATCGGGTTTACCACATGAACTGTATCCCTCGAAAGATCCCGAAAAGGGTAATTTCCACTCTCAACGCAATACATGAAATAATTTATGATCCGCCTCGTCATTTTCTTCGACAAGAACTGCCTCGTCTCCTTATAATTGTTACGGTCCGTATGGTGATATTATAGTACCCCTCAGCAGCAACTTCAGTTTCCACAACAAAAGTATTATGATTCATTTTAATTTCTTGACGGTCAGGCAAGTCGCCGTCGTCAGACAGAGTGGAAGTGGTGGCTTCCAAAGGAATCTCACAGCCCCTAACAACCATAAAATTGTCCACAATTTTATGATACCCTTTTTTCATGGAATCATCACAGAACATGAACGATTCGTTCTCTGTGCTCAACAGCTCATGAACGAACACTCTGTATTTAACATCGAAGATTTTCCCCAACACAAGTTTTGTGTATTTGAAAGTAAGAGCTTTAAGAGCTTTCCAAACATAGTTGAAGTAAAACGAAAAAATATCCATCACTACAAAAATTGCACTTACCAATGTAGACAGCTGATCGAACCCTTTAGCTTGTAACACCAAGGGGCAAATGGCCAGAACTCGCATAAGGTTATCGTTCAAGAGTTCAGAGCTTGTGTTGTCAACAATGCAGTACTCCTCACAAGTCTTCATGGTTCCTCCCATGAGAACGTACTTCAATTTGGCTTCTGGCTTGTCTGCTTTGACCAGATGGAATTTCCCTATCAGAACACTATCCCGAGTCACCAGCAGGTGATTTTTCGCAAAATGAAGGAACTTGAGGGGTTTTCCTGTTTCGAAAGATGCACAGAATCTGTACTTCTTGTTGCTGAGCTCGAACCTCATGTCGTAATTGTTTTCAATGGAGAATTTATGGGTTTCTTTTTCTTCTGTAGTGTCGTAATCCTGCCAATCACCGCCGGTTTCTCTGCTGATGCCATCTAAGAGTAGGAATTTTCGGCGTTTGAACCAGGTACGGTCATAGCCATGCCACAGCATGCTGATGGTAATGAAGGGTATGCGAAGGAACTTGGCATTCCTAAGGAAAGTCCACAGACTGTAGGCAGCTTGCAGCCAGAGAACCCAAGGTGGAACCACAAAAGACATCTATCTATATTTTCTGCAACAACAAAAACTATATGATTGAGCTACTATATATATATATATATATACATATACATACATCCTCTCGTGATTTCTATATTTCTTTCTTGTTGACTTGTTGTGAAGAATATGTATTATGTATATATGCTTGATTTTGTTCTATCATTCTATGCTTGTCAAGTGGTTTTCCTTCGCATTATTTAAAGTATTTCTTTTTTCTCTTATATTCAAAATTAATGCAATTTATTTGTCATTTATAATAAGTTTTGAATATTGAAAAATTTTTATTATGACCCTAATAATTTTGGCCAGAAGAAATTATAGTACTACTTATAGGCCTACTAAACCGATCGAGGATTGCAATCATTTTGTGTCTTTATAATATATTGTTATAGATGAAGATGAGGAGTAGAATTGTGCCTTTGCTTTTGTTTATTCCCGTTGAGTAGGGTAAATATTGTATTTCTGGAGCATTCGTTTTGCTTTACTTTAATCGAGCAAATAGAAATTGTATAGTCACTTTCGCTTTCTTCAGTGGAGGAAATAGACTTGTGCCGCGGGTAAAGGATCAAAATCCTAAGCAAAGCACTCTCTAAATTTCAAAAATGGTCAATTTGAACACAAAAATCAATAATAGAAAACTTTTATCTCGAGAGAGAGATACAGAGTACTAATATTAAGGGACACAATTTTTTTTTTAAAACGTCTTATATTAAGGGACGGAGGGAGTATTAATTTTCTTTATCACATATAGTTAACAACTCATCATACAAACAAAAGATGACTCAAAAAAATAAATATAAAATTATGTGTCGAATTATAATTAATTATATTTCACCATACATATAGGTGAAATATAATTACTAAGAAAAATTAATATTCTTTAAAGATGCACTTTACCTAAATATTCCTATACTAACAAAAAGTTTAAAAAATCAAGAGGGTCACTTTACCTAAATGCTTCCATACTAATACAAAAATTACAAAAATCAAGAGGGGGCACTTGCCCCCTTGACTTGGTGTGCATCCGCATCGCCATTGCATATATTTTCGAGCAAATAGCCCTCATGATTTTGATATTTCTTTCTTATTTTGAAATTATGTATTGTATATATACTAATGTACATGATACACACTATGTATGTATGTGTTAAAAAGGGAGAAATGCAATACTAAAAGATAGAAGGTAAGAGATATATAATTGGAAAGAAAAAAGTGAAGTGAATAAATGACTTAAATAGAAAAAGTTTAAAGGATAAAATAGAAAGAAAAAAAAACTTCACTATCTTGTTTACATTAACTGTTAACTTTTTTCTGTCGTGTTTTTTTTTGTGTGGCTAATTTTCTCGTTTTCTATATTGATAGATAAATAGATGCTTAATTTTGTTCTTGTGGTTTCAAGTGGTTTTATCCTCGTGCCTTGGCTTTACTCCACATTAGTAGGAGAAAATTGAACCCTACTTGCATTCACGTTAGTTAGTTTAGTAATATTACGGTGCCTCCGCTTTACAGCCCTTAGTTTAATACACTCTTTCTCTCTCAAAAATTGATTTAGTTTGATTTTTATGATTAAATTGACTAATTTAAAATTAAGAATTAAGCATATTTATTTATATTTTCAAATTTATTAAACTTGGAGTGGTAGTAAATTCCACATCATTTCTAATGGGTATAATTTCTTCACCTATAATTACAAGAAAATAATATAAATTTTAATTATAAAAATAGTCAATTTGACTGAAAAAATCAAAGTAAACCAATAATTTGTTTTTTTATCTTTGTAGAATTGTGCATTTGTTTTAGTTTACTTTAATAGTAGAATTGTGCATTCTCTCTAGTTTGCTTACAGAAATTGATATTTTCACATGAAAAGTGCCGTTATAGATGTATAATACGGTAAAAATCGTCGTTATAAATTTATTGCTACACTTTTCATGTGAAAATATCATTTTTTATTGTGGATTTATCAGCTTTTTTTAATGTGCGCTTTCTTCAAATGTGTTTTAGCTTATGAAATATATATCCAATGAGTTGTTTTACTACACAAATTTAAAAATCAGAAGCAAAAACAGATCGAGGCAACACATTTACAGATTACCTGCAGGTGAGGGATTTCGAACTCGCGGTAAAGAGGGAATGTGAAGTGGAGGGAATAGAAGCCGGCGATCTGCAATTACAAGCGTTGAAGCAGTGTCGACATCTTTAATTAGAAAGAGTAAGAATTGAGGGCAGAGGGTGTGAGATGAAGACGAATGGTGGAGAGTTGGAAGGGGCGGCCCCTGGACTTGTCCACCCAATTGTTGTAATTGAGTCGAGAAGTGATATTTTTACATGTATTTTTGACTATGATTTTCTCTTACATAAGTATACAGTGAGTCTTAAAGAACCAGGTAAAAATATTAAAAACACGCGTGAAAATAATGTTCTCTTAATACTCATTCCCTACCTTTTTAATTGACATTTTTAACAGAAAATAAAAATATATAATTAATACTTTTTTTACCTTATTAAAATAAGTATAAAATCTCAATAACACTTTTAAAATTCATCGGAAAAAACGAAAGATAAACACATTAATATTTAATATATAATAATATTATAAATTGTCTTGGAATTTTAATTGAGAGAGAAAAGAAAAAAAATAAAATAAAATAAAAAGAAGTTGTCTCTCAGAGTTTTTACATAGAAGAAAAAAGAAAAAAAAGGCGATGGAAAGTGGTGTTCTGGATATTCACTTAAGAAAGAAAAGAAAAGAAAGTTAAGGAAAGTGAGTGTATTTTGAGTAAAAAAAACTCTTCTCATTTTTGAGAAAAAAACTAGAGAAAAGAAAGTAAAATTTTCTCTTCTCTTCCCTTCTTTTCTTTAACTTTCTTTTCTTTTCTTTTCTTTTCTTTTTTACAACTAAAAAACTCACCCGCACTATAAATTATTAATGTTTTCTTGAAATTTACACATGATTGTTGGTTTATGATTTTAATGATGACAATATTATTTGTTTGTATTATTTATTGGACTTGTGTTTTAATTATTTGGGTTGGTTTAAAAATATTTAATATATTGATGTATTAGCTTAATTTAGAATTATGGTCCATTGGATACTTCCTTCCAAATCTAGGATTACTGAAAAGATTTGTTTTATAATAATGTGAAATATTACTCCATCCGTTTCAAATTAATTGCTCAATTTTGACTTTTTTAGTCATATTGGCTATTTTTTAAAACTATTTTGTGTACCATTTTTGCCAAAATATAGGTGAAGAGGTTATAACAAAAAAAAGTATATACAATTTACTACTAATACCAATTTTTATAATGTTAAAAATATATTTATACATGCTTAATTATTAATTTTAAAAATAGTCAATTTGACTAAAAAAAGTCAAAATTGAGCAATTAATTTGGGACGGATGGAGTATTTGAAAAGGAGTATTATAAGGAATTGTTTTGAAATGCTCAAACTCTATCGAGCAATGCTACTATCACATAAATTCTATCACATAACTCTCACATACACACACATACATACTGTGGGACCCCGCCTGACATGCGGGACCCGCAGTATGTATGTGAGAGTTATATAAAAAAATTTATGTGATAGTAGCATTATTTAACTCTATCAAGTATAATTTTCTTTCCTTTATTCTAACTATTTTGGTTTGACTAGAATATATTATATATTTGTTATCTAAATATTATATCTGTTGAGTTATTCTTTTGGACTTCTTCTTTCCTTATATCTATGATAGTTGATTTGATGAATATATATCCATTGGTCAAAGTCAAAATTAGTTGCTAAAATAATGTGATATATCAATTGTGGTCTAAAGGCTTTCCTGCTAACAAATTCCATAGCCGTTAGTTTCTTCTATATATAAATATATTCTTCTTCTCGGCTAAACAGGGACTTATGCACTTGAAGGATATATCAGAAGCTAGAAAACTAATATTAGTTCAGCACTTTTGAAGATATATCAGATAAAGTCCAAAGCCTATCAAAGTTATTTTCAGCTATATATTGTATTGATTATTAATTCTTCTTAGTTGAAAATTAAGAGCCTATTGTATTCAAAATTATTTTTATTCTGAATTCAAGCACTGTTAAGCTTGATTGATTCAGTAGTGGATAGGGTCTGTTCAAAGGGAGCTTTCAAGGTTGCTGAGGTGCAAAGATCTCAGTGGTGAGAAAGGCTCCAGAGGTGCAAAGGGACAGTGGTGCCCATCAGTTAAAAACTTTATTTTAATAGGGAGTTCTTTTTATTGTATTTAATTGAGTATTAAGTTTAATAAAAAGAATCTCTAATACCGGTTGGTATTGGACGTGAATTAAGCCATTAGAGGTTAAGGGCAGAATCATGTAAAAATCCTTGTGTTTGTGATTTGATAATTCTTGTGGTTTGATCATTTAATTCTCACGTTGCATCTAAACACATTCACATAATAGTATATTGCTGATAGATAAAATATGCTAATCCAGACACTTTCACCTGTCTGTTTAGGTCTGAAACAGTAAAATAAAAATTAGTCATTGTTAGTTACGTTTTAGTTTAGACACCTATTCACCCCCTTCTTGGCGTGCTTATACACGAAATTATATTTGGCATCAAAGCGAGACTCTACTAATATTGATCTTTGCATACAGGTCGTCGGGAAAGATCCTACGGCACACCTCAACTTTCAAGAAGGTCAATGCACAAGCCGGCTACCTCTATTGCTCGAAAGTGAGAACTTCAACTTTTAAAAATTCAGAATGAAGATTTATCTCAAGAGAGACCCATGACAATGGTGGGTAGTTGAAAATGGATATGTTATTCCTAGACATGATGATGGTAGACTCAAGACTCTTATGGGACGTGAATATAAATGAAAGTTACATGTTTTCCTACAATTCAAAAGCCATGAACACCTTGCTAAGCGAAATGGTCCAAACTGAAATTGATAAAGTATTAACGTGCAACACAACAAAAGAAATGTGGGACACTACCTTAATGAGTCACGAAGGTACTTGTAAAGTCAAGGAGGTGAAGTTGAGTATGCTTATGCAAGACTATGAGTTATTCAAGTTAGAAAAGGATGAAACAATCAATGAAGCTCAAGCGAGGTTCCTTACTCTAATGAACTCTCTCAGCATGCTAGGGAGAAAGATTGAACAAAAAGAAATCAATAGAAAACTGTTGAGAATCATGCCTAAACGATTCGCACCAAAGGTTACAACTCTTCAAGTTCAACAACAATCAGTACCATGAAAACTTTAACTTTATTTGGAGAGCTTGAAGAATTTGAAAATCAGCTAAGAAGGTATGTTGATGAAGATGAGGCACCAATAAAGAAGACATTGGCACTTCAAGCCGAGAGCAACAATGAAAGTGATCACGAAGCTTTTGATGAAGAAATTGAAATGCTCTCAAGAAAACTCGAGAGATTACTTCAAAGAAAGAAACAAAGAAGAATCAAAAAGGAAGTTCAACTCTAGTGAGCAAGTCCAAAACAGAACAAGAAGAAGAAATTGTGCAACTCTGTTTCATGGGGCTAGAAGATGATGATCAACTTGAGGTAACAAATTTTTATGAAGCTTTTGAAATATCTATGCCTGATTATATTGCTTTACAAAATAAAAATCAACAGCTCAAAAAGAAAACTTCGTATTTTAAAAATTATGTACTTGAGCTAATGAATGAAGTTAAATCGCTTATTAAAGAGAGAAAAGAAAATGATTATCTTAAAAATGAAAATGAAGTTTTAAAAGAAAATTTGAAAATGAGAGATGCATGCATAGATGCTTTTAATGATAGAAAAATGATGAACGTGCAACTACAAGCGCTGAAGCAGTGTCGACAACTTTAATTAGAAAGAGTAAGAATTTAGGGGAGAGGGTGTGAGATGAAGACGAATGGTGGAGAGTTGGAAGGGCGGGCCCCGAGACTTGTCCACCCAATCGTTGTAATTGAGTTGAGAAATGATATTTTTACATGTATTTTCGATATGATTTTCTCTCACATAAGCATACAGTGGGTCTTAAGGAACCAGGTAAAAATATTAAACACGTGAAAATAATGTTCTCCTAATACTTATTCCCTACCTTTTTAATTGGCATTTTAACAGAAAATAAAAAAATATAATTAATACTTTTTTATCTAATTAAAATAAGTATAAAATCTCAATAACACTTTTTAAAAATAGAGAAGAGAGAGAAAGTATTAGTTAATTGGATGGCTGTTGTGGAAATTATGTGGCATAAAATTTTAATTTAATAATGCGTACGCGGCATTATCTCGAGCCTTAATTTCAAAAGAAGGGTTCAGATGGAGGAACTCCATAGTTTAAATTATCCTAAGAACTCCGAAGGCCCAAACCATTCGGTCCTCAACCATCCAAAGACCATACAAGGATTGACCATACCGCATACACATGACAGGTATCAAATGAATTTTCCTTCTAATAACTCATGCATGCATCATGCATGAATGCCCTTGGTAATTAATAGACCTAGCTAGGCAACTTAACTTGGTCTAGGTTTAATTTAAGAAAAAATGAGTACTTAATTTCTACTTGATCTCTCAAATGGCTGTTTGCATGCATAGTATATATATATATATATATATATATATCCATATCTTAGTTGTTCACTTGTTCTTATTTGCACGAAGCCAAAATTAATTAGTTGCCTTACCTAGCTATCCCCAATTTCCCATTCGAAACAACCTATATATATATATATATTTCTGATTAGAAAAATGGGAGCAATTCAATGAAATGAAGAAATACAAAAATGGATTGTAATTAATTTCTTGGTAAACAGTAGTCCACAAACACGTATCGATGTATCTTATAATCACATCTACTAGTAAAAAACCAAAGCCATCTCATTAATTAGCACCATTAATGAAGAAATTATGGCCTAGTCAAGAGAAATACAACCGGACCGGGTTTTTTAATCGGACAGTTAAAACCCATTCAAAAACCCCATCAATCATAGCCTTAATCGGGTTTACCACATGAACTGTATCCCTCGAAAGATCCCGAAAAGGGTAATTTCCACTCTCAACGCAATACATGAAATAATTTATGATCCGCCTCGTCATTTTCTTCGACAAGAACTGCCTCGTCTCCTTATAATTGTTACTGTCCGTTATGGTGATATTATAGTACCCCTCTGCAGCAACTTCAGTTTCCACAACAAAAGTAGTATGATTCATTTTAATTTCTTGACGGTCAGGCAAATCGCCGTCGTCAGACAGAGGGGCCGTGGTGGCTTCCAAAGGAATCTCGCAGCCCCTCACAACCATAAAATTGTCCACAATTTTATGATACGCTTTTTTCATGGAATCATCACAGAACATGAACGAATCACTGCCTGTGCTCAATAGCTCATGAACGAACACTCTGTATTTAACATCGAAGATTTTCCCCAGCACAAGTTTTGTGTATTTGAAAGTAAGAGCTTTAAGAGCTTTCCAAACGTAGTTGAAGTAAAACGAAAAAATATCCATCACTACAAAGATTGCACTTACCATTGTAGACAGCTGGTCGAACCCTTTAGCTTGCAACACCAAGGGGCAAATGGCCAGAACTCGCATAAAGTTATCGTTCAAGAGTTCGGAGCTCGTGTTGTCAACGATGCAGTACTCCTCACAAGTCTTCATGGTTCCTCCCATGAGAACGTACTTCAATTTGGCTTCTGGCTTTACTGCTTTGACCAGATGGAATTTCCCCATCAGAACAATATCCTGAGTCACCAGCAGGTGATTTTTCGCAAAATGAAGGAACTTGAGGGGTTTTCCTGTTTCGAAAGATGCACAGAATCTGTACTTCTTGTTGCTGAGCTCGAACCTCATGTCGTAATTTTTTTCAATGGAGAATTTATGGGTTTCTTTTTCTTCTGTAGTGTCGTAATCCTGCCAATCTCCGCCGGTTTCTCTGCTGATGCCATCTAAGAGTAGGAATTTTCGGCGTTTGAACCAGGTACGGTCATAGCCTTGCCACAGCATGCTGATGGTAATGAAGGGTATGCGAAGGAACTTGGCATTCCTAAGGAAAGTCCACAGACTGTAGGCAGCTTGCAGCCAGAGAACCCAAGGTGGAACCACAAAAGACATCTATATTTTCTGCAGCAACAAAAACTTTATGATTTCTGTATTTCTTTCTTCTTATGAAGAACATGTATTGTATATATGCTTGATTTTGTTCTTTGCTTGTCAAGTGGTTTTCCTTCGCTTTATTTAAATTATTTCTTTTTTCTCTTATATTCAAAATTGATGCAATTTATTTGTCACTTATAATAAATTTTGAATAGGCATACCGTAATAATTTTTATTGGAAAAAATTTATTATAACCCTAATAATTTTGGCCAGAAAAATTTTATTACTACTTAATAGGCGTACTAAACCGAGGATTGCAATCATTTTGTGTCTTTATAATTGTTATAGATGAGGAATTGAAATGGAGTAGAATTGTGCCTTTGTTTTTGTTTATTCCGGTTGAGTAGGGTAAATATTTTATTTCCGGAGCACTCGTTTTGCTTTACTTTAATCGAGAAAATAGAATTGTATAGTCACTTTTGCATTAATCGAGAAAATAGAATTGTGGAGTAGTCACTTTTGCTTACTCCAGTGGAGGAAATAGACTTGTGCTGCGGGTAAAGGATCAAAATCCTAAGCAAAGCAGTCTAAACACTAGGGCTGACTAAGGAATCAAATCCACTCCGAAATTATACTAAAAATCGTATAAATAGCATTAATTAAAATTATATCTACAATTTCGACGACTGTGACGATTTTAAGTTAGTTGAAAAATCAAATTTACGGTTTAAGTTTGGTTACTGATCAAAATCGTATGTATAAAATCGAAATTGCATCATATGCCAACAAGATAAAGAAGCCATGTTGTCCAGAGTAATTTATAAATTTTAGTGGGAATATGATTGAGTTTAGCATCATCATCATTATAATAAAAATAATAATTTACAAGAATAAGTCCACCAACAAACTTTATTCACTGTTATCCACTACTATGTTTATATAGATACATACCAGCTTATATATATATATATATATATATATATATATATATATTTTATTTTTCTAATATTATTATCCTAAACTTCAAAGATTAAACTTATGTATTATTTATTTTTCTTTATATAAGTAGAGTGTTATATATGATAACAAATTTTATCGATATTAAATAAATACAAACAAATGCGTGAGATATGATAATAAGCATGAGACTCATTAAATAATTAAATTATTTTATCATTTTATGTTCAACATTAATTAGTCGCACCCTACATTATATAAAATTAGTCACACCCTATATTATATAAAATTGAATTTACGGTTTGAGTTTGGTTCTATTTAGTTTTTGTTTAGACAAAATATTATAAGTAAGGTTGTGTGTGTGTTATCTAAGTGGTATTTACCGTCGTCTTAGCTTTTAGCGACGGACAACATATAACGACGGACAACATATAGACGACGGTTGTATATATAGCGACGGACCAAACTATCGCCCGATCCATCGCTAAAAGGGAATAAACAATGTATGTTGAATAAAGGGTGTGGGCCCAAGTGCAAATTAGGGTTCACATGATCTAATTAAATGTACAAATTAGGATTCACATGACCTAATTGAATGAAGACGAAAAAGTCGAAAATAAATGTGCTAGACCCGAGAGGAGCCTCCAGGAGTCCTGAGGCAGAAGACTCGTGGAGGCTGCTCGTTTTGAGAATTGATTGAGGGATTGGATTGGTGGTTAGAAGGACAGGACGATCTGGGCATTACTCTGGTGATTAAAGGGTATTTATAGAATTTTCCTGAGGGCATATGCTTGACACATGACCACTTTCCAGAAAATTCTATAAATACCCCTTCCATTCCATTAGGAAGGGGACCTCTCTTCAGACTTCAGACTTGGACTCTTGGAAGATCAAAGGACTCAGACATTCTCTCTCAACACTCAAGAATGCTCTTGGAATTCCAATAACCCTAACAAGGTTTTCGGATTCTAGGAGTTCTGTCACGCGTCATTGGAGTAATCGCCCACCTGTTCTTCTCCCCTCTTCAATCAATCAATCAATTCAGTGCTCTTCGTGGATTTCTCTCCTCTTCAGCCAACACAAACCCTAACCCTAGCAAGGTACGATTTCCTTGCCCACATTAAATTGGCGACTCTGCTGGGGAGGTGTAGAATTCATGAAGGGTATGCCCACAACACGAAGTGGGAGAACTATAGGAAGAGCTTTACTAACAAATAGCATTACTTCACCGGATCTAGTTCCAAGGCAAACAAATCAATCTTTCCAAGATGCAAATCTGGATCTTGATCAACCAATTATTGAAGACGCTTCGGAAGGAAGTTCAACATCACCATACATGGCCAATCAACAACAAACGAACGTCAGGCAGACCGGCACAGGAAGGCAAGGCGAGGATGCAAGCGGAGAGCAGACGAACGCTGTGGAACTGAAGATGCTTGAGGCGTTGAAGGAAGCACGTGAAGGATAAGGGATGATGATGACTATGATGCTGGAGATGCAGAAGAAGCAAAAGGAAATGGGGAATTTTTGCCAGTAGTTGATGCAGATCCCTACTTTCAAGGTCATGTTCCCAGACAATTTGCAAGGAGAACAAGCAAGGGTGAAGGATAACAGCAACGACAACAACAACAAAGAACAACAAGTTGTACTTCCATTGACGGAGAATCAATCAGTTCCGATTATCAACTTGGAACCCCAACACAGTGGTGACGTGCTACAACCTAGACTGGAAGCAAGCCAACCTCAGACAAACATCATCCCGACTGCTTTTCCTGCATGTTCACAAGTTCAAATGCCAACCATCCCGAGTCACATCCAACGAACAAGCCAACCAGTACAACTAATGCAAGCTTTGCACGATGCAAGTGTGCATCAGCCGATCTCTTTGTCGTACACCCCGCCAATGCAGCAAAACATCACAACACCACAAATAGTTTATTCCACGAGCCAGTATGTGACGAAGGATGATATGATAGATGTGATCAATCAACTTCGCAGGCAGACATATCCCGACCTTCGGAGTTAGACTTTACTCCACCTTACCCGACACATATTCGGAGACTACCTTACCCAATAGGGTATATCGAGCATCCCCCACAATTTCCAAAATACAATGGCGAGAAGGGAAATGCTAGGGAACATATTGCCAGGTTCGTGGAGTTGATGTCTCCGTGGCTAGGATATGATGAAGTAAACAACCACAACTTATTGATGAGGTAATTCAACAAGACCTTGACGGATAGTGCCTTTAGTTAGTACTACAATTTGGAGAAGGGATCAATCCATGATTGGGATGATTTAAAATTGCAAAAGAACTTGGTCAACATATGCAACAATGATGCCTTAGATGTCTTCAAGCCCCATCTTATTACAAAGGCATGTGACTCATTTGCGACTCTCTCGTATTTTGCACAAGAATTGGGAGGAATCATGACATTACCCACCTGTCATGCGACAATTACATGGAAGGGCAAGAGGACGACAACCGTGGCCTTGGCAGATTCCAAGTCAAAAGCACAAAGGGGCAAGAAGGAGAGAAATTTTGATCGGAGTAGAGGAAAGACTAGAGACAAATATGCAGGAAAGCCAGTTTCGGAGACTATTACATGCAATGAGAAGGCATTTTGGGGTATGTATAAACAATGGATTGAGTATGAAGTGGTGAAACCTCCAAGGTCCCGGTCGGTTGTGACGGAAGAGATGAAAAGAAGACCGGACTTCTGTGTATACCACCAATACGCAGGCCATTCCACTATGGACTGTTACAATCTGCAGAGGATATACCATGAGAAGCTGAGCGCCGGAGACATTAAACTAGGAAAAGAAACGTGCAACACTATCACCCATGATGCAGTCCCGGAAGTCAATATGATGGATAACCCAAATACTGGCTCTACCATCGAAAAAACTCTGAACTATAGATACAAGAATTGACGAATTAAAAATCCACCCAAGATGGTGGTCCACCGAAAATGGTGGTTGAAGTCCTCAGGAGTATCCCTTGCCAATAAATTGGGTGACCAAGGGAGGAGGCACTAGAATTGATGGAAAAAAAAATCCACCCAAGATGGTGGTCAAGTCCTTGTAAAATACACTTGCCAAGAAATTGGATGACCTAAGTGACAAGGCACCTGATTTTAAGTCCTCGTAGATCACACTTGTTAAGAAATTGGACGACCCAAGTGATGAGGCACCCGAGTGTTACACTTTATCATCAAAAGTGAATGAGGCACCTGACTATAAGTCCTCAGACCCGAAAAGTTATACTTTCAATTTCAAAAGTAACTGAGGCACCTGACTATAAGTCCTCGGAAGTTATACTTTCAACTTTAAAAGTAATCGAGGCACCTGACTATAAGTCCTCGGAAGTTACACTTTCAACTCTAAAAGTGATTGAGGCACTTGAGTATAAGCCCTCAACCCCGAAAAAAGTTACACTTTATCTTCAAAAGTAGTGAACGTTATGTTTTCTCAGACAAAAGCAAGATTTATTTTCTTTTATTAAATCAAAACGTTATGCTTTTCGTTAAAAGCAATCTGATTATCAATAAAATGACAAACTTTCACTTATACTTGAATATTTTTCTAATTTTTTTTAAAAAATTATAGATTCAAGTGTTGGTTTGCATGAAATTGAAAAAAAAAATATACCCATTATTGTCTTAGAGTATTGATTTGAATAACTTAGGATTCAATTTAAAATATTGGATCTCGAGAAAAAATTCAAGTTAAAGGCAATCGATAATGTTAAAAGAAACTTTATTCTGATAAATAAAATATATGTAAATGAGTTTTCTGATACAGGAAATGGAAAAACTACAAAAGTTTATGATCTAAAGGCCATGACATGTCGGATTGAAGGGGGGCATGCCTAAAGCCTCCAACTCCAAGTCGAAAATTGCGGTATCTCGAGCTTTCGTGTTTCAGGCTATCAGTTCCGTAAGGTCTTGGGCAGATGACTCAATTTCTCAAAGCTTGGTCTTCAATTTATCCATGGCATCTTGAAGCTCCTGAAGCTCGACATAAAGTAAGTCATTCTCAAAATGACGTGAAGTGACCTCCGAACAAAGTGCAATAACATGATAACTAGAAGTAAAGAGATCCAGCCTAGCACGAAAGGAAGACATGTCAAGGCCCAAAGAGGATCGAGAAGTCATCAATCTCACAACTAAATCTATTTAAGTCCTCTGCTCAGAAATATTAGAGAGAGACTGTGCATTTTGAGAATAAGGCTCACAAGACAATCTAGCAAAAAGGTCTGGAGGAGGGCCCTATGAATATATATCCGACCAAGTATACATGGGAACCAAGATAGGAGGCGTCTAAGATTCACCTGAAAAGAAGAAGAATGAAAAAAATGAAAAAAGAGGCCAAAGTCTCCTAGGGTTCAACCCCTAAGGCTCGAACACCTAGGGAGGCTCTCCCCTCTTACCTTTAACTTCTCCTCGCTCGTAGATCAAATTCCCAAAATGTAGTCGCCTAGGATTCGCCCCCCAGAGTTCGGCCACCTAAGAAAAGATCTTCCTCATCTTTTGTTCACCTCGATTTGAAGAACGCTCATTTGACGCCTTCTCGATGAC
The DNA here is from genome assembly GCA_020205555.1 of Panax stipuleanatus. Taxonomy (NCBI): domain Eukaryota; kingdom Viridiplantae; phylum Streptophyta; class Magnoliopsida; order Apiales; family Araliaceae; genus Panax; species Panax stipuleanatus. The sequence continues at coordinate 141,256,995 of CM035122.1, read as the reverse complement.
TCCTTGATTTTGAAGAAGAAAAAAAATATTCCAAGAAAAAGTAATATTTGGAAGGATTACATAGAAGATTTTCCATGATGTCCAGCTGGGAGAGCTCCTCTAGAGGTCACGCCCTAAGGTTCGACCCCCTAGAGGTTCACTTTCCTAGGACTTTGATCTTCGAGGCTTGGAAAATTGAGCTCTACGAATTGTTCAGAAACTTAAAGCAAGACTTAAACACTTGAAATATTTTGCATGATCGTCCCACCAAAGGCGTGACTCATGTGCAGGGAGCAAAGGTGAGCAACTTACTGGTAGATGGCATAGACATCCTCTAGAGTAGGGGTGAATTCCTCCCAGGCAGTGACAAATGTGCAAGTAGAGGAGCACCATCATGAGATCAACACAGTAAGGGGGTTATGGTTCTGTTGGATAAGCAGGTCTCTACATAGCTGAACACAACGAAGGATGTTAGCACTTTTGAGTATGTCCACATAATCAGCGTTCCCTAGGATCTCGTCAGTCCAATCCTTCCATCCTTGAATGCGACCAAATGAATCGGACAGAAAGCAAAGAGGGCTGAAAGAGTACTTTTGTTTCTCCATGCATATGCGGGGAATGTGATCGGAATGGGGAAAGTCATCCCAACATTCGTAAGTCGCTGCGTATAGAAACAAGTCTTCCTTCATAGCTGAACTGGACGACCACAAAGCCTGAATTTGCTCCCAAAAGACGTCGAAATGACTAAAAGAGGGGAGCCTTTCCCCAATCACTGAGGAACGGGGCCTCCTTTGCGATTTTCAGGTCTGCAAAATATTCAGTGGAGAGGCCTACAAGCAAGAAGAATTCAGCATAAGGGTTCTAAAAAGCAAGGAAATGATGACAAAGAAAGCATTGGGACTTAAGTTCTTACCATGGCAAAGAAGAAAGTCTGAGATTTAAGCCTAAGGACACCGAAAAAGTAAACCAAAAACGAAAAAACTACCCGAGGATCGGCCCCCTAGGGCTCGACCCTTGGGGTTTAACCCCTTAGGGTTCAACCCGACTACCTAAGGTGGTCCAATGGCAAGGTCCTGCTTCCTTCGCGGTTCGTTGATTGGTCATCGGAGCTAAGCGCCATTTCGAGTTCCCAAAAGCATCGATCTTTCTTTATTATTCGAGGAAAAAAATCAAGATATGATCAAGGTAGTGGGGCTCGAAAAATAAAAGAAAGAAGGAGCATTTTTTTTCTTTCGTGGTTTCTCGAAATACGTCAATCTTTCTTTATGATCCGAGAGAAAAAATCAAGATATGATCAAGGTAATGGGGCTCGGAAGACAAGAAAGATTAGATTTACCTGAAAGAAGATGCAAGAAAAAAGACAAACAAAAGAAACCATTCAAATGGTAGAATAAAAGAAGAACGAAAAAAAAAAGAAGACAAAAGTTACTATTCTTCACCGAACATTGTTCACGTCGGAGCACTATTGATGACAGAGCATTGTCCATGTCCAACACTGTTCACACTTGCACAATTGGATACCGACAGACAGAGGAAGAAGAAAACTAACACATACCCTATAGTGGTCCTCCTAAACATGGAAAAACGAGATAAGTTATTGAACTCTCTTCCTCTATGGTTCTATTTATTTACTTTTATGATTCATATATATGAGTTAACTAATATTCATATAAAGATTATGAACATTCAACCAATACATGACAGAGCACATGAGTGAGAGGCCAAGGTACCCGCACTCACCGTCTTCTCACATGAAACTTTTAAAAAAAAAACTACAAAAAATTAGGAGAAACGAAGATAAACATACATTAGTTGTTTCCTCCTCAAATATGTGAATCTTCAAAACAGGCGTCATTTTTTTATTCTACACCGGGAGCCATGTTCATAGAAAGTTTCTACTGAGAACTTCTTTGTGTACTCGATTGGCTTTTAATTTGAAAGTCTGGCTTGACATAAATTCACTCTGATCAGTTTTCCTTTAGAAGCAGAGGTCTTCAAATAAAGACCTAAAATTTTCCTGAAATTCTCTGGTAGCACCGCCTTGTGCTCCTCTTCTATGTACTTTCTGAGGGTATATGGATTTGAACCGTCTGTCTCCTTCAAAGCTAATAAAGCTTCCTTGATCATTTGCAATACGTGCCAAATGCCATATAATAATTTCATTCACAATTCTCGATATATAAAATATGATATCATCATCTAAAATTTAGCCAATAATCTGCTAAAGTTACTGCAATTAAATTGAAATCATAAACGAATTCGACAAAATCTGTGTCAAAAGCAACCAATATGGAGGCCAATGAAATTGAAGCATGGTTTAGTGTGAAATATATGCCTGATAAGTTCTTAAGATGACTTGTTTGGTTTTGTACCAGTGGGACATCTGATTGATTACTTCAGAGAAATATTTTATTTTTGGCAATATTACTTGCTCAAAAAAAATAAAAAAATAAAGGGTAAATATTTTGTCATTTGAAGTTTAAATATAAAATTTAGAGGAAGCGAAATTTCAAAAATAATATATATATATAAGAATGATTTGATTTTGTTTACAAAAAAATATATATTATTATATATATGGAAAAATTTGATCTTGTTCCTAATAATAAAATAAGGAAGGATTATATTTTATTTCCAAAACAAAATAAAATTTGATTTGATTTGATTTTTTGGGATTTCAAATGGCGATTCATGGAGATAGATGCCCCGATTTAATTCAATTCTTCTACTGCTCCGGTAAAGGAATAGAGTCAAACAAGAAGGGTATCCTCAAATTTCAACATGTGTATTTTCCTAGATATATGGATCAAATTGATTTTGCTTTCACATTGGGTGATCTACAAAACATAATGCTAATCAAGTTACAGTAAACCGTTGGTGGTCAATAAGTTTTAAGGTTCGGGAGTGCGGATCAATGCCTAAGATTGATAACATCCCGCCAAGACAGGAAACCCGCTGCATGTTTATCATAACTAATTTGAGATTCCTACTTTGGATATATACATGCACTTAGCCAAATCATGTACACACATATGGAGGAATTATACTTTGTTGGCTATTAGTGGAAGTATAGTTTCAATGAGTCCCTTCCTATTGCAAGTACAAAATGCATCCAAATAATGTGGCAACAGGACTCCTAACTGCAATTTGGATGCGAGATATGTGGCCGTGGATTTATGTTTTCTGGATATGGACTCCTCTGTTTTTTCCAAAATAAGATTTTATTTTATTTTCCGAAAAACAGAATAAGATTTTATTTTATTTTCAAAATAAAATAAGATTTTATTTGATAATATATGGTTTTCAAAATTTATTTGATTTATCTTGTTTTATTTTCCAGAAAATTAAGGGAATGAAGATTGAGCAAGATGTGAAAAGATTTTCAGAAAATTTTCCAAGATGTCCAAGGAAGAGCCCTTCTAGGTCTTGCCTCCCTAGAGTTTATATAACTCTTAGGGTTTGCCCCCTAGGGGTTCCCTCTTCTAGAACCACATTTTCAAGACTTGTAAAATTGAGCCTCAAAGATCGTTCGGAAGCTCCAAGTATTCAGTATTCTTGCACGATCGTCTCTTTGGAATCGCGACTATCGCGCAGGGGGCAAATGTGGGCCCAAGTGCAAATTAGGGTTCACATGATCTACTTAAATGTACAAATTAGGATTCACATGACCTAATTGAATGAAGACGGAAAAATAGAAAATAAATGTGCTAGACCCGAGAAAACCCTCCAGGAGTCCCGAGGCAGAAGGCTCGTGGAGGCGGCTTGTTTTGGAATTGATTAAGGGATTGGATTGGTGGCTAGAAGGACAGGACGATATGGGCATTACTCTGGTGATTAAAGGGTATTTCTGAAATTTTCCTGAGGGTATATGCTTGACACATAGCCACTTTCCAGAAAATCCTATAAATACCCATTCCATTCCATTGGGAAGGGAACCTCTCTTCAGACTTCAGACTTGGACTCTTGGAAGATTAAAGAACTCAGACATTCTCTCTCAACACTCAAGAAGGCTCTTGGAATTTCAATAACCCTAACAAGGTTTTCGGATTCTAGGAGTTCTGCCACGCGTCATTGGAGCAATCGCCCACTTGTTCTTCTCCCCTCTTCAATCAATCAATCAATTCCGTGCTCTTCGTGAATCAGTTCGGCCACGGTATTACACAGTATTTTATATTATTGTTGTTTCAATAATTGTCACTGCACAATATTTTACATTATCAAATCAATAATTCATATTATTTGAATAACATTATTAGACAGCATTATTGGCAATATCTAGAAGTTCTGTCTAGGAAAGGGGTTAGTTAATCTAATTGCGCGCCAAGTAAGGAGAAATTCTTATCGGAAAGCCCCTTCTTTCCTGGGAACGACCTGGTTGTCATATTGTGGTTCTGTAATATTATTTGTGAGTAATTAATTATTAATAAAAAATAATAAGAAAATATTTATTTAATGGAGGAATTTATAAAGAGACAATTATTGAGAGTTGATATTTTATCTTCTTCGATAAAATAATTCATTCGAATATATTATTGTAATATTACATTATAAGTGTATGATGTAATAATATAATAATATAATAATGGTAATATTTTTACAATGAATTCACGATATATGAATAAAATGAGGAAGAGAACAAATTGGATCTGAAATGTTTTTGGTGGTATAAATGTTTATTAAAATTAAAACGTGTAAAGTGGTGGGAAAGAAGAAAAAAAAGAGGATGTCGATTGTCCTTTGTTTGTTTGTTTTCAAGAAGTGAATGCTACGTAGGAAGTTTTTCAATATATGTGTGTGTGTGTGTGTGTGTGTGGAGGAAATGATGGAAGAGATAGAGAGAAGAAGAGAAGAGAGAGAATTAGTGGGAAATTATTGGAAAGAATGAAAAGAAAGAAAAAGGTGATTGGTGGTGGAGGATTTTGAAAATAATGAATGCTCCGTATGTAAATTTAGGTCGTTTTTCGTTCGAAATTTGGAAAAAACTTTCTTCTACAAAGTTATAGAGAATTAAATTTCATATGGCATGGACATAGGATTCATATTTTTTTGATAAATGAGTTATTTATTATGAATTATTGAAGTTTCTGAATTAATAAATGTTTTAAACATTTTAGTGGGCCCCACTTGTCCTTTTTACCTCTTGATTTTGCTGAATTTGATTTTCCAAAAGGTGATGCTGCAAAATTCCTTAAAAACATCTGTAAGATATTATTTCTATTGATTTTCTGCTTTGGTGTGCTAAGAATTTTCCTATAAATAAGATGTTGAGTTAGAATAAAAATCACACCAGAATCAGAAGTTTATTTCTCTATAATATCGAGCGTATTTTTGTGAGTATTTAGATACTTTGAGAGTTGATAAACAGTGCAAGTTTTCTTCAGCATTATATCCGATATTTCAGTCATAAGTACTTGTCTTTTGAGGTAAGAAATGTTATTTTTTTCGTAAATGATGTTATTTTTTTTCAATAGCATTACATCGAAATATTGGTATGAATTTTATTATAAAATTTTTATCTTTTCATGTCAAGGTTACTATTCACGTATACAGCACTATTCACAGAAAAAATAAAAAAAATTTCTTTATCCAAGTTGTCTGTTATGGTTCCTATCTTTGATTGGATCCAAGTTTTGAACTTCATTCTTGAATTTTGCTCCACAATTGATTATTATGAAGTATTCTTGAATTTGGATAAACTAAATTACGAATCCCTAATCTTTGTCCTGTATCTCACTGGATTCGTTATTTATATTATTTTTCATCATTCTCAATCCTAAGTGATGATATAACTGAATATCTTTGGCCTGTAGTGCAAAGATAAATGATTATTTAATGAATATTTTTGGCCTGTAGTGCAAAGATGAATGATTATTTGATGAATATCTTTGGCCTGTAATGCAAAGATGAATGATTACCTGATGAATATCTTTGGCCTGTAGTGCAAAGATGGACAGGTGTTGAGATGAACATGACCACTGATGATACAAATGAATATCTTTGGCCCGTAGTACAAAGATATTTGAGATATATATTGATTGATGTTATATGGATAAAATATTGATAATGGACTTTTAAATCATAGAAGATAGTAGACATCATTTTCTACTTAACTCTTCTGATGCATTATTACTTCGCTGCAGTTGTTGATCTAAAACTTGTTGTCCATAATATTTTATCTGATTTGTTGAAGACTAAAGATAAATTATTCTTTATTATCTTAGTCATAATATTCTTTACTGGGCTTAGTTGAGCTCACCCTTTTATTCTATTATCCTCTTCAGGAATATGAGAATGTCGCAGGGACTAGTCGGGGGACAGAGTGATGGTCTGAGTTAAGAGTAGTAGTAGTCCTCACTATTTTTGTAAAATAGTGTGATAATAATTGTAACTACTAAGGACTGAATTTGAGCTTTTATATTTCGTATTATATACGATATGTATTGAAGCTTACATCCTGTATGGTCGTATTGCTCACGACCTTTTGATATAAAAGATTGTATTTGAATTCTGTACTATGTATTTGGCGACTCAGAATGAGTTGGGTGGATTGAACTTATTCTAGGGGCGTCACAGTTGGTATCAGAGTTTAGGGATATGATCTCTGGCGGAGATCTGGAAATAGAACTAGGAGGGGAGAGACGAGTAAATTCTTCGCTAGTATGTCCTACTTAAGCTTATTTGGTATTTAATTGGTCAGTCGGAGGATAGGGTTAATATGTGAAATGTTAATTTGTTTAACTAACCCTTGTTTTATGTCAGTATTTGAGAATGACATCTGAAAATCTAAGCAATGGAGCATTTGAGACCATTGAGGCACCGCTACTCGTAGTCTTACTTTTAGCGGTAATTATCTATGTAGTGATTGAAGAATTAATAGTTGCACCCGAGCTAATCGCAGAAGTAGCAGCTGAGAGTGAGGAAGAAGAGGAACCTGAGGAAGATTTATTAGGAGAATTTTATGATCGAAATATAAAACTGCAAAATCGTATTCATGAGTTAGAAGAGCAGGGTGAAGAACGGCAGGCGGTCGTGGAACAAAGGGATACAGCAATTTAAGATTTTGCTACTCTATATGCGAGGCTTGAACAGAAGCTCTCTCTGGCAGAGCATATGATATTAGAGCTAGAAGCTGAGAATGCAATTGTCGAAATTCTGATTAAAGAAGAAACAACTGAACGAATGAGAATGGAGGATGCATGGATAAAAGCCGCACGACACGTTGATATTTTAGAAAGAGACATCCGATCCAAGAAGGCCAAAATAGACGATATGAATTTCACTTTTTGGACAGCAATTGGGAGAATCCAACATCGAGTTTGAAATTACCCTGTGTAGAGCGGTCAACCCCAATTCGATATGGATCGAAGAGTAATGATTCAAATCATGGATCAGGAGTGCGACGAAGTAGTTGAGGGTGAATTGTGCGTTATGGCAAAATCAAGTCCAGCGGGGATGGTGACTCCAAAGGCTATCCCAGATAAGTCAAACTCGGTAGTTTAGGAGATAGTGTTTGTCGTGACTTCTCAAAACGCGAGGAACCCGAACGAAGTTATTACGGGTAAGTTAATCATAAACTCTTGCGAAATCTATACCTTATTAGATATCGATTCTACCCATTCTTTTATTTCACCTACTTGTGCTCAACGTTTGAACTTGACTCTTGAGAAATTAGACTTTGACTTATCTGTTCAAACTCCGTTGGGTGAAACTTTCATTACATCTACAGTTTATAAATCTTGTTTGATTCAAATTGGTACCCTCACCCTACCTGTTGATCTTATATCTTTGAAAATATTTGCATTTGATGTGATTTTAGAAATTGACTGGTTAATCACTTATCATGCCAAAATTAATTGTCTTCGTAAGGTTGTTAGTTTTCGTATTCCTAACCAACCTGTTGTGCGAATTCAGACAACCAAACCACTAAAATCAATCAATGTCATTTCAAGTCATAAAACTATTCGTTTATTGAAAAATGGATGTCAAGCTTTCTTAGCCCATGTCACTGATTTAAATCAGAATACGTCAGATTTGAATAATATTTCAGTTGTCAATGAGTTTTTTGATGTATTTTCCCGAATACTTTCTGGCCTACCCCCAGAACGTGAAGTTGAATTCTTTATTGACCTTTAACCTGGTACAAAATCCATTTCTAAAACCCCATATCGAATGGCTCCTATTGAACTTCAGGAGTTAAAGGTCCAATTACAGGAGTTATTAGGCATCGATTTTATATGTCCTAGTACATCTCCTTGGGGTGCTCCTATTTTATTCGTAAAGAAAAAAAGACGGGAGTATGCGACTTTGTATTGACTATAGGGAGTTGAACCATATCACCATCAAGAATAGGTATCCGCTACCTCGTATTGATGACCTGTTCGACCAGTTGCAAGGGCGCAATTCTTCTCAAAGATCGATCTTCATTTTGGATATCATCAGTTAGAGATTAGAACTGATGACATTTCAAAGACTGTCTTTAGAACTAGATACGCGCATTACAAATTTTTAGTTATATTTTTTGGATTGACCAATGTCCATGATGCGTTCATGGACATGATGAACCAAATATTTAAGAAATATTTGGATCATTTTGTAGTTGTCATTATTGATGACATCCTAATATACTCCAAAAGCCTCAAATATTTTTTTACATAGAACGAACTCAACATGCGACAACGACGTTGGCTCGAGCTGTTGAAAGATTACAAAAATACTATTCAATACCATCCTGAAAAAGCGAACGTGGTAGCTGACGCGTTGAGTAGAAGATTGTATGCGGGAACGAGTGCAATGCTGTCAACACAAAGGCCTATTTTGTATGACGTACAAAGAATGGAGATAGAGTTAAAGACTCTAGGGACCCACGCGATGATGTCAAGTATACGCGTAGAACCAACTTTAATTGATAAAGTTAAAGCTGCTCAAGCTACAGACCCGGAGCTGATGAAAATAAAGAAGGGGGTGCAAGAAGGTGCTATTCCAGAGGCGAGAATTGATGAAGAAAGAATATTTCGAGTCAACTTCAGACTTTGTGTTCCTAACGATACTGATTTGAAGTATAAAATTATGATGGAAGCACACAACACACTGTTCGCAATAATACCAAAATATATCGTGATCTTTGACATACATTTTGGTGGAGCAATATGAAAAGAGAGATCGCGGAGTTTATCTCGAGGTGTTTAACGTGTCAACGTGTCAAGGCGAAGTATCAAGAGCCATAAGGTGAGAAGAGCCCCGAGCCTCTTGCTGGTGACTTCTTGTGTGGGATGCACCGAAGTCAGACTCTCCGTAGGGGACACCGTTTTTGTGCGGTGGCAAACTGATAGGTATCATTGTGAGATACTATGGTTGAAGCACTATAAGAGTCACAGTTGGAATCGAAGAAATGATTTGGGAATTAAAATCGGAAATGAAAACGAGTTATCCTCACCTTTTTGAAACATCAGGTAGGTACGTCAATTTCGAGGACGAAATTTCATAAGGAGGGGAGGTTGTAAGACCCCAACCTTTTATGAATAAAAATTGAATTTTCTCTATACATTATTTTGAAATAGTAAGGACTTGATTTGATAACTTTGATAAGTTATGAGTGATACGTGTAAATATTTTAAAATAAGCAAGTGGTTATAAAATATTCTTGTTATCAGGGAATATTCGTTTGGTCGTGAATATTCTTGTTGTCGAGGAATATTCGTACGATGGCGCAACCATTTGTGGGACCCCATAACAGAAAACTGTCGGATAAAAAAACGACTAGTACTAGTTTTCTAAAAATAACGACGTAGTTGTTACCATTAAAACTGTTGAAATACCCGGTGATTAAAATAACGTAATACGCGTTGTTGCATAGTAGCACACGGTATTACACAGTATTTTATATTATTGTTGTTTCAATAATTGTCACTGCACAATATTTATATTATCAAATCAATAATTCATATTATTTGAATAATATTATTAGACAGCATTATTGCTAATGTCTAGAAAGTTCTGTCTAGGAAAGAGGTTAGTTAATCTAATTGCGCGCCAGTAAGAGAAAATCCTTTTCGAAAAGTCCCCTCTTTCCTGAGAACGATCTAGTTGTCATATTGTGGTTCTGTAATATTATTTGTGAATAATTAATTATTGATAAAAATGATTAAAAAAAATTTATTTAATGGAGGAATTTTTAAAGAGACGATTATTGAGAGTTAATATTTTATCTTCTTCGATAAAATAATTCATTCAAATATATTATTGTAATATAACATTATAAGTGTATGATATAATAATATAATAATATAATAATAGTAATATTTTTACAATGAATTCATAATATATGAATAAAATGAGGAGGAAGAGAGCAAATTGGATCTGAATTATTTTTGGTGGTATAAATGTTTATTAAATATAAAACGTGTAAAGTGGTGGGAAAGAAGAAGAAAAAAAGGATGTTGATTGTCCTTTGTTTGTTTGTTTTTTCAAGAAGTGAATGCTACGTAGGAAGTTTTTCAATATATGTGTGTGTGTGTGTGGAGGAAATGATGGAGAGAGAGAGAAGAGAGAGAATTAGGAGGAAATTATGAAAAATGATGAAAAGAAAGAAAAAGGTGATTGGTGGTGGAGTATTTTGAAAATAATGAATGCTCCGTATATAAATTTGGGTCATTTTTCGTTCGAAATTTGAAAAAACTTTCTTCTATAAAGTTGTAGAGAATTAAATTTTATATGAAATGGACATAAAATTCGTATTTTTCCTGATAAATGGGCTATTTATTATGAATTATTGAAATTTTTAAATTAAAAAATATTTTAAACATTTTGGTGGGCCCCACTTGTCCTTTTTACCTCTTGATTTTGTTGAATTTGGTTTTTCAAAAGGTGATGCTGCAAAATTCCTCAAAAACATCCGTTGGATTTTATTTATATTGATTTTCTGCTTTGGTATGCTAAGCATTTTCCTATAAATAGGATGTTGAGTTAGAATTGAAAATCACATCACAATCAGAAGTTTCTTTCTCTATAATATCGAGCGTATTTTTGTGAGTATTTAGATACTTTGAGAGTTGATAAACAGTGCAAGTTTTCTTCAGCATTATATCCTATATTCCAGTCAGAAGTACTTATTTTTTGAGGTAAGGGATGATAAGTGATGTTATTTTTTTTGTAAATGATGTTATTTCTTTCAATATTATTACACCGAAATATTGGTATGAATTTATTATGAAATTTTTATCTTTTCATGTCGAGGTTACTAATCACGTATACGGCACTATTCACAGAAAAATTAAAATTTTTTTTCTTTGTCCAAGTTGTCTGTTATGGTTCTTATCTTTGATTGGATCTAAGTTTTGAACTTCATTCTTGAATTTTACTCCACAATTGATTATTATGGAGTATTCTTGAACTTGGATAAACTAAATTACGAATCTCTAATCTTTGTCCTTTATCTCACTGGATTCGTTATTTATATTATTTTTTATCATCTTCAATCCTAAATGATGATATAACTGAATATCTTTGGCCTGTAGTGCAAAGATAAATGATTATTTGATGAATATCTTTGGCCTGTAGTGTAAAGATGAATGATTAGTTGATGAATATCTTTGGCCTGTAGTGCAAAGATGAATGATTACCTGATGAATATCTTTGGCCTGTAGTGCAAAGATGGACATATGTTGAGATAAACATGACCACTGGTGATACAAATGAATATCTTTGGCCCGTAGTGCAAAGATGAATATTTGATTTGAGATATATATTGATTGATGTTACAGAGATAAAATATTGATGATGAACTTTTAAATCATAGAAGATAGTAGACATCATTTTTTACTTAACTCTTCTGATGCATTGTTAATTCCGCTGCAGTTATTGATCTAAAATTTGTTGTCCATAATATTTTATCTGATTTGTTGAAAACTAACGATAAATTATTCTTTATTACCTTAGTCATAATATTCTTTACTGGGCTAGTTGAGCTCACCCTTTTATTCTATTGTCCTCTTCAGGAAATGAGAATGTCGCAGGGACTAGTCGGGGAGACAGAGTGATGGTCTGAGTTAAGAGTAGTAGTAGTCCTCACTATTTTTGTAAAATAGTGTCATAATAATTGTAACTACTGATGATTGAATTTGAGCATTTATATTTCGTATTATATACGATATGTATTGAAGCTCACTGTCTGTATGGTCGTATTGCTCACGACCTTTTGATATAAAAGATTGTATTTGAATTCTAAACCATGTATTTGACGACGTCAAAACTTGTTTATGGTGATGCTGATGTACTTAATCCCAAAGAATGCTAAGGTTGAGTAAGGTCTATGGAAACAAGTTTCAGCAAAAATTGGAGCAGGGCCAGGACTAAGCATGACACAAGCTAAAGTCATAAGAAAAGTCCGGAACAGATTGGGTTGTATAAGAAACAGGCTGTACCGTGCAACAAAAAGTACTTTCAAATTCTATACATCTTGATCGTTCAATAACTTTCTCTAATTGCGCTTAATGCCTTATAAAATCATCTGTTAGAGAGAACCTAAAAAGCACATAAACAGACACGAGATGAGGTAAATGACATAGATACGTTGACAATTCATTTCTTGAAAAAACTAAGATATTATACATTGGGGAATACTCTTAAATATCATTAAATTTTCTATATATGCCATTGCCCCAAGCTGGTCGTTTTGATACTTTGTTTGATACTTTAACTTATTTGCTTTTTAAAAAGTATTCTTTACGTTCGTAAAAAAGAAAGTCATATTATAACATCCACAGTTTATATATCACACTGTGACTAGTTTACAAGAAGTGTCAGATTAGAAATGTATCCGAATTCAAAAATGAAGAAGTTTATTTTGAATTACATTGCATCCACTAGTTTCGAGCCAGTATCAGTGTTCTGTAAGGTTACATTGGTATCTTGGTTGTCTTGTTATTTAAACAGACACTTCATAAGTATACATCCAGATTACCAGAAAGCATAATCACATATCTTGCTCACCAAACATTTTCTTTATTTTGATGCGGTTCATTTATGACATGATAAATGTACCTAAAGGACAATAGAGCATTAATTTCAATATGTTAAGAGTTTTAAAGCTCAAATGTTAGAACAATGCTATTTGTCTTGTAGCAAATCAAGCAAGCAACAAGGACAAGTTATGATAAAAGTGGAGATCATGGTTCTATCAAGGATATAGTGTACTTTGCAGTCAAGTTTGCTCACATTTGAATGGTTTGAACAAAACTTTTCTTAATTGCTCAATGTTGTATAACACATCATTCCATGTAAAGCATGAGGGAATTCTCTGTCTTCATACTCCATCTTTTTAATTACCTAAACAAACTATTGATTATTTGACGTGACCTGTATCCTTAATCTGCATTAGATCTTGCTTTCCACCCAACAAGTAGATTATAATTAGGACTTATTTAGGAAATAAAAATGTTTTGAGTAAAAAAATTAAATAGCACATTAGATTCATCATTGATTGATAAAGTACAAATGTTATATGAAGAATGACACTACCACATTCAATGAAATCTTACTCGATAGTAATGGGAATTCTAACACTAAACTTCTTTAATCAACACACATGCTCCTCCTTTGTTCTTATTGAAAAGGACTATAGATAACAAATATTGCAAGATGGGAGGAAACGGTGGAGGTGGGAAAGACGAACAAAAACCCAGTAAATCAAGTCAATCAAAATATAAGGGTGACATACGCATCCATCTTTTACATTATTGCATCATGTTCAAATTTAATCACTGAAATTAGTTCCAAACAAGAACTGATGAAGAATTTAAAATGCAATACCTGGTCTCAGATCCCTTTTCCTTTGCTCAAGATGGTGTTTAAATTGAGATAAGAACTCTCACATATAGAAGTTACAGAAACACATCTACAAGTCAAGCATGCTAATAAGTAATCAGAAGACTGCAGCGGTAGAAGTGAAAGACAGCTAACAGGTTTTAATCAGAATATATTACTTCTTTCTTCAACTTTTCCCAAATTTCAGGGCCTCTAGAATGATGATTTACATACTGCCATATGAATATTTACATATGAGCATGCAATAATAGTACTCAAAGCTAGATTGGGATCCACTGTTCCTTGGTCTATGAGCCAATTATACATTGAAAATCTAAGGTTGACTCTCTGAATTGTATAGGATATATATGCTGGGAATACTACCAAAGTAGACACAGGATAACCTAGACCATTTACAAGAAAATCAATCTTCATTTCAAGCACATCCTTGGTCATATGAAGAATTTGAGGAGCTACCTTAAGCATTTCTAATACATCCCGGCGGTCTAAACCAGCGTCCACCAAAAATTCGAATCACTCCTGAAGTTCCCCTGCTTTGCCTCGAAAATCCTTGAGAGCATTTCTCATTTCATTTGAGTTCTCGACAAATCTCAAGCCCAACAAAAATTTAGTCCTCTTTGTCAGTGGGTCATCTTCCTCTGCCTTCAACGGTTTAACTCTCGATCCAAGAACCCAATCCTTTAGTACTTGTGGGTCTTTGATGATCATTTCACAAAGTCGGCTTTTCCCAGTATTGAAGCAAACCAGTAAACTGTTAACCTTTTTTAAAGAACATGAACCAAGCAATACAGGGTGTGAACGCACAATCCTTCCAATCTCATGGACCTCCATCTCAAGTCTCAACCTCATTAAGAAAGTGATAGCACTGTCTCAAATTCCGTACATGTTTCCTAACTTGGCTTTGTTGGAACTGCAGAAACGTAGAAATAATCTGACTCGCTGTGGCTCCAAGTTTTAGCAGGAAACCAATTAGCAAAATGGCTTGCACTTCTTGAGCACTCAAAAAGAAGTCCTGGATGCTGACAGATCAATCCTCCTAATTGCACCTTACTGCAGCCCATTTTACTTAATAAGCACAAAAGCTCAACAATATGACTCCAATTGTAAGAATCTCCCTCCAACAAATGCTCCCCAATCCAATCATACTCGATCACAAAAGTTTTCAACTTTTTCAAAACCTTAAAGAATTCCCCTTTAACATTTCCCATTAAAAGATCAGGGCTTGAAGCAACAACCTTAATTACCGTAGACTTATTAAACCTCATTTCTTCCAAAGATTGGAGCTTTGATTTCAAAATCCCGTAATCATACCGAAAAACCTCCATCGCTTCCTTGTAAATCTTCCCTATGCTATTCCGCGGAACACCATAATTACATAAAACATAATAATTCTCTAGCAACAATTTATCATCAATAAGGAAAATTAGGTTGCGTGGTAGAAATGAAGAGTACTCACTAGGGATCAAACCCACGCTCTCAAAAAAGGGTTCAAATTCATTAATGGGATGGTAACGCAGAAACCGGGTTATTGACAGTCCAATATTCTCTTCAGCCTCAAATTTTTTCAATAACTTATCAAGAAATTGTGGTGAATTTTGAGTCATATTTTCTGCATCCATGAACTGTAAACTCCTAGTGGAATGCAGGTACGCTAATAAAGCACCCTGAGCTTCTTTCCTGCCTGCAAGCTATACTTTAGCTGATATATCATCCATAATTTGACCATTTTCAGATTCAACAACTCTTTTTCTACATCCATTTGCCCAAAGAGTTATCTTTGATGATCCAAGGCTGTTTTCCATTAAATTAAAACAAACCCATTTGAGAATAGATTGTAATTTATATTTCTGCAAATGGGTCATGACTACTGTGGCTAAATTTGAAGAGTATTATTAAATAGAGAGCAAAGGGGACAGTTTCTGAGCTTTTTAGTTTATATTTAAATATAGAAGCTCCTCAATTCAGTGCTTACCTTAAAGCTCTGAAGAGGTTTTAGGCCTTGGTATTCGAGGAGAAAGCTAGAGACCTCCAACTGTTGATGTCCTTCAGATGATGCTAATTCGGTGGCTGCCATTAGAGGAGCCAATTTTTTCCAAAGGGGGTTAGGGAACGACAAAGGTTTGGTAATATGGTATCTTAGACGCAAGACACTATTCTTTTCCATTTTTTCAATGATACCTTCCCTGCCGCATAAATTGGTCAAATAATTTTGTAATTTGTTCGAATAAATGACCAAAATCAATTCTACAAATATAAATATACAAGTGTTCCATCTCAAGAATATATATATATAAATACACACACACACACTAACGTTTCATCACGAGAAAAAAAAAGAATGCATTCAATTGATATACAAAATTGGTATTTGTGTGTACGAATGCATTCAGTTGTTTTCATTTGACACTAATAGCTATAGTAGATACATTGTTTTATTCTTTCTATCCAAGATTATGAAAAGGGTTCTTGATTAAGTTGTGAGAAATGAACTATGTTGGAAATCCCTGCATCACTGCTAGTAAATTTAACCCCCCAAAAGAGGTTAATGGCATGAGTTTTAAACTCAAATCTTAAATTTGGATCACTCTGCCTGGATACTCCTCAAAGCCTCACTAAGGCAAAAAGAAAAAAGAAGAAAAAAAAAGAAAAGGGTACTATGCTTGTAGGCTATAGCAGCCTAACTAATCTTAGATGAGAATTGGGAATTTTCAGATCCTTCGGCGATCAAAATCTGCACATGTTCAAGACTAGAACT
This sequence comes from Panax stipuleanatus, assembly GCA_020205555.1. NCBI lineage: Eukaryota > Viridiplantae > Streptophyta > Magnoliopsida > Apiales > Araliaceae > Panax > Panax stipuleanatus. The sequence goes on along the minus strand of CM035122.1, from coordinate 141,240,440 downwards.
GGAAGGGTCATCAGAAGATTTGTCATTTGAAGTTTAACACACTCTTATTTACTGCTTTCTGTTGCTGGTCAAACATCAGTTTCAGCTGCTTCCCTTGTTCTTCAATCCTCAACTGTAGATTTCGCTGAATCTGATTCAAGAAAATGCACATACATTTTATCACCTTAGGGTCAAATCAAGTCGTAGAAACATTAAATGTCCATACAAAAATCTACAATCCTGATTGCCAGTAATGCTCCATTTAAACTAACTGAATGTATACCTCTAATTGCTCATGAAGACGCCTCTGGACGTCTAGTTGCAGTTGCAGCGCCTCCTTCAGTTGCACGCCACTGCGCGACAAATAGTACTTATGTGAGGTTCGTTCAAACATAGATGAAATAAGAAACAAAACAATGACAACCGAATGCTAATTAATGTGTTAATAATAAGCAAGGTGACTACTAAGTCTCAAAGTCAAAAGTATAATCAAAGCTATAAAACTGAATAACAAGATTTACGTCTTGATGTCAATCTGTTCCACATCATTCATGCTAATCCTTTTATCAGGTTTTCCTGCAATGAATGAACAAATGGAAGCTTGAGAATGTATTTTAATGGATTTAGAGGAAATTAACGAGATAAAATTATTAATCTCAATTTCAAGTGTTGCTAAATCCATATCCCTAAAGAATATCCCGAGAATCCGAAATAACAATTTCACTCAAATATTATTGAACGCATTTAATAAAGATTTACCTTCAGCAGAGTCTGGCATGTACTTTGCAATTCGATATTTCTACAAAACAAATGGTTAACAAAATGAAAGCCCTTAGTTCTAATGATTTCAATAGAGAGAACACCAGAAAGACCTCAAAAGGCAAACTTCTTTAGTACCTGCAAATGGCTTTTCACATGATAAATAGTCAATCCCTCGGAGTCCATCAGCCTCAGTATTGCCTTTGGCGTCGCCTCTATTATTGATCAACATAAAAACCAACCAACCAAATATCAATAGCGATTTCTTCAAAGTAAGAAGAGATCAAGGGTCAATTCATATCAAATAAAATCCCTTGCGTACTTTCAGCACCACCAAGGCGAGTTACACACTCGACGAACCGATGATGAAGATCTTGACTCCATCTGATTCGCGTTTTAGTACTAGACCCCTGAAGGAGCTGCAGCATTACCACTAGTTCTTGCCACTTGCTTCATTTGTGCAAGTGGATAAGCATATGAATTGCTCGAGAGCTGCATGTATGGAGATAAGCAGCCTTGATCAGAACAATTTGTCATCGTATGAAACATATATATATATATCAAACATAAATTGTAAAAAGACTTACAGTAGTAAGATCACTATTTCCATCAAAAGGAATTGAAACTCGTCTCTTATTATCTAGAGTATCGTAATCCCCAAGCAACTTTCGTTTTAGCTGCAAAATCCGCTCCTTTTCTGAGGTTATATTGCTACTAGTGTTGGTTTTTGCAGCTGATTGAAAGGACACAAAGTTTGGGCTGCCTAGTTCTAATGATTGATCAATATAAAAGCCATCCCCGGATAAGGATTGCAGCTGATAGGGGGGGATTTGAGCATCATCATAATTCTTGGAAATTTCAGGGCACAAAGGGAGATTATTAGCAACTTGATAATCATATTGGGGGAAACCCATAAATCTTTCAGTTGCATAAAAAACAGAACCTGGTGATCCGATACGATTCATTATACTGGTGGATGAATTAGCGTGGATCAAACTTTGCTGTTGTGACCCTCCTTCGAAAATTCCCATCTTCTGTGCACTAATTTGTTGGGAGAAACGCTTCGCGTATTCAAAATTGTGGTCATTTCCCAAAACATGATTCTTGATGTTCATTTACCAAATGATCCCACAGCCCAAAATAAAACTACCAAATTGAATTTGGTTCAACTTTCTTGACTTGCAACAGCCTAACTGTACCAAAATTTCAAGATTTTGTGATTGAAATACATGACTAGACGCGCAAAGCACACGCAGAATCAAAGAAACAAAAGGAAGATGCAGATTATTATATGGATATAACAACAGCAGCAGTGTTGTGTTGCATTCAAAGGGACTGCAAAATTCAAAATTCTTTTTAAATTTTCCCTCTGTGATATATATATATATATATATATATATATATATATATATATATATATATATATATATGGAACCCTTTTTATTAATTATTCCTTGTATGGATAGGATAGTATCATACTGATCCCACTTATTTACCAAAACAAAATTCGCATTTACAAAATTAAGGATGTATTTTCTATTCTTTTTTTATCCTTAAGAATAATAAGTTATTGGTTAATATCAGTGGTATAATAATAAAATTATAATAACAAATTTAAAATTATTGTGTCATTTTATACTATAAACAATAAATAATAATAAAGTAAATTTTCTGAAACAAAAAAAATAAAAAAAAATCAACTATTAAGAATTTTAAAAAATAAATAAATTGTACATTCCCTGGCTGGATGACAACAGATAAACTGGCCCTTAGGAGTTTCGAGAGAACATATATCTTAGTATTGTACGTACTCCTATTATATTAGGAAGGAATTGATTTTCATATAAAAAATTGATATTTTTATATAATTTTTTTTCGCATGAGTAGTAAGAGTATTTTTAACATTCTCTTCAATTACTTTGAGATATTCAAATAGGTGAGTCATATCAGAAAAATCTTCTCCAACAATCTTTTCAACCTTAGTCATCAAATCTGCAACCTCCTTCAACCTCCTTCTCACTCTTCAAATCTGCAACCTCCTTCTCACTTTTCAAATTTACAATTAAAGGCTAAAAATATTTATTACGCTTGATGAGTTTGATGTACTATTCATTAAATTGAAGAGACTGACTGAGACACAAAATATGAAAGTAACAAATAATGCTCTTCAAATTATCACGTAGGTCAATAAACTTCAATTTGAAAAAAAAATTATTACTACCCCCAAATATACTCTAAATAAATCCTACTTTCATATGAGAGACTCATACGTAAATATCATTTTAACAATGGAAGTCTTACTGTGATAATGATTGATGATACTCCAAATATAAATAAATAGAATAAATAATATTACGATAACTGATATGAAATAAAGTTATTAGAATAATAAACACAAACAAGGAAGTTACGTGTATTGGGATAAAAATTGTACTTACTTGAATACAGTGTTGAAACTTCAAGATGCTTTTTCTTAATTTGGGAATGTTAGTGGTAATGGTCAAAGATTTTATACCTATTTTATTTTTCAGTCATTAGATAGATAATTGATATTTTCAAGCCCCTCGAAATTATTGGGAATTAACTATGAAAAAAATAAACTATAAAGTGTTTTTCATCGTTTCACTCACTCTCCATAAAATGAAACATTTGAATTTTTTTGGTTTATTTTTATCATCACAATATTGTACTGAAAGCTAGCTTTTGGAAGAAACATTAATTATACTACATCCATTCCCACAACAAATAATAAATAAATAAATAAAAATAGAAGCTCATTTTTATCTTTTAAAGTTATTTGATTTTCAATTCAAAGTTAATATAATTTTATTTGATTTTAATTAATAGAATCATGAATAGTGTAAATTATATAAAATTAATTACTAATTACAAGTTTTATTATTTTCAAAAATAAATTCACATTAATCATATATATATATATATATATATATATATATTAGGATTCCACAAATTTATTTCTTAAAATTAAAATGGGTCTATTTATGAAATCAAACAATACAATGAAAGAGATAAAAACACAATTATAACAAAGAGTGTTAACATACTTCTCTCATACATTATCACCAATTCACCATTTGTCTCCTCAGTTAAAAAAAAAAAGGGCTACGCACGTGTAACTAGCTCTTTATTTCTACACAAAAAAATAAATAATAATAACTGATCACGACTATAAAATTTTAACAAGAATATTTTGTGTAAAATTAATGAAAGTTCCGATCGACCTCAAATTGTGCCCACTATACAAAGCATTTTCACGACTAGCATTTTCGGACGGGCGGGCTGGCGGGCGGGCGGGCAAGGGTGGAGCCAGGGATTTTTTTCTTCCTGGGCTACAGAATCGAAACAAGATTTAAAAATTGGAGCAGGGGACCAGTGTCGCGGCGCTCTTTCTCAGCGCTTGGGCTTCTGCCCACACAATTCCCAGATTTCACATTTTTTATCGTAGCCATTTTATAATTTTTTAACTCAGCCTATACACATCCAATTGGAACCAATTTTCAACATGTTATAGAAGGTATGACATACTATTTTAAAAAAATATAAACCAATCCAAATAAATATTTCACACAAGTTCTATATGGGCTCAAAACTGATGTGGCACTGCTCAGCCACATCAGTTTTTTAACCAAACCAAAATTACTCAATTCACTTGAACTTACTTTTAAACCATTTCTAATTCTGTTAAGCCACTTGAGACACACATATTTTATAAACATAAGCTTTCTTGCTTACAATAACATCTAGTTTTTACTTTTAAAACTTCACAGCCTCTATGAGAAAATTAATCAAACATGTGAAGTGCATAACTTTAAAAGACAGATCTCATAACCATTTAGAAATAATTAAGCTAAGAATTTTTTAATTCTTTTTCCTTATTACTCCACCCGACACCCACCATATATATTCTCATTTCCACAAACAATTTCCAAATGCTTATAGCTAACATAGCAAAATCGACACTATAGCTTTAATTTCATAAATGAACTAAAACTTATGGTATACGTTTCAATAAAATTTTTGTTATCTGTGTTGATTATAGCAAAAATCAATTAACAATTAACATTTGACATGTGTTGTAAAGGAACAGAACTGGACTTAAAAAAATTAAATTGAGCTATTAAAATACACAAGTACTAAAGGTTTGTCAAAAAGTCCACCCAGACTGGAGCCCACCCCAGCCCATGGGTGGCTCCGCCCTTGGTGGTGAGGGGGTTGGTTTCTTTCAGTAGGATTAATGGATTATATTTCCAGGCTTTGAGGAAGAATTATTCCCTTGAAAGATAGAGAACTCAGAACCCCACAATGTGTGTTCTTATATGGCAATTGATATATTGTCAAATCAACAATTATTCTATCAGAAAAATAAATGCCGTTTAAAGTTAGAAGTGTTACTACAACAAATGTTAAAATGTCGTCGATGCATATTTGTTATGACAGCTAGCATAGCATAAATGTTGTTTTAACATTATTAACAACCAAAAAAATGTTTCATATTTTAAAGTGATAACTTCTTAAAAAACTATGCTTATAAAAATACAGATTACATTAGCTGAGTGAAGAAAAATATATAGTTTTTAATTTTGTATTTTTAAGTTTGTCATATATACCGATGGAAGAATATTAAGACAAGTACATTTGATGAGATTATTTAAATGATGCCCAACTTAGAGTTAGAGCTGATATGATATGATAGTACAAGCTTTATATATCCACCTTCCAATTCATTCTCTTCACTTACATTATTTATTTCTACTTGTCCCTCTCTTTTGTCTTTCATATAAATTAGAATAGTCTCCAATCTATCAAAATACCTTTTTTTTTCCTTTCCTTTTATATGAATCCTGAAAAGCAAGATTGATCAACTAAAATCCTATCAAATTCTTTAATTTCGTGCTTTTATCAATAATGTTGAGATAAAATTAATTAAAAGGATTCATATATATATATATATAATTAGTGCATGCCAGCCCAAAATTTTATGTTTAAGAAAGTTTTAACATTTTGTAAATAATCTTCTATATTGATTAATTAGAATTGAATATAACTTAAATACATAAAAATTAACCCAAAATACTCTACTCAGCCACTGTTGGATAGAATAAATTATAACGAGTTGAAATAACACATAGGGTACAATTATTTTAAAAGGTAGGGTAGGTGTTTTGATTCACAATTATATATATATATATATATGCTTTGTCCCTCTGGATATCTAAAAGACAAATAGCTCTTTCCCATTTTGATAGGAGTATTATTTTGTATTATCTTCTTGTTGCCCAATATTATACAGTACTAGTATATATAATGTCCTGGATAAAACATGCTTAATTGGTCTTATTATAATTTCGGTTAAGATGACAATATATAAGAGCCAAATTTTGATTAGGGAGATTTTTTTTTGTTTGTTAAAATAGTTAACCTTTCAATGCAATGGCATACTACAATTACGAGTATAAGAGTAATTTTAACCCTTTGAAATAATTTCATATATTTTCAAATTTAAAATTAATATGATTTTAATTAATACAATATTACAATTATGAGTATAGTAAAACATTTTAAAATTTACTACTAATTAAGAGATTCAAATCATAATTCATCATTTTTAAATTTAAACATCTCTCAAATTAATTTATTTTTAAAAAAAGTTAAAACTGCTCTTATTCTTTGAAATGAATGAAGTAAGTATATAATAGTTCCCAGGGAGGGAGAAGTAAAGGCGGGGTCCGGGATACCCTGAGATTTTGATTTTTTTAAGCTATAAATTTTGATATTTTCACTTCAAGTCCCTTGTAAAAATATAATATACTTCTATTCTAAATATAAGGGTTATTTTTAATGATTTAAGTTAATTTAAAATATAAGCAAATTTATAAATTTATCGTTCTTCTCATTTTTTTTGTTATTATTATATGAGTGTCAAATTTTACGATTTTTCTTCTCTTTTGTTTACTTTGTGTACTATAAAAGGTATATATATATATATATCATGCAAAAAAATCTTATTTCAACAAATAAGTATATAATTTGAACCGGGACGATATCCCTAAATTTTATTAAATTATTTATAACTTAACAATATTATGTCTCGGCTCTTCAAATTTAATTTTTTTTATATTTTGACTCCGCCACTGATAGTTCCTGACAATGACAGTATACTAGAATATAGCATCAATAATAATGTAAAAGAATTTGATGCCATTGCACTGAAGTCATAATTAAGTACCTTCACTTTTTTTTATTATTGAAAGGAATAACAATAAATTGGTATGGTAGTCCATTGTTTTTCTTTAAACTTTGACTAGAACGATAAGACACATGGATGACACCGTACTTATGGTTCACTTACATACATGATACACCTCAAATTGTGCCAACTTTGTTTAGCATGTTGTCCATTTTATTCCTTCAAAACATAATAAAAACTTTTTTTTTGAAAATTAATAAATAATAACAAAAACTTTCTTAAGAAAATAAATGAGCATGCACTCTTCAACAAAACCATGATTTTTAAATTCGGACCGGACCGTCAGTTAGACTGGTAAAAAAATCGATCCACACTCTGGTCCGGTTTGGACTAATTAATCGATTTTAGTAAAATAAACCCGGTTAATTGACCCCGTTGACTCGATTTTTAATTTTTTTTTACCAAAATTTTTTAAATATTAAAATTAACCACTTTTAGTAATATTGTAACTCATCTTTCATAAAAAATGAGATTTTTTAAAATTTTATTAATTATTAATAATATCTATTTTTTTATATTAATGACGTCACTGAGTCCATAACGATTCAACCACTGATTCAGTGATTCATCTATCTGGTATATTTTCAGATTCGATGATCGGTCCGAATATGAAAATCTTAAACAAAATAGCAAACATACCCAAACAAAATAACTCAAATTAAGAAAACAATATATACACCACCCCATTGTACTAGCCCATACTTAAGGCCCAGCCCATAACACTGCAGGGGGAATATGTTCTCTTTGTAGACCTGGCAAACAGGCGGGCCTGGCCGGGCCGAGAGCGAGTCGGGCCAACAACGAGCCGGATCAAAATGGCCCGGGTTTTGGTGGTCTGATATTGTGAGGCTCGTGGCCAAGGTTGGGCCGGGCCGGCCCGCGAGCTTCATCTTCTTGTTTTTTTTTTTTTTGCAAAATTAAATAATACTACTTCAATTTATTCTTAGTTCTCTTTTTATAGGAATGATTATAACATCTACGGACGGAGTAATAATGTGACGCCCCCAAAATAGGTTCAATACCAACTCATTCTGAGTCGCCAAATACATGGTACAGAATTCAAAGACAATCTTTTATAACATACGGTCGTGCAAACTACGACCACACAAACTGTGAATTTCAATACAAATCGTATATAATACGAAATATAAATATTCAAATTCACTCCTTATTAATTACAATCATTATCCCACTATTTTATAGAATAGTGAGGACTTCTACTGATCTAACTCTGACCATCACTCTGATCCCCGACTAGTTCCCGCGATATTTTTATTTCCTGAAGAGAACAATGGAAGAAAAGGGTGAGCTCAACTAGCCCAGTAAAGAATATTATGACTAAGATAATGAAAAATAAATTATCGTTAGCCTTCAATAAATCAGATAAAATATTATGAACAACAAGTTTTAGATCAATATTCGAAGCGAAAATAACAATTCATTAGAAGAGTTAAGTAGAGAATGATGTTTACTATCTTCTTTGATTTAAAAGTCCATCATCAATATTTTATCCCTATAACATCAATCAATAAACATCTCGAATCACATATTCATCTTTGCACTATGGGCCAAAGATATTCATTTGTATCATCAGTTGGTCATGTTCATCTCAACACCTGTCCATCTTTGCACTACCGGCCAAAGATATTCATCAGGTAATCATTCATCTTTGCACTACAGGTCAAAGATATTCATCACATAATTATTCATCTTTGCACTACAGGCTAAAGATATTCAGTTATATCACCATTTAGAACTGAGGATGATGAAAAATAATATGAATAACGGATCTAGTGAGATAAAGGACAAATATTAGAGAATTTATCCAGAGTTCAAGAATGAAGATCAAAACCTGGATCCAATCAAAGATGATTTGAAAGAAAAAAAATATTTTTTATCGTGAATAGTATCTCGTGAATAGTAACTCGACATGAAAAGATAAAAATTTCACAAAAAAGTTTAGACCAATAATTTAGTGAAATTATATTAGATGAAGCGCAAAACTCAAGTAATATTTGATCATTTCAGAAATTATAGAAGCAATACTTACCTTAGTAAGTATAGAATTAGGAATCTGAAATGAAACAATATATGAAATGGCAATTGGATTTTCACCCGTCAGGCGGTAGTCAGCTCAGACAGATTATTTTCACAATTTAATAACAACTGAATACGAAGGGTTATTCACCAGGCATACGATAGTCCGTGTAGACAGGTTATTCCCACATAATAATAAAGAATGGAATAACAACAGGATTTCACCATGTATGCGATAGTCCGCGTAGACAGGTTATTCCCACAGAATAATAAGGAATAGAATAGCAACATGATTTCACCATGCATGCGGTAGTCCGCGTAGACAGGTTATTCCAACAGAATAATAAGGAATGGAATAACAACCCTTACAAGTATTGAAAGAAAATAACTCTCTTCATGGATACGAAAGAAATAATACCCCTTCCCTTAAAAATTTGGAGACTGCACTAGTGTAATAGCAGAATACTCTTCTTCTTTCTCTCTTATTCTCTCTATACTTTCTCTCTCTATAGCTTTAATGAATTGGTGAGAAATAATAAAAAAAAATGAGCTTCTATTTATAGGCTCAGCAGAGTAAGGGTAAAATAGTCTTTTCGCCATAATTTATGACATCATCACTTATATCATCGATCCTATGACATCATTGCTTACCTCATCACTCCGATGACATCATTGTTTGCATCATAAGAGTTCAAATTTAAATTACACTTTTCCACCTCGTTTAACTTTTATACCATGAATTTACTATAATAATGTTACCATTCTAATTATAAAAATCATACTATTATATAATCACATCATACTACTATAATGTAATATTATAACAATATATTTGAATGAATTATTTTATCGAAAAAAGATAAAATACCAACTTTCAACAAATGTCACATGTTAAAAATTCCTCCGTTTAAATCCATATTGAATAAATATTTCCTTATCATATATAACAAAAATCATTTATTCACAAATAATATTACAGAACTACAATATTGACAATCAGGTCGTTACCAGGAAAGAGGGGGCCTTCCGATAAGGATTTCTCCTTACCGGCGCGCAATTAATCAACCTCTTTCCTAGACAGAACTTCCTTAAATATTGCCAATAATGCTATCTAATAATATTATTCAAATAATATGAATTATTGATTTGATAATTTGAAATAATGTGCAATGACAATTATTTAATCAATAATATAAAATAGCAAAGTAGCACTTATGGATATAAAATATCAACGTAGCAAATATTGAACTAATAAAATATTATGCAATTATTGAATCAATATTATAAAATATTGAACAGTAATTACTGTAACAATAATTGAGTAAGTGCCTTCCTACGTAAGAATCAATAATTTAAAATACTGTGCAATACTGTGTGCTACTGTGCAACACCATGTATTACTGTATTTTAACCACCGGATATTTCAACAGTACTAACGGTAACAATTTTGAAGTTATTTTTATAAAAAAGTTACTTCTGTCGCTTTTTATATCCGACATTCATTCCGTTGTGGGGTCCACCAATAACTGCACCGTAGTACGAATATTCTCCGATAAAAAGAATATTCCTCGACTAAACGAATATTCTCTGACACAACGAATATTTTATAACCACTTGCTTACTTTGTAAACTTTGCACATTTCACCCATAACTTATCACATTTATCAAATCAACACCTTACTATTTCAAAATAATATATAAAAAAAATTAAATCTTATTCATAAAATTTGGGGTCTTACAACCTCCCCTCCTTATGAAATTTCGTCCTCGAAATTGACGTACGTACCTGGTATGTCGAAAAGGTGAGGATACCTCATTTTTATTTTCGATTCTAACTCTCAGGTCACTTTCTCGATATCATGGTTCCTCCACAAAACTTTAACTTGAGGTATAACCTTTGAGCGTAGGACAAGTTCCTTCCTATCCAAGATCTTGACAGGTACCTTCCTCGTATGTTAAATTGTTAGCTATCTCGTCTGGTCCTAACTCAATAATGTGGTTTGGATCTTTCACATATTTACGAAGCACAAATATGTGAAAAACGTTATAAACACGAGACATTCTTGGAGGTAAGGCGAGTCTATAGGCCATATTTCCTACTCGGTCAAGGATTTCAAATGGACCAACGAATCGTGGGTTGAGCTTTCCTCTCTTTTCGAATCTCGTAACTCCTTTCCATGGATCAACACGTAATAATACATGATCTCCGACATTAAACTCCACGTCCCTTCGATGAAGATCAGCATAACTCTTTTGTCGATCTTGTGCAGTTTGTATACGTTGTCGGATCATTTGAATCTTTTCTGTAGTCATACGTACTAACTCCGGTCCCAACAATGTTGTTTTACCCACCCCGTCCCAACATACTGGAGAACGACATTTTTGTTCATACAACGCCTCGAATGGAGCCATGCCTATACTTTCCTGATAACTGTTGTTGTAGGAGAATTCCACCAATGGTAAGTACTTATCCCAACTCCCTTTGAAGTCTAGAACACAGAGTCTCAATAAATCTTCAAGAGTTTGGATAGTCCTTTTCGATTGCCCGTCCGTTTGTGGATGATATGCCGAACTGAATCGTAAATCTGTGCCCATAGCTTTCTGCAAGCTGACCCAAAATCGTGAAGTGAATCTTGGGTCACGATCCGAAACTATGGATACTGGCATGCCATGCGATCTCACAATCTTATTTACGTACATACGAGCAAGACGTTCAAGGGAATAAGTCTCTCGTATAGGCAAGAAATGAGCAGACTTGGTTAATCTATCGACAATAACCCAAATCGCATCTATGCCTTGAGAAACCTTGAGAAGACTCGTAGCGAAATCCATGGTAATGTGTCCCTCACTTTCACTTTGGAATCTCAAGTGGTTGCAATGGATCCTTTGGCACTTGATGCTCCGCCTTGACACGTTGACACGTTAAACACCTCGAGATGAACTCCGCGATCTCTCTCTTCATATTGGTCCACCAAAATGTATGTCGAAGATCACGATACATTTTGGTACTCTCAGGATGGATTGCAAACTGGTGTGTTGTGTGCCTCCATCATGATTCTATACTTCAAATCAGAATCGTTAGGAACACAAAGTCTGGAGTTGACTCGAAGTATTCCTTCTTCATTAATTCTTGCTTCTGGAATAGTACTTTCTTGCACCTTCTTCCTCCTATTCATCAGCTCCGGGTCTGTAGCTTGAGCAGCTTTAACTTTATCAATCAAAGATGGTTCTACACGTATACTTGACATCATCGCATGGGTCCCCGGAGTCTTGAACTCTATCTCCATCTTTTGTAAATCACACAAAATAGGCCTTGAAAGCATCGCATTCGTTCCTGCATATGATCTTCTACTCAACGCGTCAGCTACCACGTTCTCTTTTTCAGGATGGTATTGGATGTTAGGGTCGTAATCTTTCAACAGCTCCAACCAACGTCGTTGTCGCATATTGAGTTCGTTCTAAGTGAAAAAATATTTGAGGCTTTCAGGGTATATTAGGATGTCATCAATAATGACAACCACGAAATGATCCAAATATTTCTTAAATATTCGGTTCATTATGGCCATGAGCGCAGCATGGACATTGGTCAATACGAAAGATATAAGTAGAAATTCGTAATGCGCGTATCGAGTTCTAAAGGCAGTCTTTGAAATGTCATCAGTTCTAATCTTTAACTGATGATATCCAAAACGGAGATCGATCTTTGAGAAGAAATACGCACCTTGCAACTGGTCGAATAGGTCATCAATGCGAAGTAACGGATACCTATTCCTGATGGTGACGTAGTTCAATTCCCGATAGTCAATACATAGTCGAATACTCCCGTCTTTCTTCTTTACGAATAAAACAGGAGCACCCCAAGAAGACGTACTAGGACGTATAAAACCGATGTCTAACAACTCTTGTAGTTGGACCTTTAACTCCTGAAGTTTAATAGGAGCCATTCGATATGGGGTTTTAGAAATGAGTTTTGTACCGGGCTCAAGGTCAATAAAGAATTCAACTTCACGTTCTGGGGTAGACCAGGGAAGTTCTTTGGGAAATATATTAGGAAACTCATTAACAACAAAAATATCATTCAAATCTGATGTATTCTGATTTAAATCAGTGACATAGGCTAAAAAAGCTTGACATCCGTTTTTCAATAAACGAATAACTTTATAACTTGAAATCACATTGATTGATTTTAGTGGTCTGGTTGTCTGAATGAAAGCTAACAACCTAACGAAACAATCAATTTTGGAATGATGAATGGTTAACCAGTCGATTCAAAAATCACATCAAATGCAAGTATTTTCAAAGATATAAAATCCACATGTAGGGTGAGGGTACCAATTTGAATCGAGCAAGATTTGTAAATTGTAGATGTAACGAAGGTTTCTCCCAACGGAGTTTCAATAGATAAGTCAAAGTCTAATTTCCCAAGTGTCAAGTTCAAACGTTGAGCACAAGTAGGTGAAATAAAAGAATGAGTAGCATCGGTATCTAATAAAGTGTAAACTTCGCAAGAGTTTATTATCAGCTTACCCGTAATAACCTCGTTCGGGTTCCTTGCTTGTTGGGCAGTCACGACAAAAGCTCTTCTAAGAACCACTGACTTTGACTTGTCAGGGATAGCCTTTTGGAGTCACCATCCCTACTGGACTTGGTTTCGCTACAGTACACACTCGAGCTATGTGCCCTTCCTTTCCACAGTTATAACACACCTTGAATTGTTGTGTGCAGTTAGGGCTGATGTGTCCCTCTTGCCCGCATTTATAGCATACGATCGGCGGTCGTTCTCCATCCCTAAAAACAGTTGATGTTGGTGCTGCAGTCGATGCTTTCACGTTCTCATTGTTGTACCTTCTCTTCTTGAAATCTCCCCCTACTCACTTCTTCTATTATCATGGCCACGATTACCACCGAAGTGGTTACCGCTTCTGTCATGATACTTTCCTCCCTGCTGGTTGTCATTGTTCCGATGACTGATGCCACCGGTACGACCTTGGTTGTTGTCCCTTGGTTGAACATAATCATTATCTCGTTCTAATAACTGGGCCCTGTTCACTACATCCGAATATAGAGAAAATTTGTGAGAAATGAGGTATTGACGAATCTCGGGTTTCAAACCTCTCAGAAACATCCGCATCATACGTTTCTCATTCTCCACCAAATGAGGTGCAAACCGGGATAACTCTGCGAATTTAGCCTCGTATTGGGACACAGTCATGTTGTTCTGTTCCAGTCTGATAAACTCTACCTCTTTCATGTGACGAATACTTTCTGGAAAGTACTTGTCATTGAACAGTTTCTGGAACGCCCCCCAAGTCATCTTGAGTGCGGCAGGCTGGGCACGCTTCACAGATTCCCACCTAGTAATCTGCCTCTTCACGGAACATAAAGGTGGCAAATGAACCTTTTGTTCCTCCGTGCATCCCAAGACATCAAATATCTTGGTAATTTGCTTAATCCAATTTTTTGCCTTGATTGGATTCTGACTTTCCCTGAAACTCTGGTGGTCCCAACTCTTTAAACTGCTTGGCAGTGACAAGCCGCGAGTTTTCACCTGTATTATGAACACGAGTCTCCCTCGTCTGGTTTTGCATGAACTGCAAAAAGCTTCTAAACATCCCGTCATTTATCATTTCTTCAGTAAGGGTTTGTTTATAGAAGGAGGATAATAGCTTCCTGTTGCACTTTCTTCCCGTTGGTGATAAAGTGTCTCAACGGTCTCATTCACATCCATTGTTTAGATTTTCACTGCCATCTCAAATACTGCCACAAAACAAGGGTTAATCAACAAAATATTAACCCTAAATCCACGCCAATTAATAACATTATATACACACGAAGGTTTATCGCCTCCCTCCTGTTTATTTTTCAGATCTCGTCGGAAATCCCTAAGCTCTGATACAACTTGCGCCCCCAATAAGTCAATTCACCATTCTGAGCGCATACATGGTATAGAATTAACACTTTATACACGCGGCAACTACACACACAACTGTTTTCATACGTACTTATACGAATTACATCATTCACTTACAATCTTATCCCACTAGTTATAAAATAGTGGAGGGAGTCTACTGATTCTAACGCTGACCATCACTCTGATCCCCGAGCTAGTTCCCGCGAGATTCCTATTTCCTGAGGATAACAATGAAAACGGTGAGCTCAACTAGCCCAGTAAAGGAAGAGTAGAACTAAGATAATGAAAACAAATGATCGTTAGCCTTCAATCAATCAGATAAAATTTAGGACACCAAGTTTAGATCAATATTCGCAGTGAAAATAACAATTCATTAGAAGAGTTAAGTAGATAATGATGTATACTATCTTCTTTGATTTAAAAGTCCATCATCAATATTTTATCCCTGCAATATCAATCTATATACATCTCGAATCACATATTCATCTTTGCACTACGGGCCAAAATATTCATTTGTATCATCAGTTGGTCATGTTCATCTTAACACCTGTTCATCTTTACACTACCGGCCAAAGATATTCATCAGATAATCATTCATCTTTGCATTACATGTCAAAGATATTCATCACGTAATTATTTATCTTTGCACTACAGACCAAAGATATTCAGTTATATCACCATTTAGAACTGAGGATGATAAAAAATAATACGAATAACGGATCCAGTGAGATAAATGACAAATATTAGAGAATTTATCCAGAGTTAATGAAGATCAAAACCTAGATCCAATAAAAGATAATTTGGAAGGATTTTTTTTTACCGTGAATAGTACCCTAGTGAATAGTAACTCGTGAATAGTAACTCGACATGAAAAGATAAAAATTTCATAAAAAAACTTAGACCAATATTCCAGTGAAATAATATTAGATGAAGCGCAAAACTCAAGTAATATCTGATCATTTCAGGAATTATAGAAGCAATACTTGCCGTAGTAAGTTTAGAATTAGGATTCTGAAATGAAACAATATATGAAACTTCAATTGAATTTTCACCCGTTAGGCGGTAGTCCGCTCAGACATATTATTTCCATAATTTAATAACAACTGAATACGAAGGGTTATTCACCAGGCATGCGGTAGTCCGCGTAGACAGGTTATTCCCACAGAATAATAAAGAATGGAATAACAACAGAATTTCACCATGTATGCGGTAGTCCGCGTATACAGGTTATTCCAACAGAATAATAAGGAATGGAATAACAACCCTTACGAGTATTGAAAGAAAATAACTCTCTTCATGAATACGAAAGAAATAATACCCCTTACCTTAAAAATTTGGAGACTGCACTAGTGTAATAGCAGAATACTCTTCTTCTTCCTCTCTTATTCTCTCTATACTTTCTCTCTCTATAGCTTTAGTGAATTGGTGAAAAATAATGAAAAAATGAGCTTCTATTTATAGGCTCGGCAGAGTAAGGGTAAAATAGTATTTTCGTCATAATTTATGACATCATCGCTTACATCATCGATCCTATGACATCATTGCTTACCTCATCACTCCGATGACATCATTATTTGCATCATAAGAGTTCAAATTTAAATTACACTTTTCCACCTCGTTTAACTTTTATACCATGAATTTACTATAATAATGTTACCATTCTAATTATAAAAATCATACTATTATATAATCACATCATACTACTATAATGTAATATTATAACAATATATTTGAATGAATTATTTTATCGAAAAAGATAAAATACCAACTTTCAACAAATGCCACATGTTAAAAATTATTCCGTTTAAATCCATATTGAATAAATATTTCTTTATCATATATATCAAAAATTATTTATTCACAAATAATATTACAGAACTACAATATTGACAACCAGGTCGTTCATAGGAAAGAGGGGGCCTTTCGATAAGGATTTCTCCTTATCGGCGCGCAATTAATCAACCCATTTTTCAGACAGAACTTCCTTAGACATTGTCAATAATGCTATCTAATAATATTATTCAAATAATATGAATTATTGATTTGATAATTTGAAATAATGTGCAATGACAATTATTTAATCAATAATATAAAATAGCAAAGTAACACTTATTGATATAAAATATCAACGTTGCAAATATTGAACAAATAAAATATTATGCAATTATTGAATCCATAATATAAAATATTAAACAGTAATTACTGTAACAATAATTGAGTAAGTGCCTTCCTACGTAAGAATCAATAATTTGAAATACTGTGCAATACCGTGTGCTACTGTGCAACACCACGTATCATTGTATTTTAACCACCGGATATTTCAATAGTACGTAACAGTTTTGCCCTTATTTTTAGAAAAAGGTTACTGCTGTCGCTTTTTATATCCGACATTCATTCCGTTGTGGGGTCCATCAATGACTGTGCCGTTGTACGAATATTCTCCGACAAAAAGAATATTCCTCGACCAAACGAATATTCTCCAACAGCAACGAATATTTTATAATCACTTGCTTACTTTGTAAAATTTGCACATTTCACCCATAACTTATCACATTTATCAAATCAACACCTTACTATTTCAAAATAATATATAAAGAAAATTAAATCTTATTCATAAAATTTGGAGTCTTACAAATAACATGTATGTACCTAGCTAGTCACATAATTTTAATATAAATAGATGTATGTATACACACTAAAATCTTAACTTAGAAATTTAATATGAAAACATGTATACATACCAAGTCATTTCAACTATTTCATATTTCTGGCAATTTCTTTATTTTATAGTTCTAATATTTTCTAGCATGTTAAAAGTCATTTTGTTAATAAAATCTTGGTTTGAAGTATGTATGTACTGCAGTACTGCTACCACGGTTCCTAAACTTTTTGTTCAGGAGCAAGATTTATATTTTTTTTTTGATAAAAGCATGTTTATTATTACACCCAAAAAAGAAAAAAGAAAAAAGAAAAAAGAAAAAAAGCAAAGCAAAGCAATGCAATAGATAATGGATCCTAATTCATTAGTCTAATAAGCCTAATTTAAAACAATTAAAATTAGTCCCCTGTTGACATGGCCTGATCTTCCCGGCTATCTTGATGATCACCCCCACCTACTTAAACACAAGTTACACAATTGTTATGCCACAAGTTACACAACTGTTATGCTACAGTAACGGGCCACGGGCTGGGCCAAAACGGCCTAGGTTTACTTGGGCTGCAGAAATTAAGCCCATAGCCCATGTTTTTGCGGTCGGACCGGGCCGGCCCGCGGGGCTGGACTTATTTTGCCAAGTTTGAGTAGCCCCCCCCCCCCCCCCCCCCCCCCCCTCCCCCTCTTCCCTTCTTTTTTCTTTTTTGTGTGCACGGGATCATTTTCTCTAATTCTTATGGATCAGCTTTTCCATTTTTTGACAATAGAAAAAATAATATGTTGTAAAAATATGATGAAAAAGATAAAGAAACCATCATATCCCACATATTTATGTATTAAAATATCCAAATTAAGCATGATATGCTTATATTAGAAACTATAACCATAATAATGTAGTTGTAAAAGGAGATATTTTAACCTATATGTTAAGTAAAAACTATTGAGGCAAAATAAAATGCACCCTTTGTTTAAAAATTACCAAAAATGTAGTTAAGTCACTTTATTTCTTTTCTGATTAATTTTCAATTTTGGCATGTTATTTTTTATTTGATTACAAAAATGTAAAATTAATTAAAGGCAAATAAATTTTCAAATGTCTATAAATTGTTATTGTACTTCTATTTAATGCTTGTCTGCCGTTTACATGAGAAATATATATACAATCACATAGACAAATAGATATAAGCAAAATAGATAAATAGATATTGATAAAATAGCTAGATGTATAAGAAGATCATGTAAATTTATATTTTTTAAGGAAATGGTATCAACAATAAACATTGTATATATTCTCATTTTCAGGAGAATTAATATATTTTCCAAAGTTAATGTTAATCCCGCTCATGCCGACCAAAATGGGGGGTTTCATTGTTGACTATTTGAAGTAAATTTAAAATATTTTTAAATTCAAAATTAACATGTATTATTTTGATATAGTCAATACATGATGAATATTGCAAACTATATATCTACAAAATACAACACATTATAAAATTTTTTTTTTTTTTTATAATTTTTAATGAATCATCTTAATATTAAATTTGAAAAAATACCAAATTGACTTCAAAAATTAATAATCATTTTATAATTTGGAACGGAGGGGGTATTGTATTAGCTTTGTTTTCATAGATGTTCTGTAACTCTATAGTATGAAGTTATAGGCATGCATCAGTGTACCAAAAACCTTCTAGGCCCTCTAGGCATCAGTGTCTTTTACTGCCTCAATTTGGCTCATGAGGGCCTAGGTCACTGCCTAAGCAGAATAGTTCTTTTCTACATCGATTTAATTAACGAGAATATGAAGCTATACCATGCTTGAAATGATGAATTTACTTGCCTTAATTACAAGTCTTTTTTGGGATAATTTTTTATGTACGTACGTTTAATATGTGCTTTTGTAGATTTTTATCGGATTACAGCATTGGCACATGATGTGACTTGGTTTCGTGGGCATTCCTGGCCTGCTGATTTGTGTATTTTCTTGTACGTATATGCATGGGGTGGCACCCCCTTGGTGAATAAATCTTATTTATAAAAAGTAAAACAAAATTATCCTAAAGGTTGACAAATTAATCTTTCATTTTTAATGGGTCAGAAATTGCAAATTTTCTAGGTTTTCCCTTACAATTGGGAGAAGCAAGACCTGTTGGAGGTAATGTAATACTGAACATGCACCATTGACAGTAAAATAATAGAATGCCTTCAGAAGCTAGCTAGCTAGGTTGTCATTTGCTAGGGTGTGTAACACATGGTGATGCAGGACATGATCCAGAAGTTCAAGTAATTGGGAGTACTGGCACTGGCAAGTATATCCATAGTTGGGATATCTGGTGTTAAGAATCAAACATGCCCAACTTTTAGGCAGTTAAGTTGAAACTTTAGAATTAAAAACCATATTTGTAAGTATAGGCAATGAATCTAATTAGAGTGATGCTATAATTAGTAATATATATATATATGTTATAATGTTAGTCGTTTGTTTTCCATACAGGTCTTAATTTTGCATTCACGCGAAATAAAGATCGATCATATGCGCATGCCGATATATATTTGCACACATATATATATATATATATATATATATATGTTAATTTTAATCAAACACTATATATCATACATGAATCCGTAAAATATGAATTGATGACAACTCTGGGGTTTTGGATTATATCATCCAAAGTTCCTTTTAAACTTTCCATGCGCAAATGATTAACCCAACGAACTCATTGAAGCTTTCAATGATTAATTATGAATATCTTTATCTTCCTAGTAAAATTATCAAATGATCAGTACGTGGGCAGCTTATATATGTTTGGGCCTCTCAGTCTCTCACTCACTAGTTTGCTTATACGTAAGTTGCATGCAGAAGGAAGATGAATAGATAATGATGATTGAGTGGATCTGGACAGCTTTTCAAAGGAAAAGGTGAGACCTTGTATTGTCATCAGTGTTTTAAACCATCAATTAATTAAGGAATAGCGTGTCATCCATGCTAAGCAACTTTACGCATATACTCCTACTATGGTTTACAACTTGTGTTTGGAGAGCATTCATTATGTCATCGATCCATTGTACTAGGAGTACGTAGCAACTCCGCTCATTATTTGCTTCATGTTTAATCCTGCCATTCTTTCTTGTTGATCCATGTCTTTTTTAAAAAGCGAGTTCCTAGGCGAAATGTACGTGGGCATAAATGTGAACAGAATGCTTATATTAATTTGTATACTCCATAAACATAGTTTTCAGTTGTAACATATATATATATATATATATGGGGCACGATCCATCGTCAATGTTTATTGTAACGTTGATTGTAGCCAACAACAGTGCTACGCCAAAATTAAAGTTGGGCAGACTAATTTTTACTCTAGTGTTTGCCCGCCAAACAATTGGCCAAATGATTGTTATGGATATATATATGTTGAATTTCCTTTTTTCATATTATATATATATGGGACTGATTCATAGTAAATATTGTCAATTTAAGGATAGTCTTATAACACACTGCGATCCTCCATTGGAAGATCGAACGGTTTTATAGAGAGTCCGTCCGCAGTTTAGTTTTCAGTAATTCGCACTTTAATACTGCGGACGGGACGGATTACTAAAATACCCTCCTAGTGCAAATCCTTTCAAGCTCCGCAGTTTAATACTGCGGATGCCAACTACTGGGTCTTCCCATTCTCTCTCTTCCCCTTTTTTCTTCTGTTTTTCATTTCTCTCTCCTCCCCTTCTTTCTTCCTGGCACTTCCTTTCTCTCTCCTCCCCTTCTCTCCGTATAGTAATGCTAGAAGGAGAAGATCTTGCATCTGCCAGAATTAAAACAAATTATGCTTCCCGCATGAAGCATTCAATCTTTCCAACATCTTCTGGGGTGTCAACACCATGAGCGTTATGCTCAACTTTTATCACCTGCAAGAAAACGTAATACGCTACCCGATGATGTAAATAGAAATCATAATGATCTATTTTCTCTTTATTTAACTTTTTATTTTATTATTCAATACCTTCGCAAGTTATCATCTTATATATAGATGACCATATGTCGACAACAATCTTGATTCATATATATATATATACACACACACACAAGCTACTATGTCATAAATGAAGAACATCTCAATGGCTAACAGCCACATAAAGGGTAATTCTTGGCAGTAACCCATGGAAAGGAATCCTATTTGTATTGTATGTGCAACAATATCTACAAGCTCTTCAAAGGCCATTAACTCCATATACAATACAAGTGTCTATTTGGATTGTCATAACCTAATATACTTGAGTAGGTAGCAAAGACATGAATAGATTGATAAACTAAAGCGAGCTGATCACAAATTTTATCAAATATTCAAAACAAAACAAAGTGAAGTACATATATATGTTGAGAATGGAGAATAAAAAATGGTTATGCAACAATGAGTTATTATATACATTGTAGCTTAAAATAAGTGAAAATATACATTCTCAAGTGAGCAACATATATATTCACCGGACTTTAGCAAGTGGGTTTGGGGCAAACGAAACAGAAAAAAAAAGGAATGGGAGTACTTCCAGCCAAACATTGGCTCTCTTCGGCAAAAAATGCCTTCGGCCAAACATTAATCTTTGGGTACGAAATGTCTTCGGCCGGATATAGTCATTAGGCAAAAACTGCCGGATGTCGAGAGTCGGGGTCAAGTGACATGTTTTTGGATTCTCCCGATGCCGCCGACATGCCGAGATGATTTTGAGAAGTTTAGAGTCCAAAACCTCGTCGTTTAGCATCACCGTTCCTTTCAAGCTTAGAGAGCCGAACTATCAGAAGCCGTACAAGGGAATAAGGATGAGGAAGTGGGGAAAATGGGTGGCGGAGATTAGAGAGTCGAACAAGCGATCCAGGATATGGTTGGGGTGAAGAAGATTTCTTCAGGGAGTTCGGCAAAAGATAGTCGATCCCTTAGGACCACTTCGGGAGTTCGGCGGTGTCGGCAACATGTTTGGCGGTGTCGGCAACATGTTCGGCGAATCTGAGTTAGAATCCAAAAACATGTCGGCCATCTGACTTCATGTAATCCGAACCCGAAACCTTCCGTCATTCGAATCCGAAGCTATCCGAAGCCATTCCGAAATCATCCGAAGTCATCCCGAAGCCATCCGAAGTCATCTGAAGTCATCCCGAAGCCATTCCGAAGTCATCCGAATCCATCCCGAAGCCATCCGACTCCTAATTCCGACCCCGACCCCGACCCCGATATGATTCTGTGCCAAATCTGAGTAGCCTCCAATTTAAAGTCCAAACTTCTCCAAGACCATAAAAAGAGTAGCCTTCTTGTAGCTGCTTCATGTTTACAAGAATCAAGGACTTGGGTAACAATTGCTTTTAGTACTGACTCATTATTAGTTCTGTTGGGTTACGCCAGAGTTGTTATGTGTTAAACATGTTGAATTAAAGAAGGTCAATGTTGTCCAGAAACAGAAATGACTTTGTAGTGTTCCTTTCGCTTGCTTCTATTTCTCTTAAAAAAGGGGATAGAGCATGTCATGAAAATCCAGTAAGATGAGAGTTCTCTACTATTTTAATTTGCGGAAGTTATATATTTTTCCAAGTAATGGATGCAACTTGTGTAGTGAAAAGTTGAGGGTTCATTTTGGTGGCATTGGCTTGTGGAAATTTGATAACTGTCTTTAGTGATACAGTTGATACTCTGTTTTTTCAAAGACAGGAGAGAGAAAAAATGCAGGAAAAGACTCCGCAGTTTAATACTGTAGATGTCTTTTGATTTTTATAAGGAGAGGTATTTTGGTAATTCAGTCCCTGTCCGCAGTATTAAAAGTGCGGATTACTATAAACTAAACTGCGGACGGGCTCTCTATAAAACCGTTCGATCTTCCAATGGAGGGTCGCGATGTGTTGTAAAGTTATTCTTAAATTGACAACGTTTGTTATGGATCAGTCCCCATATATATATATATATATATATATATATATATATAGAGAGAGAGAGAGAGAGAGAGAGAGAGAGAGAGAGAGAGAGAGAGAGAGAGAAACAGACGACTTATATAGAGAAGTAAAAATGAACCATTGAACATAGGATTCTTGCATTTGTTGATATATATATGCTACTTGTCACCATGCATCTTAACCAACATATGTCTTGACATGGTAGCCTGTTCTTCTTGTTTTTTCATTTCATTTTAATTTTCAATTTTTGGAATTCAAGTGGGAACTTACGTTGTATTATTCAGGGACTACATTTTCATATTTCGATACGTTTTGTAGGATCACGCTCCAAATAATTAATATCTCATTATTTACCTTCAATTTTTAATGATTTTAGAGAACGTTGTTCTTATTCAGTGGTAGGCAGAGATATTTGAACATTTGGCTCAGAGGTAAGCAGAGATGTGTCAACATAATTTGAATGTTTTCTCTTGAAAAATGAATGAATAATATGTGATTTTCCCATGATTCTAAAACAAAAAATAAAAAATTCAATTAACTACACTACAAGAATGAGTTAATCAATATTATTGGACCATTTATTGAACTTTTTAATAATAAAATTTTCATAAATTTGCAATCAAATAAGTAAGGTTTTAGTTGGTTACCGGAAAATGAATTAAATATGCAATTGGAATTAACATATACAATATTATGATCACTCATTAAACTTTTAAAAATTTAAATATCAAGTTTCATAAAATAAACAAAGAATAAAAAAAATTAAATAAGGGTTTAAGTTGGTTTTCAATTGAAATAACACATACAATATTATGCTCCAATTATACAAACTTACAATTATAATAAATTTAATAATAATATATTTTCAAACTTTGGGGTGAATTTTATAAATTTTTCAAACCTTGGGGGTGTGGGGGCCGTGGCCCCCTCCAGTCCTTGCATAGTTTTGTCCCTGGTATTACCTGTTGTGGTATATACAAGTTTTAAAACTTTTTAGTAGAGTACTCATTCCAAATGAAAATAGAGAAGCATGCAGTCCGAATAAAAGAGGGATTCAAAATTTCAAAAACTTAGAAAGCTGAAATGTTAACATGCATGGGACTTTCTGTGACAGAGAGAAAGTTATTCGAGGGAATATAAAAAGGAAAGGTGGTGGTTTATTCCCAATCTTCCAATGTGATACAAAAGAGTCTATATAATTTACAAAAATAAATAAATTGTTTCACAAAAAGAGTCCGTTTATGAGTAATA
The DNA here is from genome assembly GCA_020205555.1 of Panax stipuleanatus. Taxonomy (NCBI): domain Eukaryota; kingdom Viridiplantae; phylum Streptophyta; class Magnoliopsida; order Apiales; family Araliaceae; genus Panax; species Panax stipuleanatus. Next base: position 141,215,644 of record CM035122.1, on the reverse strand, counting down.
ATATTCTAAAATGATAGTCTGTCTCTAATATTTTCAAATTTATCATTAGAATTTCATTAGCATGCAAAACTATTACACTAATACCTTATAATTAGTGTAATAAATTTAATAACATAAAACAATAATATATTTTAACATTTGCAAATTTACGTATGAGTCTCATATTTTTTGGGGAACCGAGTTTATATATATATATATATATATATCTTTGGGCACGTACTAAAGTAAGGTATAGTGTGTCAACTTTCACTTTCTCATACTTCTTATCACTACTGCCTTTGCCTTTATTTCCTTTGGTTCCGGATTCTCCCGGCCATCTACTGCTGATAATGTCTGGCGAAATGAAACTAGTCGTTCAGAATCTTAATTTACCTTGTGTGTTTTCCTCCTCTTCTTCTTGACTAGTTTAGAAATACATTGAAACACCTGGCGTATTAGATTAATTAGTCCCCATTAAACCTTACCCCCGGCCACGTACGGAATTAAAAGGAAAAGAAAAATAACTATATATAAAAAAACAAGGAAATCAATCAGGATTTTTTTTTTGGTTATTCATCGATATTCAATACATTCACTAGGGAGAATCTTATTGTCCTATATATAATAAGGAATTTCTTATAATGAAGGTGCATGGTGTCGGTCAGTTGTATGTGGATTTTAGGTGATACGGCGTTGTGGCTTATCGTATACTACTACTACTACTATACTAAACGAAGTAGCTAGGAATTAGGTTGTGTTTGATAAACTTGAGAATTAAGATCTGAATGATTATAATGTCTTAATAAATTAGATCATCTGAATGGTTATGAGATCTGAATCTAAAAAACTGTTTGATAATTAAAAAGTAAGTTGTCTCTTAATGATACTATTTTACCATTTTAAAGGATAAAATTTTATTTAATAATTTTAAATATTCAATTTAATAAAAATGAGTGAATAATATTGTTGAATATATTTATATAAAAAAAATTTATCAAAAAAATTTCATTAAGAGGTATCTCTTAATTATTAAGATTTTATTTTCTGTCTTACCTATTAAGAGGCATTCAGAGGTAAAAAAAAAAAATAGCATCATGCCTCTTATCGAATAAGAGACAGTCTATTAAGGAACAATCAGATGTAAATAAATAGCATCTTACTAAGTAGTAATTAATGGAAGAAGAAGAAGAAGAAGTAACGTCCAACATCACACTTAATGTTCTCAAAAAATGGACCAATCCAATCATTTTTAACATGATGGAGTAACTCCTAATTCCTCCTTGATGATGTAGTAATATGATTCCAAGTAGAAGAAAACAATGATAAATGACCTGAAAATCATCAAGTGTGTTGAAAATGAATATTGATTTTCCCGAGGTGAAAAGAGAGAGGGTATTGAGTTTTTAATTTCTAGTGTTTGATCGATCTTTGATTATATATATAGGCGTGACACTGTATTTACTACTTCTATCTACTCCCTCCATTCTTATATGTAAGCTGTTTTAGACTTTTTTTTGTTATTCTTAATTATTTATCGTTTGCGTTTATCTAGGAGAATTGATCACTATTTTTTCTAAATTACCCTTATTATTCCACCTAATTTTTTGATCCATATTTATCATTGAGAGAGTATGAGATAAGTGAGGTGAATGGTATTATAAACAATTGATAATGTAGTTAATACTTTTTAATTATTTTTTTAATTCTTGTTCACATGTCTAAAATGACCTATATTAAAAAACGGAAGAAGTAATAAATTACTGGAGTAATTAATATCATTGGGGTTGTAATTTCGGCGTGGAATCGGCCTTGTTTACCTCTTCGAGCTGCTCAGACGGACTGGATTCTAATTAAATACGTACGTACCCCGCGAGATTTGGGCACCAGCAGTTATCTACGGAGGCTACCCCCTACCCTACTATCCTTTGTCTGTTATATATGGACCACATTATCTACGTCTTTTAATTACCCAAGATTGTGACACTTTCAAATTAGTAATTTAGCGGGTTGTAATGGAAAACTTAATTTGGGAATCATTAGCTATTATAGTTAAGCTCCTCCTCTTAACTCTTTATAAGCTGCTGGTCGTTCCATCTATTCTACTCCTTCCGTCTCTAAAGGATTGTCGTTTAAGATTTTAGTACATGGATTAAAAAAATTATTTAATATTAATAAAATTTATTTAAAATTTTATCACTATCCTTTTATGAAAATTGAAAACTATTAATACAAGTGAGAGAATTTATTGGGACAATGAAAATAAGATAGGCGTTATATAAGTATTTCCTGCATTATAACATCACTAATTAATGCCTGTTGCGTTTTACGGTTTTACCCCTTCCAAGTGGTCCTGCAGGCTGTCATATATAACCCAAACAAGTCATGTATATATTAGTCGTGTGTACTTCCCTGCAGGTAGTGTAAACCCAACAAAAACAATTAATCCACCTCATATATATATATATATATATAAATTCCATAAATGAAATCTGCAAACTGGTTTCCACTTTATTTTTTTAATTACCTAACATCCGGTGGCAGTTTGGTAAACATTATCCCTTTATAAACAACATGCAACTGGTCTAAAACCCCCTCCGCTCCCTCCATCATGTTTTCTCCATCCATGAAATCTCCATCTTCTTCTTCTACTACTACTACCTTAAGCTTAAGCACCATGAAGCTCAAAACCCTAGTTCACACCTTCATCTTATCACACTTGTGCGGAATCGATCGTGCTCTCACCAAAGCCAAATCCATCCTCAATGAGCTTCTCAAAGAAATTCAACTCATACACTTGATAGAACGTCGTCCCTCAAAGAAGCACAAGAACAAGAATAAGCTCTTTTTTGGTTCCTTTAGACTACACTACAATTGGTGCTCCTCTCATGTCTTACCGGCACTCTCACCGGGACTTCAAGGGTTCCCAACAAGCCACGACTCGTATTACGATTCCACGTGGAATTCGATCATCTCACCTGACTGTGATGACATGGAAGAATCTCAGCTTTCTGGGTACCTCCATTGGCTTGAGCAGAAGGTGCAGGAGGATGAAATTAACGAGATTGATAAGCTTGCTGATATGTTCATTGCAAACTGCCATGAGAAGTTCATGTTGGAGAAACAAGAGTCATATAGGATGTTTCAAGAGATGATGGCTAGAAGTGTGTGAGCTGGATTCTTTATATATTTAGTCTTTCGTGTTGTTTAATTTAAATACAAATAAATAAAATTTAAATACAATCATCTTTAATTTTCATGTTCACATAGAGTTTTTGTCAATTTGTCAAATAGAGTTGGCCATATATATTATTCCTCTATTGTGAATATTGTTGATAGGTGCTGCTTGTAGGGTACGTACTTACATTTGTGTGAAAATGTGGGAATATAATTCATGCTTTCAGAACTCTTGAACTACCTCGATCTCTTGCTAATATATTCTTACTTTACTTTTTATTTTTTCTTCTACGTACAGATATTCCTACTTTGTTTTTAAACTATATATACATACTCCCTCCATTTCAAAATTTGAAATACATAGGGATCATTTTTAAGATTTTTAATTTTTTTTTTCAAACATATTTTCAATAGTTATATTAGAAATATAATAGTGGTGACATAATATTTTAATTAATGTCCAATCAACTGAGAAATATATCTTTAATTAAAATAAAAAATAACGACAAATTAAGAATCTAATGCAATTTTTTAATTTAAAATTAAGCTAAAATTGTATCTCTAATTTAGAACAAAGAGATTAAAAAAATGTATTTTTGGGAATAGGCTGAGTATAAAAAATCATAGTTGAGCTACTTCTTAATTAGCTGCTTGCATGTGCAATAAAGATCCAAGATAATGGTACGTATTGAGATATTTTAGGAAGCCCCATGGTTGTTAAAATACTGTTTCTGCATGTTGTTAAATAGACCACCATGCCATTTAAAATTGGAAATTACAGCTATTAATTACTCTTTTGTCTTTTCTCTTCTGCTGTCTACGTACCTTTCTCCCCTCGGATAAATGATAACAATAACTATTATATCATTCATACACTTGCAGTAAATTAATCAATGAGGTACGTATATATGCTTCTGTGGGACATTAGAGCTTTAGAATTAATTATTGAACCATTAAGGGATTGATAAGTAGTACTTCCTCCTTTCCAAATTTATTAATATAATTTTATTTTTTTAATTAATTTATGAGATATTTTAATTTTAAAATTAATATAAATGAATTTAAAAAGGTTAAGTAGTAGATAGGTGATGGCATTGCAAGTGACAATTGAAATGAAATAAAATCCATTTAAATATAATGAATATATGTGATAATTTTATCATTATATCACAATATCCGACGTCACTAACAACCAAACATACACTTGTAATACTTTAAAATTATTTCATTACGTCTTCTATTCCATTCCGCAACATTAGTGATCCAAGCTACCATAATTCACAAAGTTATGATTAATAATTAAGCATGCATGCATGTTTTAGAAATATTTTTTCTAGTCAATTCCATAATCTAACCTTAACCAAAGTTTTCATTGATCTTAACCAAAACTTATATTAATTATATATGCCCAATATCCAGAGGCGGAGGGGAGGGGAGGGGAGGGGAGGGGGGGGGGGGGGGTCAATTGACCATGGTAGCTTCAATATCCGGCCAGTCTTCTACTCTCTTGTCCAGTCTATGACCCTGGTAGCTCGGCTGCTCCAAAATTCAAAGCCCAGTTCTCGGCAGACTGCACAGGCACAGCGAAGAAGGTGAGCAATTTTTTTTATTTTAAAAAACTTACTAAATGAAACGACGTCGTTTCATTTAGTAAGTTTTTTTTAAAAAAAGGTTAAACCCAATTTCTAAACTAAGCCTCTCAACTCTCTCTGCCTTTCACTGCTCACTGCTCAGCCTCTCTGCGACTCTGCCTATTCCCTCTGCCGGGTGCCGACTGCTTGCGGTTGCCACCAGCAGCTCCGCCTCTCTGCTCGGCTGCTCCTGCCAGTAACCACTCGCCGCGTCCTTCCACCTTCTTCGCCGCGTCCTTCCGCCTCTGTAAGTAGTTGTCAATTACTCAATTTAATTGAATAGTTGATTTAGGGTTTTAAAAAATTAGAGATTTGTGGTTATTGTTGCAATTTGTGCTTAAATTTGATTTAGGGTTTTAAAAAATTATGGATTTGTGGTTATTGTTGCAATTTGTGCTTAATGTTACCATTAAATTAGAGATTTAGAGTTTGTTATGCCATGAATTAGAGATTATGTGTTATTATCATTGAATTGATATTGTATATTTAATTATTTATGGTATAATGATTGTATATTGCTAATATAATGATGGTATAGCCGAAAGCAGCAGTTCAAGCGTCAATAAATAATTTTTTTTACTGATGTATTTTGACTCCTCTCAAATATTGTTCTGATTCTCCGCCACTGCCAATATCTTCCGACTTTAGATCGATTCTTTTGCACATAAATTAAATTAAAATTCTAATTTCTGTCCAAAATTTCAAGGAAGAAACAATACATGTATGTATGCCAACGCAAGCAGCCGTTCGTCACTCCGCCCATCATCCAATCATTTAACGTCCTATCATTTCATTTTTTCAATGATTCTAATAATGAATTTGGCAAACATATTGATTTTACTCTCTCCTTCCCAAAATATAAAATCAAATTTGACTTCTAAAATTAATTTGCAATCTTTTTAAATTCAAAATTGAAATGATTTATTGAACTTTTGAAATTATAATTAAGATAGTACTATTTAAAAATTTACTTTCTAAAATTAAATGAATTCATATGTACTAATTATAAATTTAAAATTAAATATTGCCAAATTGATTTCAAGAAATAAATATTGGACTAGAGGAAGCACACCTTAATTTCATTGGACTACTTTAATTTAGATTATCAAGAAGAGAGTAGCCATAATCTTCTGAACTTCTTTCAATTTTATTTTTTTTATAAAACGTCACTCACTTGGTGAGTACAACTGTGACAGCAGCTCAGGATTAATCATAATGATATTTTCTTCTTTCTAAAATTTGTGATACATTTTTTAAGCCAATTTTAGATCGCACATTAGGTACACATGGCACTAATATATGTTTGTATGTAGCTTAATACGTGACGCGTATGCAAGATACTAACACATGTTTGTAAAATCATCAACAGCTCCTCTTCATTTGAATACACTTATTGGCTAACATTAACCGCTCTCGACTTTCTTCATCAATAATTACATCAAGAGTTTCTCTTCACTTGAACACACATCTGTTCAATCCTCATTACAGCAATTTTTGGCTAACCACACAGCTTTCTCCATCAATCTACAGTCATTTAATATCAAGAATTGAACATCTTCTCTTTAATCACCATAGATCACTAAAAGGTCCAGTACCAATTGTTGGGGAAGACTTGTATACAAGGTACGTACTAACATCTATATGCATGTTTGTAACCTAACCTGACCCAAAAGCTTAGGTTTTTAGGTCTTGAACTCATTCTGTATATTAGCATATATTCACTATTTCATTATTTCTAGCTTCGATATAAAACTGTAACTCATTTGTAATATTCTAACATAGTTAACATTAGTTAGGATTATATTAAAAAATTCTTTAAAAAATATAACACCATGAGTAAATTAAAATTTTTATTTTGGGAATGTACGTATCACTAGTTTTGGAACTGTGAGAGTATTTCATAAATCAACGTACAAAGACGTACCAACCTACTTACGTACGAACTCACAATCTGGACGCAAGGCAAATTAATAATCAATCTGCTAACTACTCCCTTATGTCACAACAAGACTAAAACCATATAAATACATAAAAACACAAGCTAGTGTAATTACCTTTCATTTAGTTGATACTATAAAAATACAAGACTTTCCTTTCATCTGCTATGTACATGTGATATATTGAAGTGTTTGGTTTTTGTTTTTAATGATGATAATATTATTGGGTTTATATTTAGAGGATGTTATTTAAATTGCTTGGGCTGTTTAAAATTGTTGATTTGATTTTGTATAACAGCTTAATTACTTGCCTACTGGACTAAGGAAATATTAAATTGCAAGGTGGGGTTGTTTTGATTGAGCAAACATATTGGACTCTTTCTTACCTTATTTTCAGGCGCAGAGTGGGGCGGGGTCTAGGGAAAAATTAGTATGTAGTAGGTATGTGGGTGAGTCTAGCCTGAAATCCGGCAATGGCAGGGTTTGGAGAGCTCTGTGTGCACCGGAAACAAGAAGGAAGGGGAAGAAGAAAAAGAAATTAAAAAAAAAATATAACTTTATAATTAAGTAACCTACAGATAAAATAAATACTGACATATTAATAAATTTTTATCCGTTTGCAATTTTAAAATGGTCAAAGAAATGAATCTCTAATTTAAAAGGGAAGAAGTACTAATTTACCTAGATTTTTTTTTCATCTTTTTGACACTTTTAGAGGCAGGTCATCTAACAAACTTTATTATATAATCTATCTATTTTGCAAGAGAAAAAAAGAGAGTCCCATTTATAAATTTTGCAAACACTAACTACTTTTCATTTTATATATGCATACTTTTTAAAATAATAAGGTGTTCATTCATTAATAATGACATTATATACATGAATATAACTAAGTGATAGGATTTATTTTTTTTGAAACGAAAGGAGTATTTCTATTATTTAAAAATAATAATTACTTCGTTTCACAAAAAGAACTTTATTTATAAAATTTATCAATATTAAATATGTATTTTTGTTCTATATCTATCTCAAGTGAATAAGTTGTTAGGTTAACATTAACGACACTATATTAAAATATGATGACAATTTATACTCATCACTACAAAAATAATTATTTTTATACTCTTTTTAAAAAGAGTAATGGACGTGTTTGATCTTTTCAATATTTTTCTATTTGTGCAAGGAAATAAATAGCAAAGGAGATCTGTATATTGGAGGGTCTGATAAAAACAAAGGATGAGAGGAGAGAAGGGAGCCGCTGCCGGTCGCCACTGCCGGTCGTCGCGCCAACGCCCGCTTGCCGAACCCCTCAACTTAAAATTTCTGACTCCGACACTGCTTATTTTAGTTCTCTTAATTTGAAAATGAGTCTTATAAACTATTTTGGCATACTGACTAGTTATTGGAATAACAATTTTTATCAAGTATATGCCTTATTCCTCTATTTAAGGTATTTTGGTTTGACTAGGATAGTATGTCTTTGATATCTAATATCAGTTGGTCTCATTAAGTTTAAAAATGTGATATTCCAACTCAGATAAGAGTGTTTCTTGCTATCCAATTATATATCCGTTAGTCATATTAATCCAAGCTGCTGAGTTGATGACTGTCCAACAGGTTTGAGGCTTTTATGTTAACAAATATATAGCCGTTGCTTTTCTTGGCTTATATATATCTCGTCTGTTCGCCTGATCAACAGGATACATACTTACTGGAAGCTTTCATCAGTTATATTGCACAAATATTCAAGAGTTTCCAAAAGCTATTTTTAGCTATGTATTGTATTGATTATTAATTTGTCTTAGCTGAAAATTAAGAATTCATTATATTCAAAATTCTTTGTATTTTAAGTTCAAGCACGGTTAGGCTTGTAAGTTCCAGTAGTGGATAGTTTGTTCAAGGGAAGTTTTCAAGGTTGCAAAGGTGCAAAAGGGGCAGAGGTGTTCATCACAGTAGAAAGCTTCATTTGAACATGGAGTATTTTTTATTGTATTTAAATTGAGTTTTAAAATTAATAAAAAGAGTCTCCAATACAAGTTGGTATTAGTCGTGAATTAAGTTATTAGAGATTAAGGGCAGAACCACGTAAAAATCCTTGTGTCTGTAGTTTGTTAATTCTTGTGGTTTGTTTGTTTATCACTTTGCATCTAATCATATTCACGTAAAAAGTAATCTCCTGATATAACAAATTGCACTAATCCAGACACTGTTTCTAATTCAATTCATCTGTCTGCATTATAACTAAAATATAATTTGGTCTAATCTAGACACTATTATTTTTTGCTTTCTACTGTCTGCATTAGAAGAAAAGTAGAATTTACTTTAAAACAGACACTATCAAACACTAGTTTCAACTGTCTGTTTTAGTACTGAAACAAAAAATTAAAAATTAGTCATTGTTAAACAAATTTTAGTTTAGACAACTATTCACCCCCTAGGTGTGCATATACACAAAATTACATAAGTATTATAAAAAAGACTATTACAATTTTTCGTAATTTAATATGAAAGTTAATTAAGGTGTTACTTAAATTCCAGACTAACGCAGTATTTAAATTGATAAGGGAGGTATACAGGACTACAATATATATACATGTGTGTGTGGTGTTGTTTTCATTCGTAGCTTGTCTCAAGTTAATTGACACTAGCGGTGCTGGAAAATTAAGCGTATAGTGAATTTTTTTTTTTGTCGATTTTTAATGAAAATAATTGTGTGCCCACAATAACTACCAAATGGAAAATAATATAAATTGTGAATGTTTACGTCGACTATTTAATTGCAAATTACGTGAATAAATAAGTAGGGTCATCCTATATATAATACATACTAATCTCATGTATTGATAAGTTTCGCAATTATAATTCGACATAAATTTATCACAATATATATTCTAAAAAAACATGTAGATTTTTATTTCGAATAGACATAATAACATATTCTGTAAATTAATACAAATGCATGTAGATTTTCCATTAGTTTATTTATTTATCATAGCAATTTTATTTATTTGCTTTATACTAGCATGCGATCATTACTATTACAATATCAAGAATCAATCAAACTATTACAATATCAAAAATCAATCAAACTATTACAATATCAAGAATTAATCAAATCTCAATGAAAGAGAAGAAAATAAACTTTCAAACAAACCTTACATAAAGAGGAAACAAACTTTCCATAATTAATGGAAGAAATAAACATAACTAAGTGAGAATAGAACAATTCTCACCTGAGACCGGGGGCAAAGCAAACCAACATTGGCGGCAGTGGGGTTCGCATCCCCAAGTGTTTTTTGATATATATAAGGTACCTATTTGCATATTTAAAAATATACATTCATAATAATTAATATTTTATTCTTCTCACTAAATGAGTTTTAGTTTGCTTTTTTAAAGTTGATTTCCAAAATTTAAAATTTTAATATTGTGAGAATTAATTTAATTTAGACAATACAATCTCAAAAATTACATTCTCTATCCCACAAAAAAAGATTATTCTTTCAAATTCTAAGGATATATTTTTTGTTTTATATTAATTTACTCTTAAAATTATTGAGCTACAAAATTTCGTCGTTTCTGCCTTCACTCTACTTACACACCTTAACTAGATCTTGCTACATACCATTCATAAACTAAAATCTGACATTCGAATTTGAATTTGAATTCATAAAAGAAAGAAAGAAATAAAATCATTCACATAATGATTACAATTAGGCAAAATTAAATCGAATACATCATAAGAAAAATTAAATAAGAGAATAAGAAAGAGATCAAGTTTAATTAATGCTCCTAATATATATATATATATATATATATGCCTGCTTGCAGCAAATTAAGAGAGTTTGAATCCAATATAATTGATAAAGCTAATTACTACTACTTATTCTGTGTAGGATTTGAACGACTTGGTGGCGCCTTCCTCAGGCTCTGCTCCACAGCTGTCTTGGCCTCTTTCTGCTTAGTTGAAGGTATCAACAACAATTTTCTTTGCGCTGAGTAATTTCCTTCAATATTTACTACCAAAGATGAAGAAGAGCACTTGAAGATGATCTGGAAGAGAATCAAAGCTACCAAAAGTATTCTGGAATAATTGTACTGGATCTTCTTCATATTGGTGTTGTTAGAAATCAAGTGATCAGAGCAAATGAAGCTCATTAATTCATCAGATATATATGGAAGAGTGGGAGTAGGTTATATATGGGCACCATATATATATACAGCATCCATGCATATTGCTTAATTAATTGCTAGCTAGCTACCTACACGTGCATTGCTACCATTCTTTTCATATAATATCCACGTTACACGCATGTGATGTGCGTATTATATAAATTCATCAAACAAAAGCCATATATATATATATATATATAGGGACTGATCCATAGCAAACATTGTCAATTTAAGGTTATTCTTACAACACATCGCGACCCTCCATTCGATGATTCGGCTATCAAAAAGAATTATTTAAACCAGAATGTACTATGGATCATCGAATGGAGGGTAGCGATGTGTTGTAAGAATAACCTTAAATTGACAACGTTTGCTATGAATCAGTGTTGATCATCAAATGGAGGGTAGCGATGTGCGTATTCGTAAACGGATATATGTAGACTCCAGTGTTGACTGTTGTTAATTGGCCTAATTATGTACCATCATATATTCTTAATTAGTGTTAAATATTATATATATATATATATATATATATATATATATATCCTGTGCATTTATAGATGGCTGCCCGCTTATATAATTTGTAAAAAACATTTCAGCTTGAAGCGAATAATTTATATCTGCATTTGAAATATATATATAATGGACTATCTAGTGCCATTACTTATTTAGGTATGAAATACTTGTTTGTTCTTGAAACCTGTTTGATATCATTGCTGCACATTAATAACATAATGGATTATCTTCGCTGTCTTTTAAGTTTTATGAAGGAAATTACCCTTTTCTTGGAACCAGTGATCAAGGGTCAATTTTTGTTTTCCTTAGAAATTACTTCAAACCAAAGGACTGGATACACAATCAACATGCATTACACAAAGCATATCAGTATCACTGGCTTACAACATATACTAAGAATGATAAATTGCTAGTCCTTTCTTTTTAAAGCTTAAAACCCCAGATCAGCCTCATTGGCAACAAGATTTTAGATATGATACATCACCTTGTGCAATAAACCATATCATCTGATAAAACCACAAACTTCAGGATGAGTTGCCAACTTGCAGGCTCACAATGATGAAATGAATTTTACGATCAGGTTTGCCATCTGGGAATCATAAGCAGGTCCCTCCATTTGAAAGTGACTTGCTCCTTCAATTAGGTGGGTTTCTACACGACCTGCTGCAGATTTCAACTTGTTCTCCAACTGCTTCACGCTTGTGAAGCCATCCCTAGTCCCCATTACAAATAGTTTTGGTTTAGGAGATTTTAATATGGCCTTGTGATGTCTCCCAAAGAGAATAGAAGCAGTTAGGCCGAAAGGATAGCCTAAACTAACATAACCAACCACTTCTTCTACCTGATCAACGGCAGATCCAGCAATTGGAGCACCTGTTTCAATAAAACATTTATCTAGAAAATAACCATTTATTGACAACTAAGAAAGTATCAAGAAACATTTATAAACAAACAACTTCCTATCAAGGCACCAAGGTCTTCTAGATGCTTAAGCAGAAGGTATAACCAGAGGGAATATAAGCAAAAGAACACAAAGATGTGATTGAAAAATCAAAAATGTCCATATAACCAAATCAGACAGCATTGCGGTTAAAAAAGTATAAGATGCTATTTAAATCTTTAGTCATTTGTGATATATCCCTCAATTCCAAACTGAGAGTCCATTTAGTAAGTTTGACTAGCATAAAATCTAGGCTGCCTAGCAGCAAGCAATATCCTTTAAGCTCCAAACATCGTATAAGACCAAGTGCATATTATAAGACCAAGTGCATAGAATCATGTAGCATAGTAATGCATCTTCAACTTGTAGAGCCAAACTCATTAGGCACTTAGACCAAGTGCTAACTATATGATTTTTATCACCGCATATGAAAGAATGCGGATTTTATAAGTTATGATCGTGTATGAATCTTTCGACGTGTAGTATAGCTGATTAACTGTAGATTTGACACGATGGTATTGTTGCTTAAACTTCTGTATTTTAAATCTGTGAAACCAGTTCGTGCAGCTCTTGTGGTAAGTTCTAATGTATCTAATACTCCTAACTTACCAAGTAATGATAGCATAGTTCAACATGCTATGAGTAAAAAAAAGAAGTCCCAAATCCATCCCAATTTTAAATCTGTGAAACCAGTTCGTGCAGCTCTTGTGGTAAGTTCTAATGTATCTAATACTCCTAACTTACCAAGTAATGATAGCATAGTTCAACATGCTATGAGTAAAAAAAAGAAGTCCCAAATCCATCCCAAACGCATCGAAGAACATTTAAGAATACTGCCAAAGAGAAAAATCCATTTTTCCATTCCACAGGACTTGAACTAGAGTAAGTAAAACCGTATAAATGAAGAAGTGAACAAGTATGATGTGCAGAAAATGCCACCATTACGGAAGACCAAGCTTTCTAATGGGTCATGACATAATTAACTTTCTAAGAGAAAAAATTGACGCAATTAATTTTTTTTCATAGCTCTTATAAACCTGATCATCAACCAAAACCAACCTGATATTGCAAAAAATAGCCACAAAATTGTAGTCAGAAGCAAAACCCATCATCCATAGAAAAAATTGTACTCAGAAGCAAAACCCAACTAGCAGCCAAGTCCAAATTAGATTCTCATATAATTAACATGAAAATTGAGGTATGAAAATCAATAATCAAACTCAATCAAGGCCATAAGAACAAGAGAAGTTACCAGCAGAGGAACCGGACGAGGATAATTCGAGTCGCAGACAAGTTTTGAGTGAGCCAATTGCAGACAGAAACGACGTCGTTGACTTCAGAGAAACCAGTGAGGGAAGGGGTACCGGTGGATTTGCCGACGCCTCTCATGTCGAAGATGAGAGAGGGGAAGCCTAGATGGGCTAAATTACGAGCAATGCCCTTCATAAGGGCTTGGGAACCTCCCAATACTGAGTATGGATGAACCAGAACTACTGCTATTTCACCCTTCTTATTCGAATCATCGCCATCATCATCATCATCATCTTCCTCGAGTGATCTGGTGTTGGTATTAGGTCTGAATAAACGAGCGTCCAGTTTTATTCCATTTCTCCCCTCTATGCTGCACGTCTCTGTCGTCGTCATTCAGATTTCACAGCCGGCCCCCAACTGCACAAAAACAGAATACAAATTACTGTACAAAGTGAGACAGACAGACAGACTGTACTAAAAGCGTTTCCGTTGAATACAAATTACTCCCTACGAATAAAATACTGCGTTCCTTACTTAAAGAGTAGAACAGTTTTAGTAAAAAAAAAAAAATTCGTTAAAGAATGCACTTTTAAGGATTCAAAGTCTTTTTTTTTAAATATGTCCTTATTTTAATTAATAAATTAAATAAAAAAATTAATGCACTAAAAAAAGAGAAAGCTAGCTTTGTCATTTTATCTCACTTATTAATTTGTGTGTTTTTTATTAAAAGTGCACTCTTTAAGGAACGGAGGTACTATATCTAAAATGTAGTGGAGTATAATTAAAATGTAAATAAAATAATACCCCCGCTCATTTTTTAAAATGACAAATAATAATTCTGTTTTTAATATATTTCTATTAAATTATATCTCTAACTCATTCACTTTCATTCAATATATAAGTATATTTCAATTTTTCAATGCTTTAATTAATTAACATTTGGTCAACTTTTTATTTTTTAAGATGGAAGAATTGTTAATGGTTTCATTTTCTGATAAACTAATTAGATGTATATTAGAAATTGTGGAGGGTATATTTGGTATAAAGTGAGCAAAAATAATATTTTCTCCATTCCAATATATTAGTCATTTTGAGAACCTTTTTTTGTTCTAATATATTTGGTATAATGTGTGTGTGCTCGCGTGATTTTTAATAGTCAACCCGTTTGTCTTGTATTGTTACGTGATTTAAAAGTATATATACAAACATTTAACATATTATAGTATTGAAATTTTTGTCACAACCAACTGAATGTAACAATCACTATCTCAGGCGGATCTATGAAGAAGGCAGAATAGGCGCCCTATGTTGAATTTTTTATTTTTTATTTATTTTTATATTTTTATAGGGTATAGAGACATGATCAAAAATAAAATTTAATAAACTTAAGGGAACAGATTTATGAAAAAGTTAAATTTAGAGGGGCAAAAAAAACTGAAACTACTACCACTCTACAAAAAACTCAACACACGGTGTATAATATATTCAAGCTACAGATTCTGGATCCGCCCTTACTTGTGCTTGTGTGTATGTTTGATCGAATGTTTTGTAGTACCACCAAAGTTTATAGTAAGAGAATTTATTAAGCACAAGTACCATGATTTACCTAATAACCTATACAACTTAAAAATGAGAAAACTATAGTTATTCAGATTCAGTTTGACCATTTTCCTGTTGAGATTCTAGTCTTAATATATTTCAAGCAAATAAATTTTATATGGAAGTTCAGAGTTTGATTAAAACTCTGATCAACACCCTAGCCGGTCTCATGAAATAGCAATCCTGGTAAGTGGTAAGCTAATGGCCAACTCTTAACACAGCAAGACTTGAATGAAATACTACTAAGAAAACAGATGCCAACTAATGTGCACAATAGGCGGCTGCAACAATTATTAATGAAAAAGACAAAGAAGAAAAAATTAAAACCGTAGACCATCATGAGAATTAGATTATATACAAATTATATTTTAAAAAAACACAGTAATTTAACAGGAAAATGGAAGAGAGATCTTTGTTTACATAAACAACATAATCCATACAGAATGTAGAGATTGCTGCTATCACTTCCTTGATTTTTTCTTAGGATGTTTTGATGCCTCAGCAGCAGCGTCTCCTATCGCCCTTTTTCTGGACTCTGCAATCACAGAAGACGGGGCAGCCGCTCTTTTTGGTGGCCGCCCGAGTCTCCTTTTTGTTGGACTGCTCTCCTCATTCGGTTGCCTCCCTCTTGTGCTCCTCTTAGTAACCTTGTCCTCCTTTTCATCACCCTTGATACTGTCACTCCTCTTTTGCTCAGGTATTCCTTTATCTTTCTCCACACTACTAAGCATTGAGCTTTTTGATGTATCCAAAAATGACCCACTGTTTGGGGATGAGGTTCGCTTCAACCTGTCCAAGAAGTTAGCTGCACTTCGCTTCTTCACTTCTGCTGTAATCGTGGTGTTCTTCTCACTTTTAGGCTGTGAATGCTCAGTGGGAGATGCTACCGTGCCTTCGTTTTGATTGGTAATCGCCACAAAATTCTTGTCATAGTCTGTGTTAGCATGAGTCTTGCTGTTTTTCTTTGAGCTTCTGGAACTGGAAGCAGATCCATCCCTTGTTCTCTTCTTCGTGATTCGATTGTTCTCTGCAATAGCAGAGGATTTGGAGGTCTGCTTAAATTCCACCGCTGGTTTATCCTCAGCCAGTGCTGCTGTTTGTTCTCTCTTTCTATCAGATCCTGAAGACGAGGCCGAACCTTTTGCAGCAATTGAGCTGCGCTTACGACAAACCGTGATTATTCCAGCTATCTGTGGTTTTAGAAGCAAAGAATCAGAAGGACGTTCCTGAACTTGATTTGATTGCAATGATAATCGCGATACTGAAGTTTGCTTTCCAGCTGACAGATCTGCCTTGGCATTTCTTTGAGCCTTGTCCTTTGAAATGAGCTGTCTAAGCTCCGTGGCAGCAATAAATTCTGAGGACTTCTTGCCAAAGAAGACCATGGCATTGTTGGCGAGAAGCAGCAAATCGCGAAAGAACTTGTGCTTGCAATCTAAATACCAGCCTTCTTCTACATTTCTTTTTACTGATTTAAGATCAATATGTTGTCGGATCAAGTTCCTGTATTTCGAGGTTTCCTACAAAGTTCATAAGCAACAAATCAAGTTGTTTGTGTAGGTCCTAAAAACTGGGTGCCAGCAGTGAATCTCTATGAAAATTTGTTTAGCACAAAGGATTAGCGATTAGCAATTAGCAATTTGTCAATAGGCCTCAACGTTTATAAAATCCAACTTTAAGTAGTCTATTGAACTATCACAACGCCCAGCAGAGTCCATGAAAATAGGTGCCAAAGTTGGATGCCTTGGTCATTAGGATAGACTACATTACTCATGAAGGACAAAGTAACCGTAAGCTAAAAAGTAACTTTAACATGACAAGTCAACAAAGACTGATTCAAATGGTGAAATGTTAATGATAAATCATGCTAAAACAAAACTTCAACATGCCTAGTGAATCATGTGTATAAAAGATCTTTTCTAAAGTGTGTGGAAACCATCAAACTTACTACCTTTAAGAAATCGACAATACTTCTCTGATTGTTGCTGCAAACACAGCAACAAGTGTACCAGACTTCTAGCTGCCTTTGGTTCATAATGAGCATTTAAACTTAAATTGACAACTCGAGCTAAATGATATACATGTTGATGTTTATGGTGAGTTCCATCAAGGCATACCAAGTAGAACTAAACATTGAACCATGAAATAGTAAAATTTTTGAGTAATAATTTGCAATTGGGCATTATAGCAGCTGTATAATAGTCCATCCTATTAGAAACCTGAATAGTCGGGACTAACACCTGATATGAAACCCCAAACTATCAGATCGCTAACTGAGTTCTCCAATTTTTTGGGAGTATTAAGATAAAAATGTCTAATTGCCATCTATTAACCAAGTCCATGGAGTAAAATATTGCGACAAAAAGTTTGGCTGATGGTCTTGAGTTAGAAAAAGCTTTTATTTATCAAGAACTCGACATTAATAAATTTTATAAGACACAAGTTGTGTTACAATTCCAGAAGTACTTTTCACAAGTAATTAGCGAATCATTCATGTCATTCTGTCCTGTTTAAACAACAAAACTTTGAATAAACCAGAATTAATATATAGTAAGCTTTATATGTTGCACTTTTGTAGTGTCATCAAGCACTGTGAAAAGACAAAAATAACCCTTCGAATAAAATATATTTTTCATGCCTTGGACTGCTGCACAGTTTTCCTCTACGCTGAACTACTACAAGATAGTAATAACTGGCAAAAGGATATGAATGTAGTAGTATTATCAAGAGAACTGATAAATGCCTTCATTTGTAAAATAAAGTTTACTTTTCAAGTTTATAGTAGAATGAATACTTTCCATCTCCCCAGACAGCCAGACACTTGCTTTATAACCATCCACATCTTTATTTTCTAATAAGAAAAAAATCTTATATATACTAGTACTAGTATTAAAAGGACAACTTTCCAAAACCTATGAAATTTCAAAAACAAGAAATAAGTTTTGATTTTTAAAATCAAACAACGGCCTATTAAATTTTAAAATTGGTATAACTCATAAAATTTAGAATAAAATAAATTGTGTGATTAATGTATCAATTAAAATTATATACTATACACTTAAAATAAATGTATCAATTAAAATTAAACAAATTCACATCCATTTGAAGTAAGTTTAACATCAAGTTAAAAATCAAATTGTATCTCTAATTTTAAAACTAAAGGAGTATTATTTAACAAGAATAAAAATAAGGGTTTCATTTTAATATATTAACAGTTTAACACAATCAACTTTAAACAATTGTCATAAATGAAAACATTTCTCTTAGAAACACACACTCTTTTTTATTCTGAATTATTTATTCAAAAAGAATATTTTATATAATTTTATAAGTTGCTCTCTTTGCCGAATAAGGAGGCTACTTTTTAGAAAATTCATATTTTCACATTATTTTTCAATATATCTACAAGTATGACCAAGATAGCTGATGTGTCAAATTTTTACCACTAATATGTGAGTCAATTTGTTACTTTTTAATATATCTAATTTATCCATTATTTATATGGAATACCTTGTCGTCAGATAAATTAAATAAACAATATACCTGGCTCTCAAGCAGCCGCTCAAAGACCGAGCCGAGCTTGTGAGACCACAAAATCTCAAGGAAATCAACTAACGGCTGCGATTTGACAAATGTTCCTTTCAAGGCAGGAGACTGATCCTCGGTCTCACGTTCATCACCCCCGCTACTACCGCAATGCAGCCTATCACTCTCTTCTTTCTTCAATTGGCTCGCCGAGCTTTGCACATCGGAGCTCTCTTTTTCGGCTGAACCCTTCGACTCAGCCACCGATTCCCACAACTCGGGCGACTCACTCGCTCCACCCTCCTGTTCAACCTTCACCGACGTTGCCTTAACCATTTCTTTAGCTATACTATCCGAACTGCCGTTACAGGACTCCTCGCGAACCGGTTTCTCAGAGCCGGGAGCCGGTTGACGATTTTCGTCCGCGGTTCTCACAAGCTCCGGATCATTCTCCACCTTTACTTCCCCGGTTTCCACGTTCTCACTCTTCGAATCCGTCGAGTTTGATTGGGCCACCGACTGGTTGTCCCGGTCGAGTTCATCGGTGGATAATCAGTTTGCAAACGACCGATTTTGGCGATAACTTCTCAGGTTCTGTATATATTTCTCTCTCCTCCGGATCTAATTGGTCTTCACCACCATTTTCAGACGCTCCCAAGCTCTCGTCTTTCTCCTCCTTCAGTCTCTTCACCTTCGACTGCAACGACCTGATCAATCAACATAAACATATAAGTTTCGAAATCAGTACATATATATATATATATATATATATATATATGAATGGGATGTTTACACGATTGAGAGATCGTAATGTTCGAGTTCGCGCTTGAGCTCAGTGATTCGGAGTTTTCTCAACTCATCGAGCCAAGGAATGGTCTCAATCTCGGTTTTATCATCTCCAACGGCGTCGTTTTGGTGGCGGGCTAGTTCATGAGTGTATCGGCGTTTGAGGTCATGGAATTTCTGTTTGCAGTTACAGGGTGTGAGGAAAGGCGTCATTTTGGAGCTCCGCTTCTGTATTTCGCCGGCGACGGAGTCCCAGCTCTTGCTGCCGTAGCGGTTCACGGCGAACGCTAGCAGGAGCTCCTCCCATGTCCCCCACGCTTCTTTCTCAGCAGTTTCGTCAGACTTCTCCATTGGAAACGGAAAGGGGAACGAAACGTCCTGTTACTATTAGATTCTCTGCAATTCGTCCATTGTTGCCATGGGGGTTCTCTTCTCAAAAATGGTCTAAGGGCTCTTATTCCCTCTTCGTCGGCTTGATCGGCTTGATCGGCTTGATCGTATGTGGCTTATTTCAGCTAAAGTTTGGAGAGAGAAGAAATTTTTTTTTAGATGAAAGTGAACAAAAAGCACATTTATCCCCTGTAGTCGTTGACTTATAAGCATTTAATCCATTAAATTTTAAAAATATTCAATTGACTTACTGTGATTTTTAAAAAGTACTCTCTCCATTTTATAATAA
Source organism: Panax stipuleanatus (assembly GCA_020205555.1). Lineage (NCBI taxonomy): Eukaryota > Viridiplantae > Streptophyta > Magnoliopsida > Apiales > Araliaceae > Panax > Panax stipuleanatus. The sequence goes on along the minus strand of CM035122.1, from coordinate 141,195,454 downwards.
CTGTCGTTTTAATTTTATGCACATAGATTAAGAAAGTCATTTAATACTATCATTTATTAATTAAAATTTGTGTAAAATTTCATCATTACCCTTTTATGGGAAGTTGAAAACTATTAATACAAGGAAAAAAATTTATTGAGACAATGAGAGAAGGTAGGGATAATATAAAAAAGTAAATAATTTATTCTCCTAGAAAGTTGTAAACAGCAAATAAATTGAAAAAAAAAATTTCTTCTAAAACGACAGTTATTATAGAATGGAGGGAGTAAAATTCAGTCTATTCTGTCTAATTTTCATCACAAGCGTTAAAAAATGAGCTGTGTTTTTTATGTGACTTTTTGAAAAATAAAAATAAAATACGTGTATTTGCTAGGCGAGAGGAAGCTTATAAAAAAATTAAAAAAAATTATTATTTTCCTATGTGGTAACACAAAAAAAATAAAATCATTAATTATGTGACAAAAAAATAAATAAAATTAAAATAAATATTTTGTTTTTTTTCTTTCTGGCTGACACGTATGTAAATATACAATTCAATTTAATATCCGTCCAATTTTTTGAACAGAATAACCCAATTAATTTTTTTAAAAAAATCATAGTAGGCCAATTGAATATTTTTAAAATTCAGTGGCCAAATACTTACAAGTCGACGACCAAAGGGGGTTAAAGGTGCTTTTTGCGGATGAAAGTGAGTGAAGGAAGAAAATTTACTTTCTTTCTTTATATTTGTAAATTTAGAAAGAAAATTTTAATTTAAAATAATATATTATTATTATTCTATTCTTATGAGATTATATTTTAAAATTTTGTTAAACACTTAGCTTTCAAACTAAAATGTTAAAACTACCCTTCTAATAATTTTTAAAATTTAATCTTATAAGAGTAAAATAATAATATGTTATTTTAAGTTAAATTTTTTTTTCAAAACTCACAAACACATTCGCTCTCTTTTTCTTCAAAAATTTTAAATTCTTTTATTTTCTTATTTTTCGACTTGAGCTTTAATATTAAAAATAGCCAGAGATTTTATAATAAGAAAATTAAAACATTATCATAGTAATTAAATGAGAAATTAACCCCTCATGTTACTTGCGACAATTCTTCTTTCATACATTCATAGTATTATAGCATGAGATGAGAGCCATGAATGAGTATTACTATTATATATTGTATACTACAAAACAATATGTATCAAAATAAGAAGAAGAAAGTACCATTTTCAAGAAACAAATGTAACATTAGCAGCAACCACTACTAGTGCAAGTGTACTATAGAAAAATTCAACAATAAAACCATCCTCCTAACAAATTGCTACAAATTTATAACAATTTGGACCACATTACCCTTTATTTAAACACATTGGCAACCAAATGAGCTGATGTGACTCATTAAAACGAAACCCCCTATATAGCAATCAATTTACAAACATATATATATATAACCATGGTTTCCTCAATACAGAAAATTAAGCAACCAAAAGTTGAAATACAAAATTGGTAACCGAAAATTCAAAACAAGACTCTAAAACTAAAGCGCAATGTCGACAAATTAAAGCCTTCTTCTTCTTCTACTCCTCCTCCTCCTCATTCGCATCCACTTCAGATTTCTTATCCCAATTGCTCCGTGGATAAACTTTACCTCGCTTCAGCTCAGACCTCAAATCATCCATGGCTTTTCTAAGCATTCCATTCTCAGATTGAATCACTTCAAGGTGGTGCTTCACATCCAAACACACCTCTGCCAAAGTAGCATTTTCCGGTAAATTCAAACCCCGGCCTGCCTTGCTAGAACCCTTTTTATCCTCCTGTGCCACGTGTTCTATACCTATCTTGTTCATCGCGAGGAATGGAAACTTCTTAAGCGAAACCCAAGCCGTCTGGTTACTCTTCATCATCAACGGCCCCGCCGTCCCATCCTCCTTCGGCAACCTAACGCCCCACCTAAAGTTCATCACAGCACAGTTTTTCAGTGGCACAGCGGTCCTGGCGCTCACCTCCACTCCAGAGAAATAGTCCTTGACCACGCCGGCAGATGGTAACTCCGGTGGCAAAACAGAAAATTTCTTCCCGGGAAAGAGTCCGCTCTCTACAAAGTAGCCGTTGTTCACCGTCGCCGGCGTCTCAAGAACCTCCGCCGTTTTTCCCTCATCCGGAACGACGCCGTTGGCCTTCGGCTTCAAACTTTTGGCAAACATGGACGATTGCGATTTTTTCACAGTAAAATCGCCTAACTGAGGTTTAAAATGAACGAAAAAACTAGGGTTTTGGCTACCTATGAGATTGAATTCCGCACTCATGGTCATGGAGCTCGAAATGGGGGATCCGAAGTGCCCGATTCCGGACTTGAAAACGAGACTGAAAGGATTGAAAGAGTCGTTAGGACGATAACAGAATTTGAAAGAAGGGCCGTAGTCGAAGAAAGTACTGAGATTTAAAGATAGCTCTTTGGATTCTCCAGCGACGACCCCGGATTGGAATGGAAGCCCTACGATACTCAGAGGTACTTTAGCTCTAATTAATGGCTTCTGCTCATCACGAAACTTAATTGATGCTTTCATTTTCTTTTTCTGAAAAATTAAAACCCTAATCGTTACAATTGAGAAACAGTATGAGTGAAGTGAATTGAGTGAATCGATTTGGGTTCTAATTTATATCTGAGGGTTTGAAGAAGATGATGTAACGTTTAGCGGAGATTCCGCTAAAATTGAGGTGGAATGTGATGAAGACTCTGAATTCGGCATATGCGTCGTCGTAACTATATTGTCCAAAATAACCTTTTAATTTTATCGACACGACAGTGATGTTACTAAATTATAGGGGTAGGGGGGGTATAATAGTGATTGTCAGATGGAGTGAGGAGCGTTTAAAAATATTTAAAATTTCAAAATAATTGAAAAGTGGATGATACTATTGGATAGTTTATGAATTTTGTTGGCTCCACCTTATAATTTTTCATCGAATTTGAAATTTTGTTTCTTTCTTCATTTTTTGGCTTTTTTTTCTTTTCTTTGACTACAAACTAAATTTTGAAATCTGTTTCCTCCTTGTGTTTTATATGCAACTAGTATTAATGGCACACACTTTGTGTGTGTAAAATTAAAAAGATTTAAATAAATTTTGAAAAAATAGATGAGATTATATCACGGAGAAAATATAAATTGATAAAAGAGAGAGAATACAAAGGATAAGAGAGTTTGGGGAGAAAGTAGAAATTGATAAAGATGAAAATGATAGAAATGAAAAAAAAGTAAATATTTTAGTGGTTATTTTTTCCCACCACTTTATAATGTACTGCTATTAGTATTATGAAACAATGGTTAAAAATTGGGTGTGACTAGTACGAGATTAATTTTAATTAATTAATTAATACGTAAGTATATAGTATCGACACGTAAGTTGAAGTTGAAAGATGTTTTCTCTCTTTGTCTTTGTCCACGTAATTAATTATTAATTTTGGTAACCGGAATCCGTAAAAATGAAAAGGTTACGACTTACGAACTTTGAGATGGTTCCATTACTCCAAAGTGGTAAATTCCAAACACTGCAGGGGCCAGGGGGAGTAATTTGTAGAGTCGACTAAAAGGTCGCACAAAACTGTCGCGCGACAGCGTATAAATCCAAGTACTATACCTATAGTAATGTAGGAGTAATAATTATACTTACTACTACAGGTAGACTTCGAGGGGAGTGTGAAAGAGCGGTGAAGCGCGCTTGAATTGAGAATTCAGCCGTTTTTGAAATTTTGGGCCGTTCTGCCTCCATTTCAAATTCTAGGATTTTTCGTTGGAGTTTTCCTCTGTTTTTGGTTTTTCTGTAATCTTCCGATTCATCTATTCACAGATCTGATTCTAGGGTTTTGAATTTCACATATATGTAACTTGTTTTGCTCTAATTCAACCATAATCAAATGTCTCGGATCGTGAAAGGCGAGCCAAGTACTAACGCTGTTGTTGGTAGTAGTAGCAGTAGAAGAAATGATAAGGCAGGAAATGCTGGGAGAGAAGCAGCGGCAGGAAACAGCGGTTCCGGAGGAGTTGAACGCAGAGTACTTCGTTCTCGATATCTTGCAGTGAAGAATCTTATTAACGGTTTGTATTATATGTTTTCCCAAAATTCATTTTCCTTATAGTCAATTTGGGAAAGTTCTAACATTCAGAGTTCACATTGATTTTTTTTATTAATGCCATAATTAAAATTGTAAACTATCTGTACTGGAGACAATTATTTTTAAAAAATAATTCACAGTACAATTTGAATCTTAGGATTTCGCAAATTAACTTTGATGAAAGTCAAAAAAGGAACTCTTTTTGGGGAAAGGAGGGAGTATATATGTTTGTAAATGCAGTGTATTGCTATTGCAGATGAGAGAGATGATATATCAAGGGTTGATTCTGATAAGTTCAAGTCCATTATTGATGAAGTCGAGAGCTTGCATCAGCTTGGTATATATTTGCCAATATCACTTTGATTTTGCATTTATCAGTAATAATTATGGTTTGTTATGGCTTGTATATGTGAACCTGTGTCTTCAAGTTAAGCTTAGATAATTCTAGTAAAATATGTGCTAACTATGTTAAATTGTGTATGCAACTTGATTATTTATTGCTGACTTTTCAAATGTATGAGCATAGTATTTGACTTCAGTGTTGTTTTATATCTGTGATATCTTCTGATTTGTTTAGTTTTAGTTAGTTTCAGCAAGTTTGTTGTGGCTATTTTTTTCCCTTGTGAATATATTTGTGCTGCATGTATTATTAACCGAGGCATCTCAATTTGATTTTCAGTACAAAAACCTCGGGAACAGGTAGCAGATGCGGAAGCTCTGCTAGATATTACAAACACATTGATGACTTCCGTCAAGGCACATAGCAATGAAGGACCGACTCCTTCAGAATTTGTCACCTGTCTACTTAGGGAATTTGGGGAACAAGGTGGAGCAAGTACTAGATCAGGCGATGGTAGAAGTTCTATTGAATGGAAGAACATTGGGCTGGCTGTGTCTCATGTTTTAAATAGGGCTCCTGGCTGCTGCACAATGTAAACAATTGCATAATTGAATCTCTCTCCTTCTCTGCTTATAAATGAGCATTAATACTTACTTTTGTCCACTTTTTTTACAGGCTTGGGCCTATGAATACTGAATTGAAGCAGCGTAAGCCTGTTGCTCACAGAAAACATGTGCGACCAACTGAAAGTTCTCGTCCTGAAGAGGTGAAGTGCAAATCCTAGCTTCTGTCTATGTTATTACCTTTTCATTTTAATAAGAAATACAATTGTAAATACTAAATATTGTACATTCTTTTAAGTTGTAACTGTATAAATTGGTAGAAGGTGGGATGATGGAACTATGTAATTGTGTACCGATACTGTCATCAGGAGAACAGGTATAGGACTAGGCTAGGCAATCTGAGGTGTTGATTTTTTATGCTTGATACCTTCATATGTCTAAGCTGCAGAAGACATGTTATTGGATTATGTTATTCCAGGGTTGCTATGTGCTGTTTATTCATTTAAACTGAAGTGGCATAATCTGGCTGTTTCATCATTCATGGTAGTTAGTCAATAAATGATTATGGATAACAGATTGCCTTAATCTAGCCTAAGGTTCTTCGGTTCTTGAAAACATTTTCTTTAGTATTTTATTTATGTAGTGTTATGGGGAAACCAAAATTGCACTGTTTATATGCAAATGGTGAACACACTAGAAATTTACATTACTTTCTAATTCTTTGAATAATATTTTTTTATCTTATTAAGTTGTCGTTCAATATATACAGTGTGACAGTGGGATTTTATTTTAAAATGTCTAATTCTGCTTTCTCTGTGCAGCTTGATGAAGCCTCGACAGAGGAGAGAACAGAGACTGATAAAAATATGGCTACAATGTTTGAGATATTAAGGAAGAATAAGAGGGTCAGGCTTGAAAAATTAGTTTTGAATAGAAACTCCTTTGCGCAGACAGTGGAAAATTTATTTGCTCTATCATTTCTTGTCAAAGATGGGCGGGCTGAAATAAAAGTGGATGAGAAGGGATGCCACCTAGTTTGTAAGATCCTTTGCAAATAATCAAATTATAGTTTAATTGTTTCCCTTTTGTTTCTATCTCTAGTGGCTTTTTTATATATTGTTTATATGTTGATCTCTTATTTCAGCACCTAGGAATGCTCCGGCTGCCAATGCAGTTGCCTCTGGGGAGGTTTCTTACAGCCACTTCATCTTCAGATTTGATTTTAGGGATTGGAAGGTATCTGATCAAGAAAAATCTGGTTGGTTTTTTTCTGTCATTTTGTTGTTATGATTTTGCTGTTAGGGAGCATTTTGGTGGAACTTGATTGTCCAAACTTATTTCTGAACACCATACTTGAGTGCGCCATTGTGTATAGGCTATATGATCTAAAGTAATATATATATATATATATATATATATATTGATAACCGGGAGTTTCTCAACCGCAGTCGGACTAATCTCCATGAACCCGGGTCAATCTTTTCATACGGGCTTACGCCCCCGAGGTCCCATGAACCATTTATGGCCTTTTGGTGGTGGTATTCGATCTCAGGGTCCGAGTCTATGGCTCGTCCCAGGGCATCATTTAAATCACTGCGTCAACTGTTGGGATTCTAAAGTAATATTTTACTAGTGATTATCGAACATTTCTTTCTTTCAAAATGGAGTAATGTCTGCCACTTGACTTGACACTTGCACCATCCCTCTCCACGAGTCCAAAATGAATGCATAGCCAAATTGTCGAGATATTTTCCTTATGATGAGGTCGGGAAATTGACCTTCAACTTTGGACACCCTGCCATTTGGAGTGGACCATGCTATGGCACAAACTTGTTTGACTTTATGCTCATGAATATAATTGTTGGATGTGTAAAATGATGTTTGTGTTAAAAAAAATTTACGGGGTCTCAGCTGGTGGTGGCTTTTGAAGTTGGAGCTGTATACTAATTTGTTACTTATTAAATTTACAGTTGATGATGACTTCTGTTGGGGTTGGAGAGGAATTTATGCCAAACAGAAACTCTGCAAATGTATCAAGTAGTTCGGAGCCAGGCTCATCACTAGGAGAAACGCAAGCTGCAATTAATACAACACCTATCAGGAAACTGTCACGGAATCGTGGTCTTGTTTTGCAAGAACAGACTGCTGTGGCAGACTCGCCCGAAAGTGATGATTCGGCAGCAAGAGCTGCTGCAATACGTAAAGGGAAACGGAAGCTTAGATGAGATGCAAGACAGTTTTTCGCAATTGCAGAAAACTAGGAGCATTGATTAGTTGTTCTATGTTGATTGTGTTTATCTAGGCCATTTGTTCTTTGGTTGAGTATATAAATTTGCATAGTCTGTTTATTTTCCGGCACCTGAATAGGTATTGGATAATGTTTATGATGGGATACTAATATTAATTGTTGATGACCTATCTTTTATTATCTGTGCTTGTTTTTGTGCAAATTGATTTGGTAATGTGTGCTCGAGATTTTTTGGTAATGATGAGTTCATGGCTTGTGTTTATTGTTCGGATAACCAGAAAAAAGAAGGTTGGCTGTTGCTCTTCTTTCATTCAGTTGCGAGTTACTCCCTCCATCTCATAATAACTGTCATTTTAGAAGAATTTTTTTTTTCCAATTTATTTGTCGTTTACAGCTTTCTAGGAGAATAAATTATTTACTTTCTTATATCATCTTTACTTTTTCTCATTGTCCCAAGAAATTCTTTTTTTTGTATTAATAGTTTTCAACTTTCTATAAAGAGGCAGTGATAAAATTTTACACAAATTTTAATTAATAAATGATAGCATTAAATGACTTTTTTAATCCATGTGTATGAAGCTAAAACGCCAATTATTATGGAATGGAGGGAGTATTTAGTATGCAGGAAACTAGTAACGTGATGAATAGTTAAGATTCAAGATGTTAAATTTATCCTTTCTGGCAGTACTATCGGCAAACCGAAGGCTTAATTCAACTCAACCTTGGGAGGGGAACTGGCTGGCTGGCTGACTGGCTTCCATTTTTATTCTTAAGAGTCGAATCAAATGTTTTTAAAATTGTATCGAGCAAAACAAACGAAGGTAAGTGAAACTGCAAGGTCCAATGGCTGTAACTAAAAGCAAACAATGTCAAGGCTAAACATCATGTCAACTGAACTATTCTCGAATGATAAAAAGATGGGATGGGATGGGATACATTTATTTTTTATATAATCAAAATTTTTCGAATTCACGAAACTGATACGAGAATGAATGATGGTCACTGCCTTCAGCTCTTGTTGTCTTTTGGAATGTCAAGATCTTTAAATACTGGGCTGTCAACTCCCACCCCCATTGCATTCAGACCATTGTCAACATACACAACAGCACCCGTAATTGCTGAAGCAAGTGGTGACGCCAGAAAAGCAGCAGTGTTCCCCACCTCCTCTGTTGCATTCACAGTTCAGGATTAATACAGACAAGGAAAAGGATGTCAGACAAATAAAAGTGAAGGCAGCATGCCAGCGTTAGGTTGCAATTATGTTTTGACTTCGAAAATTGTTTATGGCTAATGCTACCGTCTCAAATGTTTTCATTTACCCTTGCAAACTTATTTTGATTTTTCAATTAGCAGTATAGCCATGGTAACAATAAATATCGAACACTGGGAGTAGAGTGATGACTCACCTGCCGATAGTTCTCTTTGCAAGGGTGCATTCTCCGTGGAGTAATCAATCATCATGTCAATAAAACCAATAGCTTTTGCAGCACGACTTCTTAATGGGCCTGATACACAATTTTCGTTATTAGTATTAACATGTCAGTGGATGATTTTAGCATTTTGTGCGAGTATATAATTGTCGTGTCGATGGAAAATTATAGTTGGTTTCCAACAATACTTGCATTTAAAGACGAGCAATTGGAACAAATGGTTAAAACAATTCAAACTACAATGTTTTCTAGATTCCAAATCAATTTTAAGACATCATTGCTCTATATTCTAGATGGATTTGCATATTCAGATGCTCCTATATACTATATAGTGGGACCAGGTACTAACTTCATCTACTGATACACTTCTAACAGAAGAAACTACTACACCAAGACAACTGTACACACTAAGGTGATTCTAAAGAATGTGTAAATGTGTAGGATAGTAAGCACCTCAAGTCCACCTACAGACAAATTAGAGCAGTTACAAAGTAGATAGGCAGAAGCGATTGATTGCAAAGCTAGAGGATAAAGGAATGGCATGCAGTCTGCACTTATGGCAAAAATAATAGGCACACTAACTTTTTGTGATCCAACATACTGTGATTAGTTGCCAAACAAGCTAAAGAGAATATTACTTCATCAAATCTAACAACAATTCAAACTAAAATATGTAATTTATTAAAGGAGAGGGCCTGCAGAGAGTTTTGGAGTAACTCCAACAGATCTAACCTGCAAACTAGATTTCCAGGTTGGGGAGTAAGATATTGTGGACAGCATATTCAATAAATGACAGTATGTCAACCCAAAATATGGTATAGCTCAGATATTTGATTAAAGTAATAAGTTCAATTTCATCTATTAGCAATACCTGCAGATATCGTGTTGACTCTAACTTTATGCTTCCTTCCAGCTTCAAAAGCCAGAACCTTCATCAAATTTATTTGATAATCCACCATGGATATTAGAAATATAAAAATGTTGAACATGATAGGGTGGCAAAGAATTATAATATTAAAGAACTCACTCTTGTGTCACTCTCCAAAGCAGACTTTGCTGAACTCATGCCTCCACCATATCTACATGAAGGAAAAGGTATGATTGAGAGATGTAATAATAAGATGGTCAGAAAAGGATCAAGGTCTAGTTGACTAAACAACAAGAAGAGTACCCTGGTATGATCCTTTCAGATGCAATGTAGGTTAGAGAAATAGAAGCACCACCTGCAATATCACTAGCCATGATCACACTTCGGCGAGGATCTTGAAGGTGTATAAAATTATAGTTTCTTTCTATTAATAAAAAGATGAAAGCTAAAAATGATAATGAGATTGGCAGAGAACTATGCCTGGATTCATTATTGGAATGAAATGCTTGAGTAAAGAAACAAAGGAATAACTAGAAGCAGAGATGGCGGCAAGATATCCGTTCCTTGATGTCTCCAAGAGCGGTTTGGTAACCTGCATGGCATGCTTTATTAGTTCACTGCGAAGATGGTAAAACATCGAGACCAACAAATACACACAAAAATATACCTCAGGTCCATTTGCAAGTGAGTGGACCAGAATGTCAATGCTGCCAAAATCCTGCTTCACAGATTCAGCAACTTCCTGCAAGACATGAATAAACATTCAATAACTACCATGTGCCTCATATCAACTATTTCATGGTAAAAGTTTGCTGGAATTAACTTGAGTTTTGTACTGACTTGAGACATCATAGAAGAGAGAAAAATTAGAAGTTATTATTGAAACTATTTATCCTTACTATAGCCGCAATGGTCAAAGATTAATAAATTCATATATACTACAGGGAAGTGGCTTTATGTTACTATTTGATGCGAGATAATATCTATCACAACCCCATTCAGAGTTGATAGAAGATGCAAAAGAGGCATACAGCCATACATGCAAACATACATCAACAAACTAAGCAACTACGAGACTTGACTTGTGGGCCTCTATAAAGACACAACTTGATACCATATTCCAGCGTCCCGCGCATAGTGATTTGGCCACGGGTATTGAAGCCCAAAAGTCGCATATAGTAGTTTGGCAAAGACTTGATTTTACCAATATGAAACAAGCCCTGGTGAAAAGGGACCGCACTCTAAACTCCCGTAAAAATATCAGGAAGACACAATAGACACTTGGATAGAAACTTGTTCTGTCAAAAATACAAGAAGTTCAGAAACATGAATCTAACAGGGTTCATGTAACACCCCAATCCTACATCGAAAGATAGAGAAAAAATTTGTCTACATATAAGTAAATAAGTTACTACCAATAGTACCTTCAAGTCATGACCTTTTGGGTGAGCCTGTGGTGGGCTAAGATGACCCAAGAAAATACTATTGGGCCAGTGTGGTTTAAGGCTTGATGAATTTGATTCTATTCGGACTTGAGATTTGACCCGAGATTTGTTCCGGACTCAAGATTTGACCGGAGTTGTTACATATGGTATCAGAGCCGACTCTCAAAATCTTAGATCGGATGTGTATGATCGGTTCTGACGGGAACGTCAGAAATTTAAGTAGGGGAGTTTGTAACACCCCAGTCCCACATCGAAAGATAAAGGAAAAATTTGTCTGCATATAAGTAAATAAGTTACTACCAATAATACCTTCAAGTCATGACCTTTTGGGTGAGCCTGTGGTGGACTAAGATGATCCAAAAAAATACTATCGGGCCAGTGGTTTAAGGCTTGATGGATTTGATTCGATTCGGACTTGGGATTTGACCCGAAATTTGTTCCAGACTCGAGATTTGACCCGGGTTGTTTTAGTTCAAGTAGTTCTCCTCATCTCAAAATATAGCATATTCCTCTCCCTCCATAAAGTCCACCATAAGCAGTGGGGAATCATAGCCCACCTCACCTCTCTAAAAAAACTCACAGCTTACACTTATGGAACTGATTCACAATAGATCTCCCCATTCGCCAATTTTATTGTCCCGAGTCAATATCGCCCTAAAAACGCCACCTTCCATGCGACCCCCACTTTCCAAATGCTTTTCCAAGGGAAACCTAATACCACTTGCCCCAAGCTTCGAAACAAAGACCGTGCAGCAAGTAAATCTACCACTTTTGTGGCACTGTGCTGACAGAATCCTAGTCACCAAAGGAGCCAACTCCCACTAAAAGCGAGAACAGCGCATCCACTCCTAGGCTCCGAGTCTTTATAGTACCTAGGAAAAGTTTGTTGTCACGAAAGAATGCCACCCAAAATCACAACACGGTTGGCTACCTTTGCTCTATGCCTACAACTATCGAAAATAGATTCGGGAATCTCTCGCCCAAGGAAGCCTCTCCAGACCAAATATATTTCCGAAACCGGATCTGCCTACCGCACTACCTACCTTCGGTAATATGCCTCAAAGAGTTCTCACAGGCCCTTGCTATATAATTTCATAAGCCAACTCTAACGCGCATTTAAGCATTTAGACATAAGATCATATGTCATCACTCATTAATCTACATGTCGCCTCGAAATCATAACCATTAAACATTTGACTCAACCAAATAGCAGTTTATTTCAATACATAAACCTAGTAACATGCTGAGGGTTCTATGTGCAGGAAAATGGATTGGATACCTCATCAAATGAGCAGAAAAAAGTAACTATGTAACACAAGTATTAAGATCATAAAGTGAATAAGTGATACCTTAACTGTCCACTTTGAAGACCCTGCATAACGTTTGTTTGTTTTTATCTGCATAACACCACATATAACAATTTCATTCACAGTAAATATGGCAGTATCTGCAATGAAAATTGTACGAGTAGTTTTTAACTTACATCTTCAGGAACATCCTCGGGACTGTCAAAAACTGCATCTAGTGGGTACACTTTTGTGATCTCCATGACTGAACCATCTGGCAACCTAAAACAACAATTCTTGCCCATTAACGACTATTTGAGTAAACTTCTAGCCATTTGAGCATGACTGAAGACAACAATATATTCTTACACCCGCGATTCATCAAACTTCCCGCGCCGTAGACTGGACTGAAAAATGTTCAGTGCCTGCATAAATATCCATTTATGTATTAGGAATACAACATGTTTGGCAGAGCCAGATAAATAATCTAGATTAAGATACGTACAGGCACCCATGTACCAACAAGAATTTCAGCACCTGCAGCAGCAAGAGATTTTGCAATTGCCCATCCATATCCATTATCATCGGCAATACCAGCTATAAATGCCCTCTTTCCTGCAAGAGAAATCCTCTTCATGTTAGTGTTGTACGCTACCATGTTAGGGTTAAACACTGAAATATAATTAAAACCAAAACTACAGAATTATGTGATATGGATGCATGCTAAGAGTCCAAAGCAGATGTCCAACCTCTTAAATCAATTGGTAATCCAGGGAGGGGCTTGATCTCACTTGCTTCAGACATTGCTTTTGTAACAACCCTTTCAAATTTTACAGGAGTGGATGTGAAGCTCTGAGACAAGGATCTTGTTGATGATATGTGACAAGAGCTTTTCAGACATGTCCAAGATGCTCCTCTAACTTCCGTACCAAAAATTCGAATGCTCGACTTTGAAACTTTGCGAGGAGTAGTAACGCAAAGTTTACCTGTTGCAATATGCATGCTAGGAGTTGTGGTTGCCGCCATTTCCAACAAGTTATTTCACCACAACAGACGAGAAATCTGTAAGAGGCAACCATAATTACAAATCAAACATGTTCAGAATTTAAACTACTTGGTTAGGAAGAAGAGGGTGGGATGAAGGAAGAACTAAAAGATAATAAAAAATAAAGAACAAGTCAATTTTCGCAAGGCCGGGAAACTCCTCTTTATCAAAAATAAAATAAAATAAATCCATGAAACAATACATCCCTCTTGTTTTTCCTGGAAAGTACATTGATTGTATTTTCTTTTCACATTGCAAAATTTTGGAGAATGTATTCGGAGATTGTTATCATTATTATAATTTTTATCAATTTATGTGTTTTATTATAATTAATCACATTCACTAATCATTACAAAAACAATCATAAATATGATCTGAACTCCATTTTAAATACCAAAAAAGTGATTGCATTTTTGGGGAGGACCAACTGGATGATTACTCATTAGTACTCTCCCCACCTTAAAAGAAAGAAGTACCATTTTTCATTGTTAAACACAAAGAAAATAGGATTCTTTTTTGGGGGATGGAAGAAGTATTTGAAAAAATAAGTCTAAAATTAACCAATGTCAGTCCATCAAAGGATAATTTGCAAACAGAAACAAAAGAATTCTCTCACAATAATGTATCAATGGAAATCATATGTAGCAATAGCAGCAATTAGTTTTACTGAGGAATTCATGCAAGTACTTCATGTAAAATAACTTAAGAGCTGTAACCCCAAAAAATGACCTAAGGTTAATAATTTCACACACATGTATTCTGAAGAGAAGCTCCAAGATTGTAATACTCAACAGAAATTACAAAACAAAGATTTACCGACAAAAACAAGCGAAGCCATAAATGTACATTAAAAAGATCAAATTTTGGAGAGGAAAAAAAAAGAGCACTGTTCGAAATGACATGGGCAATTTCTAACAATATACAGAAAAAGAGTAATCTCTCTCTTAAGCCCTCCAACAATAACAACAACAACGGAAATAAATCAGCAATGTCAAGCTCAAAACTTTACAAACCCCCGATCAATGTAGCAAATCGAAACTACATTTCAAGCAATAGCAAATGAGCTAAAGTTTTAAACTTTTTCACAAATATAAACGGATTTTTCATCAAACAATAGGAAGCTTACCTTAGTGATGCAGAAGACAAAACAGGAGTTTCCTCGTTCTTATCGTTGTCAGGAGAGAGAAAGTACGAGTTGGGGGCTTTTTGCTTCTACTGTGTGTGTATATATAGAGAGAGAGAAAGGGGGAAACTATAGGTTTCGATGAAATCGAAGCTGAGTTAACAGTGTGTTTGTTTGCAAACGGTTGGGCGAAGCTTTGGAAATGCCGAAATGAAGAGAGAGAAACAGGTTGAGGGGAGTCTTGGTACTTAGTGAATGGACTGTTTTGCCCTTCTTTTAAAAATGTGGGTCGACCTCATATTTCCTTTCACTGGACTGATGAATGATGCATTGGCAGTCGTGTTATGGACTCGGAAGGACTAATATGTACAAGTGTCCCCAAGTTTGACATATGATCTCAGTTTAGGTTATGGGTTCAACCCCCTTTTATTGTTTTTGAGAGATGGACATAAAGGACTATTTTTTTGTGTTGTGTTTAAATGCGTAAATAAATCGAATCAAATTGAGTATTGAGTTGCTCATATTTGGTTCAATAAATTTATTGAGTATAAAATAAAGTTTGATTGAGAGTACTTGTTTAGCAACCGAGTCGAGTCCGATTTCAAATCGAGCCCAAACATTTTGAACAAATATGATCAGAGTATCGATAGAAAATTACAATTTGAAGAGGTTTGAGCAATTTATTAAACTTTAAAATTTGCTCATATTTGAATTATTTATATTTCGAATTGAGCTCGAATCGAACTTTTAGTCAAGCGAGTACGAATCGAATCCGAATTTTTTGTTCATTTTACAGCCTTAGCCCTGCCCTGTTGTGGGGCAACCTACTCCTACAACAACAAAATTTGGTATCAAAAAAAAGTACAAGGGTTCACGTAAGTTAGGTAGTCACTCTGATATCTAGGGCTGAGTAAAAAACGGATAAAACAGAATAATCGAACTGAATCGAAATTTTTAAACAAAAAATATTTTGATTATTCGGTTATTTTTTACGTTTCGGTTATAACTGTTTTACTATCCGGTGTTCGGGTTCAATTCTAGTTCTTGAAATTTTGTTATTTGGTTAACCGAATAACTGAATTACATATTTTTTTTAAAAAAAAAGACTTATAGAGAGTTAAGAGTTGTAAGACCCCAACTTTTAATTAATAAAACTTATTTTATCTTTATATATTATTATAAATAGTAAGATGTTAAATTGATAAAAAATATATAGTTAATGATAGTATGTGCAATTTATAAGAGATAAAATTAATGTCAGTGGAGACACCAAAGAATATTTGGTACTGTACGACGGCGCCGAACCACCAATTATTACTGGACCCTACAACAAAATAATTATCGGATATAGAAAATGACAAAAAAATCATTAATAAAATTTGTCAGTTGAATTGTTATCTTTAAATATTAAAATACCAGGTAGGGGTGCTCAAAATTTTTGATTTTTTCGATTTTTTACCGAACCGGGCGGTACCGATTTTTTTCAGTACTGATTTTTTCGGTATTGGTTTTTTCGGTTTTTTTATACTTTTCAGTACCGGTATCGGTTCTTAAATTTTTGAATTCGGTAAAATCGAAAAACCGAAAAAAAAAACCGAAATTTAAAATTGATACAAATTATTCAATTTTAATTGATACAATTAATCCCAACTATTAAAAATGTATGCTATCTAAAATTTCTAGCATATATGAAATTGTAAGGTACCTGATCTCTATTTGTTATTAGTTTAGGTTGGTCAAGTTTTTTTAACTTAACTTATCACTCCTAGGCATAACCTGAAAATGTTCTACAGCAAGAAGATATTGAAGTTTCTTTTCATTTTATCTTTTCAGAACTTAAATTAACCAGATACCATTATCCAATAATCAATCAATTCCATTCTGATCACATCTTTGCAACAGCTGCATTTCTTGTTGCCAATATGTTGCCTCTTTGAACAATTTGTAACAGTATAGATTTTGAAATAAATAAAATAAATAATACTAACACCAATAATAATAATAATAATAATAATAAAAAGAAATGGTAGATTACAAAAAGAAATGGTAGATTACAAAATGAAATGGTAGATTATAAAATAAAATTCTATTAATATATAAAAAAAATTCTTAGTTTTAAAAAAAATTATTAATACAAAAAAATTTATTTAATTATTTAATTTTTGCGGTATAACCGAAAACCGAACCTAAAAAACCGAAATCGACTTTGTACCGAACCGGTACCGAAACCGGTTTGTCGGTACCGGTACCGGTTTTTTCGGTACCGGTACCAGTTCTTGATTTTTCGGTATTTTTGGTTCGGTACCGGTTCGGTTTTTTACCGATGAGCACCCCTAATACCAGATAATAAATGAACAGTAACACAATATTGCCACAATATTTCACAGCATTAAATCAATAATTATGATAGCAATAAGAGCAATAATAGAAAATTACTTAATTAAAAGTCACATGTACGAAAAAGTTAGGCAAAAACATTAATACGTTGGATATAAAATATTGTACACATAAATATATGTGATAGTACTACATATATAATACTAGTAATATTAATAACAATACCAGACATAAGGCAAAATATGAAGCATGATGGGTAAAATGTGGGAGATAAGGAATAAATGTGATAGTTGTTTGGTATTTGATGTGAAATTAATGTAAGTTGATTTTTAGAAAGAAAATGAAGAAAAATGTTAGAATACGCATTAATGTGGGAAAAATAATGACCATGTGGGAAAAATATAATAAATATTAGGAAGAAAAGTTGAAATGGTAAGTTAAGGGATGACCTATAAAAAGGGAACTTCGATTGACGACTTTTTTCACACTTTTCCAACTTATTAAAATTTTCCTACCAGTATATTGTGACTAGTATAATATTGCGATCATTTCTTTAAGTGTGGTAAAGATATTCTGAGTGTTGATAACACCAATAGAAGTACAAGAATTGTTTAGGTGAATCTTTTCGCTAAAGTAATAGTTACACAAATATCCACACACGTTACATAATATTTACAACTCTTCCTTTAGAAAATTCTTCTAAGCCTGTTCATCGGCAATTAATCGGATCGTGCCGAATCAATTACTGACTTCACCCAAAATTAAATACCGATATCGGTATCGGTTGAACCGATTAACCGGTCCAAAACCGATACGGTACGGATTTTTACCACTTTTGTACCGATTATCAAGTACAGATCTCAATCAAACAAAAAGGAATTTTATCCTTTTTATCTTTGGCTTACTACTTCTCGTTGACCTTTTGTTTTTACTTGAAGTCTACAATCAAGCAGCTAATTTAGTACAATAGCTTGCTTTCAATTCCAATGGACCATCTCTTCTCTGATTTCAAGCGAAAAGGAATTTTCCCTTTTCGAGATGATAAACCATTAAAGATTGGACATGAGATTTCTCCTGGACTCAAAAATGCCATTGAAAAATTGAAAATTTTAGTAATTATATTCTCAAAAAACTACACAAAAAGATGGAAAAGGACAAATATGAAATTAGGAATATCAAAACTCAAGTGGAGAGTTCTCTCTGACTACTCAAAAGTGGATAACTTGCCAGAGGAACTTGGGAATATCAAAACTCTAGTGGAGCTTCATGCTGATGGAACTGCCATTAAACAATTCTCATCATATTAAATTCCTGAACAACCTCCAAGCACCGTCAGTTATTCGTTAAAGACTTATTGTAACATCAAGCGCTTACCATTGCACCAAAAGCTATAGCTGGTGGTGAAAGCGCGACTTTATTTCTTAGCATATGGCAGTGCAGAGTTCGTCCAGAAGGATTTTGATGGTCCAACCCCAACAATCCACCCCCCAACAATCCCCTTCTGGGGGGCTCGAACTCGGGACCTCGCTTTGATACCAAATATAGGATCAAGCGCTTACCACTACACCAAAAGTTATAGCTGGTGGTGAAGGCGCGACTTTATTTCTTAGCACATGATAGTGCAGAGTTCGTCCAGAAGGATTTTGGCGGTCCAACCCCAACACTTATGATATCTAACATTTTTAAAATTTTTGATTTAATCGGAAGGTTAAAGATAATTTTATTTTCCATTATCTTAGTCATGATATCCGTTACTGGGATATTCGAGCTTACTCTTTTATTTCCCAATTCTTTATAGGAAATGAGAATGCAGCCGGAGCTAGCGGGGAGAATAGAGAAATGAAGTGATGGTCCGAATTAGTAGTTGTAATAGTCCTCACTAAGTTATAAAATAATGTGCAAATAATTGTAGTGAAAATTTAGTGTGTATATTACCGTGCTATACACGGTATTATAATAATTTTTATTATATAAATTAATATAAGTGTTTTGTATTTTAACTACTCAAATTAAATTGTGTAAGTACGTCCGAATTTGGGGCCGTTACAAGAGTACTAAATATAATAAGTATAATTTCTGCATGTGGTGATGAACTATGGTATGATATAAAGGAGCTTTTACTGATAATTTCTTCAAACTTGTATTTGTTTTTTGAAAGCAACTAAGACATGATGCCGTTTTGGCTTATTAATTTCTGGATAAGGAAAATAGATTAAGCTTAAAAGTGCCAAAAGGGGCCTGGTAGTTTGATTTATAAACCTACTGCTACTAGCTTTAATTCTGATTGATAGGCGTGACATGCATGGTGCTATTTTGCTTATTTCTGGACTATATATATATTTTTTTAAGATGATCCTGCAATGCTTTAGTATTCTTTTAAACCATTAAACTTTGTTAAGATTTTGAATTATTATGATTGTTAATTGTTGTTAATTATTGATTAGAAATTCTAGTATTGAAAATTTGAAATAAATTTTTTTATTTGGTAAAAATGGAACTTAATTTTAATTATTACCCGAATAACCGAATAGTAAAATCGGTTATTCGATAATTCGGTTATCTCATAATTTGAATAGTTGTTCGAGTATTTAAATTACTCAAATTATAATTTTCGATTATAACCGAATAAATTATTATTACCGAATGATTGGCCCAACATTATCTAAGCTGAACATTCTACTTTAAAAGTTCCTTTTATTCAAGAGCTCTTCAACAATTCAACCATTCGAATTAAAAGTGTATACAAAGTTTAATTTGTCGTCATTTGACTTTAAAAATTAAATCATATTTTTAATTTTGAAATGGAAAGGGTATTATTTAATTGTTATAATTGTCTAAAATAAACATATTTTTGATGGTTTAATATATTTAATTTCCATTATGAGAAAGTCAATAACATACATTACCGAATTAAATAAAATTTCATACGTTTTCGTTATTAGAATAGTCTTCGTATCCTCAAATTTTATTTTATTTTATTTTGAAAAAAAAAAGCCTAAAAAGAAACTTTTTAATCCTATAGTCTAGCTAGCTAGTAGTAATCAACTTAGATACCTAAGTAGTTTTTTTTTCCGACATGCATAATTAGTTATCCTTTTCATAATTTAATCAACATACGCGTTATTATTTAAACTCTTTAAATGTTAATATGAGATAGGTGTTAAATGATATAGAATATACTGACAGCTAATTTCTTTTTAATAAGATTATTTAATTTTCTCTTATTCTTTCTCAGTTTAATTTCAAAGATCCCAACATACCCCAAGAAATAAGCCCGAGTAAAAATGACTCCGAGTACTGGAAATAAGGAAAAGTAAAAATGTCCAAGTGCTACTCCCTTTGTTTCACAATAACATTTTTAAGGTTATTATATTTCACAAAAAGTACTCTTTTTACTAAAAGGCAAAAAAAAAAAAGTCTCCATCATCACTAATAAACTAACTGTTTGTAATTAATTTGTGTACTTTTTGAGCTGAGGCATTTTCTAATTAGATAGGGTAAATACACAATTATATAGTTAATTCCCATTAGTATTGAGAAACAATAACACTAATATATATATATAGATGCATTCATGTAATTAATCCTTCCTCCCATCATTAATTTCCTCTTTCATTTGTTAACTTAGACACGGTTAAAATTAATCCTTTTATTCGTCCATTAATAAATCTTAATATACTAAAAACTTACAAACAAATTCACAGACATCTAAATTTTTTTGGTTACATTAAGACAAGGACGACCGAGTATTATTGAAATAAAAAATTTAATCTCACTAATTGTGAATTTGTTTATAAATAATTAGTATATATGCAAAGATTTATTCTGATTCGTCTATTTTTTCTTTCAATATTTAATTTTAAGTGATGTTTGTTTGTGTTTGAATGCTTCTTAATTCACATGCGTCTAATTAGGTCAGAGACAAATCTTATTTGACATTTTTTTTGAACCTTTTAATATTTCTTAATAGTTAAAACAAAAACTCAAATCTTAACTATTAAAAACTGTTCTTAATAGTTTCTTTAAAATTTATCAACAAAAATAACCTCAATATATATTGTACTCCTTCAATTTCAAATTTTAAGATCATTCAAATAATTTTTTTAAATAACTCAAAAAGTTAAAATAATAAAATAATTTAATTCAAATATTTTACACTTTTTACTTATCAAATATTTTTTTAACCATTCAGATCTCAGTTTTAAGAAACAACTTCCATGAAGTGTAAAATCACTTCATTGAGGTGTACATGATGATTCATCCTTCCATTTACATGCATATGACACCATATAACTTCCTTTATTAAGCTTTCGAAAAGTACAACACAAACATGTTAGCTTACAAATTAAGCATAAAACATATATGTAAGCTAACCGAACAACAAACTGATCACACTAAAACATAAAAAAAAACCCAAACAACTATTGAAAACTAATTAACAACTCAAAACAGCCAAACCTTAATTAAGGAACTATACTTGCAACAACCAAACAGACGTTGAGACGTACCCTAGCTATTCCATCTCCACTACGTGCATATATATACTAAATTCAGCGGAAAGCGCCTCCAGTGCCATAACCAGTGTTGGTCCCACCACCCACACGAGTGTTTTGCCCCGCCGTGGTAGTGGTAGTGCCAGTGCTGGTGTTGGTCCCTATAGGGTGGGACTCAACCACACCTTCAGCCACCTGCCCTGCAGGCTCCCCAGGCATCGCAGACATCTGATGCATCCCGGTGGTGGTATAGGAGTGGGTCCCTGGTCCGGTTCCGTGGGCGGCAGTCGTCGCTTGTTTGTTGGCGGCGTTGAGTTCATGGGCCTCCTGCTTATTGAGTTCAGCCTGGTTGATCCTATGTTCCTTCTTCTCCGTGGCCATCTTCTTTTGCAAGGGATCATGGGCGGTCATTCTCTCTCCCTGTTCATCATTCCAAATCAAAATCATCAATATTGTACAATATTATTTGCGCCTATATATAGCAAATAAAATAGTTCAACTTAAAAATGTAACAAGCTCGTGAAAAAAAGAAAAGAAACCTTTTCTTGCACGGTGGCCTTAGTCTTTTCCATTCCAGATTTGCCGGAGGCAGCCGTGTTGGCCGCTGCTTCCTTTGCCGACGCTGCTGCATTCTTTGCGCTCTGCATTTTTACAAATGATCTGCACCTTATAATATTTTTTCAGTAGCTAGCTGGAGATATCTGTACGTACTAATGGAATGAAAGCTGGTGATTGGATTTAAGCCAAGTTAAATAGATTTTGGAGGGGCGGTTGATGGACGCCACGTGCCTATCACTTGAAGAAACGAGGACATCCATGCATCTGATTCTGATGTGTGACGCGTGTCCAGTACGTGTCATCTTTCTTAATTTGTGGATGGATATATGCATATTATGCATATATAAGTCGGTCAGTAAGTTTTATCAGTTTCTTGGGGCTTGTGATTGAACGTCGACGTGTTGCTACGGATAATAATAATAGTATCTAGCTAGCTTCATTTTCAGTAGATTGATTGATAGATAGTTGGCCATGTGTCAAGGCTATTGGTACGTTGGACCGTAATTAAGAAAAATTAGTCAGGCCACGCCAGCTTGCCATTGATCGATCACAAGTCCTTATGACAAGGCCAAAAATTAGATCAGGTCAGACCCCGTCAGGTCGATCTTAGGCTAAAAATTGTGACCTCTTCCTTTAATATTCAGGCCGAGCTTTTTGCAGTCTAGATTCTGTTGGCTGTGGGTCCTTACAATGGAAACAATATTAAAATTAGAGATTTTATAAAAAAAATTCAAGTAATTGAAAAAATATTTGATAAGGAGATGTGATTCTTAATTAGATTAGGAGAATAAATTATTTCTAGTCCATAATAGGAATAGTTTAAAAATAGTACTATAAATAAGGCTAGGCTATGGGGGAGTCTTATTTTATATATGAGAGAAGTTTGGAAGCAAGAAAGTATCAAAAGAATAAAAGGACAGAATTACAGTTTGTTATTCGTGGGTATCCAACACCATCTCCATTCAATAGAAAGCTTGAAGACTTTATTATTTGGAGTGTTTTTGGGAGATTCGGCTATGGTGAAGTTGATTTTCAACTTCACCATAGTGAGTTATAATGTTTTTCATTACATTAAAACTGTACTGATAACACATTGATGAAAAATATTATAACTCACTATGGTGAAGTTGAAAATCAACTTCACCATAACCGGATCCGTTTTTGGGTGGTGAAATTAATTAGGTTTCTTAACCTAATTAAAGGTAAATTTGTATTCTCTTGATTTATTGTGTAACCTCAAATTTTAGGGCATAAAATTTGGGATGATTATTGTAAGCCCATTATTAGTCATATAGTGGAGATTCGGAGTTCGGCCTGTGGTTTTTTCCTTTAAGGATTTTTCACGTTAAATTTAGTGTCTTGCTTGTGGATGGTTATTTGTTATTTTTTTTCTCATAATTGATTTTGTTGATTTCTTATTTAATTGCACAAAGACGGAAAAGTAATTCCTAGGATTGAGACTATTTTAGGCGTACTTTTTCCAACAGTGGTATTAAGAGCTTGGTTATTTTTGTGATTTTCTTGTACGAATTAAATGGAGGATTGTGTTAGTTCCCAGTAGGCACACAATAGATCTAGAAGGGTGAGTTGAATAGATCCTTTGCGCTTTGAAACTCTTTTTCATTTCATTTTGTATTGCTAAGAAGTTAGTATACATGACAAACATAAGAATCATTTCAAGCACAGCGGAATAAGTTAAATGTCCCCTTCATTGATATATTGATAAACATTGATACATTATTCTTGGAGTTAGTTTAGATGTAAGTAGTTAATACAAACATAACAGTTATAACAGTTAAGTACATAATGTAAAGACAGAATGTACATGACAGAATATAAAAGACACAAGGGATTTTAAGTGGTTCAGAGACTCAAGCTCCTAATCCACTCTTCTGCACTCTCGCAGAAAATCCACTAAGGAAGGGTAGCACCCTGAATCACTAAGATTTCTTCAAGGCTAGCAGCCTTGGAACTTCAGTTCACTAAGAACTATTCAAGGCCAACAGCCTTGGAACTCCAGTTCTCTACGAACTCTTCAAGCCCAGCAGGCTTGGAACTTCATTTAGTCCCTTCGGACAAGGACCCCTCAGGCCCTGGCTACTTGTTGTTGTAGTTGTTGTTGTTGTTGGTGCCTTGCTGTTAAGATGTCTTGAAGCTTAATCATTTTTGGCCCTCTTTGCATTCTGCGTAGAGTCTGGACCACTTCTTCTCAGGTACAGCTAATCTTCATTCTGTTCAGCTCATCTTCTTCTAATGTCAGCTGTGCACAATCACCACATAGGACTGCTAAGGCGTTTCATTGTGGGTCACCTTCTTCTGGTCCTTAGCACTCCTTGAACACTTCTTGATAGATAAGCAGACATGGATCTGCATCTTTTCCTTTTCAGCTCCTGGTTCTTCATGGTGATCCGTAGAGTGGCTCTTCTGATCTTCTTTATGCTCAGCCACTTTCCTGAATGCTATCTTCTTGGCCTTCTCAGCTCTTAGCTTAGCTGCCATCTTCAATGATATTTTCATCCTTGTTGAGTGAAGCTTTAGTCTGTTCAAGTCCTTCTTCAAATCTGCTTCACTTTCACTTTTGTAGTCTCACTGCCACTGAGACTTGTTCTGTTCAGCTCTGGTGAAACTCGTAGAGTCAACAATGTAGCATTCCAACAACTCAACTATTCTTCAACTCAGCAACTCTTTCATCTTTGAAGCTTCAACTGTTAAATACTCTTCCAAGATCTTCTCGTTGGAAAATAGCCGTTGAAAGCTATTTGAATTGCTTCGCAGATCTCGAGTTATTTGGTGTAGACTGCTGATGTGACGTGATAGCTCCTTTTTGACTTTACTGACACAGCAGTCTGCTACTTCACCTACCGCCTCAGAGATGTCACTATTCCGTGTCAGGCTAGTAGTCACCTTTATATCTCCTTTCTGATTCTCTAATTCGAATCTACAGGAGTTGTCCTTTTGCATCGATGCTCTCAATTAGCAACGTTCGGATGTCAGTCTTCATATTGAGACGTTGTCAGTGCTTCAATATTCAGATGTCCGAACTCTACGATTCTGATGTAAATGTTCTTGGACCTTGATCGTAGTGTGTCTTATCGAATGTTGCTCTTTGACTGGTTAAGACAACACTACGATTCTGAAGAGTGTTCTTTGGATCTGTATTTTAGAACATCTCTTCCTTCACTTGTGTAGTGCTTCAACACTTCTGCTTGTCTTGACTGATCTCAGGAACTGATAGCTTAACTTGTCGTTCTAGCCTCCTTCTGAATAGTAAGACACATCAGATTTGTGGCATACCCAGCTCTCTTTCTCCTGGTGATCTCCCGTTCATCTATCAACAATGGTCTGACTCATACTTAATCACTTCTGTCTTGTTCTTCACAAGCTGGCCAGTATCTCTGTGTAAACTGCATCAATTCCTGCTCGTTTGGCAAACACTACGATCCTGGTTAATCCCAAGATCGTTGTCTTCTGTTCTCTTGACAGCTACTGCACTTGCTGACTTTCTCTAGTCAGTTACTTTATCTGAAGTCTTCTTCTGATCGGCTTGTGGAAGACTTCATCTCGAATGGCTTCACAACTCAACCTGGATGACGATTGAGTTGGTACTTAGATCTTCCGTTAGCTTGCATGCCATTCGTTGAGTGCTCTCTGGTTTCATTTAGGTGGAATGTATCTTTACAGCTCAAACCAAAGGCTTCATCTTTGGATTCTATAGGAGTGCTCATCTGTTGAGAATCGTGTTGACACTACGATTCTGCCTTGACATTGTGAGCAACCTCTGTAGACGCCTTAGTCCTGCAGACTATGATTTAGCCTTATTTCTGCAGATACCACGACTCCGAGATCAGATCTTGACAGACTACGATTTCTGCCTTTCATGCTTGCTGTCCTCGTCTGATCTGGCTCGACTACGATCTCTGCCTCTGATATGATCAGTAGACTCCACTACTACAAGTGTGATCTACGATTCTTGACTTAGCTCTGACAGATGCTCGGTCGGCTCATAGACAAACTGTCTCTACGATTCTGAGCATGACTTCCTCAGCAGACTATGGCTCTGAGAAAGTTCTTTCCGACACACTACGATCCTTTTTCGTCTCTCCTGGCAGACAACGAACTTCGAGATCTACTATCCTTGCAGACTACGATTCCGCCTTGATAATTCTCGAGTCTTCCTTGTCTCTCGTGACAGACTACGATACTGGTGCAGTGCTTGACGATCAGATAAGCCTATCTATTACACTTTATAAGATCAACCTAACAAGTTTGATCTTTCTATATTTATAGTCCTTGTACATCATTTCTTTTTAAGGACTTTACAAAGCTGTTTTGTTTATGTAGGATCAACCTAACATATTTGATTATTTCAGTCTAAGTCCTTGTACATATATTCTTATTATCTATCAAGGACTTTACAGCTTTTATTAATGCAAGCATATTTGCATATTCATTTATTTATATCATAATCAAATCATATAAAATAGGAATACCATTCTTATGAATATTCCTAACAGATTGGACAGCAGGTTGCATGATTAATCTCAAGGCTGCAAATTATGCAATTTGAAAGCCAAGAATGGAGGATTTGCTTTACTGCAAGGATTTGTACGAGCCACTTGAGAACGATGGAGTTAAGCCCACAAGCAAGAGTGACGCGTAGTGGAACAAGATGAACAGGAAAACTATTAATTTGATCAGATCGTGGATTGATCAAAGTGTGTTTCATCATGTTGCCACAGAAACTAAAGCATATGCTCTCTGGAAGAAATTGGAGTCCATGTATGAAAGAAAGACGGAGCAAAATAAAGCTTTTTGGATTAGGAAGCTTGTGAATTCTAAGTTCAAGGATGGAAACTCCGTTGCAGAACACTTGAGTGATTTTTAAAATTTGATAAATCAGTTGAGTACGATGAAGATGGTCATTGACGATAAGATGCGGGCTTTGTTGTTGTTGAGCTCTTTGCCTGATAGCTGGGAGACGCTAGTTGTATCACTGAGTAACTTCGCTCCCAATGGTACGCTGATTATGGATACAGTCAAGGATAGTTTGTTCAACGAGGAACAGAGGCGAAGAGATACCGTAGTGACTAGTGCTGAGTCACAAGTTTTTATCGCACAGAGTAGGGGCAGAAACAGAGAGGGAAACTCACATGAAGATGATAAATTCAGGGGAAGGTCGAATGATCGAAAAGAGATAATTTATTTTTATTGCTAGAAACTAGGTCACATAAAGCGAGAGTGCAAATTTTTAAAGAAGGAACAGTCTAAGGAAAAAGATGAGGATAAAGATTCGATTGTGTATCTATCCGATGTTGATGTAGCCATTGTTTGTGATGATAAACCTAAGTGCCATGTTAATGATTGGATTGTTGATTCGGGTGCTTCGTTCCATGCTACTTCTCGTGGTAAAATCTTCACATCCTACACTAGTGGTGATTTTGGCTATGTGCGGATGGGAAACGAAGTGCATCCAAGATTATAGGCATTGGAGATATTTGTTTAGAAATTAACAGTGGTTACAGGTTGATGCTTAAAGAAGTCATACATGTTCCTGATATACGTCTTAATTTGATCTCTACTGGTAAGCTTGATGAGAATGGTTATAAAAGTTACTTTGGTACTGGTCAGTGAAAGTTCACTAAAAGGTCCTTAGTAGTGACTAGAAGTAAGAAGGTAAATACTTTTTACACGATGCGGGTGCATGTGAGAGGTGTTGAAGATGGGGGAGTTAGGCGAAAAAAGGTGTGGTACAAAGCCGTGCGAGATGTGAGAAATGCCTTGCATGAGAACCGCGAGAGGAAAGCTCTTCGCTTTAAATGGGTACCAAAAGTGATGAAGGAAAATTATAGCTCGCAATCAGGGTACAAAACGGTTGTGAATGAATTTGACAAACAAAAATTTGTTAAATTTGAGTTAGATCCTCCCATCGAGAAGAACCATGCCGATGAGACAAAGTCGGTCATGAAGATAATTGATAATTTCATGAAGCTTGAGTTGAGCCAAGATTTCGTTGGAATTAACTCCGAGTAAGGAGTTGTGATTGGTGATCCCTCCTCTCATGGGTTCAGAGGGGGTGATTGTTGGGTGTGGGTCCTCACCCATGAGATAGAAGCCAAGATAGAAAAGAATTAATTTTTTTTGTGAGCAAGTAAGTGGGTTTACTTGATATTAATCCAATTAAAAATTGGGTTAATGGAAACAATATTGGAATTGGAGATTTCATGAAAGGAATCCAAGTTAAAAAAGGATTTGATAAGGAGATGTGATCATTAATTTGATTAGGAGAATAAATTATTTCTAATCTATAATAGGAATGGATTAGAAAGAGTACTATAAATAAGGCTATGAGGGAGTCTTATGTTATACATGAGAGAAGCTTGGTAGCAAGAAATTATCAAAAGAATAAAGAGAGAGAATTACAGTTTGTTGTTTGTGGGTATCCGACACCATCTCCATTCAATAGAAAGCTTGAAGACTTTATTGTTTGGAGTGTTTTTGGGTGGTGAAGTTAATTAGGTTTCTTAACCTAATTAAAGGTAAATTTGTATTCTCTTGATTTATTGTGTAACCTCAAGTTTTAGGGCATAAAACTTGGGAGGATTATTGTAAGCCCATTATTAGTGATATTGTGGAGATTCAGAGTTCGGCCTGTGATTTTTTTCTTTAAGGGTTTTTCACGTCAAATTTGGTGTCTTGCTTGTGGATGGTTATTTGTTATTTTTGTTCTCATAATTGGTTTTGTTGATTTCTTATTTAATTGCACAAAGACGGAAAAGTAATTCCTAGGATTGAGATTATTTTAGGCGTACTTTTCCCAATAGATCCAGCCCAAACAAGTTAAACCAAATTTTGAATTTAATTCATGCATCACAAGCCCCAAGAATGGTAGAAAACAATGGTAGAAAAGAGATCAATAAATCATGATTTTGATAAAATAAATAAATAAATGCCAAAATGGAATAAATATATCATATAAAAGGAGGAGGGGTCTATAAATTATATGAAGGAAGAGGGAAACAATACTTTATTTACAAAAAAAAATTATGCACACATATTAATATGTGGTACGTGTAGTTGTTTAATCAAATATGGGCTAGCTACTACAATTACCATAATCAAAAGATAACTATTTAATGTTGGGAGAAGTTTTTTATACATGGTTTTATTTTTGGACAGAGAACAAATCTTTTTCCTTGTATGAGCCCAAGTACTTGTTTGGCCCAAGATTAATACTATTATTAATTATTGTATTTTGAAACGCTAGTGTCTGGCCGAGGTTGGGCTAGTCCTCGGCGCACTCACTTGTTAATAATGGGGTTAATTACATATTACAGTACATTTTTAAAAATAATTATAAAAACAGCACATAGATAAAATAATTACAGAAGTAACACATTTTTACACATTTAATTACAAAATTAATGCAATTAGAATTCCTTTAATTTAGGCGGGTCAATCTCATTCTCGTCTCTCGCAACGGCCTTATCCTCAATCTTTCCCTCGCCATTCTCTCTCTCTCTCTCTCTCTCTCTCTCTCTCTCGCATTCTTTCCTTGTTGGCAACTGGTCTTTTTTTTGCTTCCTCCGTATTTCTTCTATTTTAATGGAAAACAACTTTCTGGTCTTCTTCTTACTTCCTCTGTTTATGTAATATGCATGTTTGTTCCTCTATTTATGTAACCTCTCCACTTGCTATTTTATTATTTCATTCATATTTTTGTTATCCTAATAAATTTGACCCAGTCGAAAGGCGAGAGAAAAAAGCGCTGGGTCATTTTGAAAAGGAAAAGGGTCATGATATTTCGGCGAAATTTCATCTGGGTCGGCACACCAATTGATTACTGATGATGAAGATGCTTTACTTTCAAATTGGGATGACCTACTCGTGGATGCCTGTGCACAAAGGGTAACAACAAATCTCCTCACAGTGTGCTTTGGCGTTACCTTGGTATGCAGTGTTACTTGATGAAAAAATAATTGACACTGTGAGGAGATTTGACACCAAACCTTTGTGCTTTGGCGGGTCAATCTCATTTTCAATCATTTATTTTCTTCAAAGTAACACTGCACCGCTTTTTCTCAATTCTTACAGCTTTCGTTTTGTTGTTATTTGAAGTATTAGTCAACAAGGTGCAGTGTCACAAGGTGCAGTTGGTAACCAAACAGTCATACTAAGGCAACCAAACTTTCATACTAAGGTAACCAAACATTTATACCAAGGTAACCAAACCTTCATACCAAGGTAACCAAACTTTCATACCAAAGTAACCAATCCACCTCCACTTCTGCAAGTTTTTTCATAGTGCAGTTGGTAACCAAACTTTCGTTCCAAGGTAATCAACCCTTCATACCAATGTAACCAAACCTTCGTACAAAGGTAACCAATTCAGTTTTATTAGGTTACCAATTTATTTTGAATGTGATGCAGTTAGTAGCCAAACCTTCATGCAGTTGGTAGCCAAACCTTCATACTAAGGTAACCAATTTAGTTTTATTAGGTTACCTTCATAGTGCAGTTGGTAACCAAACTTTCATACCAAGGTAACCAAACTTTCATACCAAGGTAACCAAAATTTCATACCAAGGTAACCAATCCACCTCCACACCTGCAGTCTTTGCATAGTGCAGTTGGTAACCAAACCTTCATACCAAGGTAACAAAACCTTCATACCAAGGTAACCAATCCACCTCCAAACCTGCAGTTTTTTCATAGTTCAGTTAATAGCCAAACCTTCATATCAAGGTAACCAATTCAGTTTTATTAGGTTACCAAGTTATTTTGAATGTAACGCAGTTGGTAGCCAAACCTTCATGCAGTTGGTTGACAAACCTTCAGACCAAGGTAATCAATTAAGTTTTATTAGGTTATTGAATGTGATGCAGTTGGTAGCCAAACCTTCATACAAAGGTAACCATTTCAGTTTTATTAGGTTACCAATTCAATTTTATTTAGGTTACCTTCATAGTACAGTTGGTAACCAAAGCGTCATACCAAGGTAACCAAACCTTCATACCACGGTAACCAAACCTTCATACCAAGGTAATTGATCTTTGTTAGTGCTTGAAGTTCTCTTTCGAAAAGGCTGGTATGTTTCTTTTCATCTTTGTTAGTGCTTTACATTAGAATTTTTGATTTCTACATGTTGCTTATTATTTTTTTTAATTCTGCCAGTCTGATGAATTAGAAGAAAGGGAAATTGCCATGTCTGGAGATTCCATTATGGATGTCCAACAATCAGGTAGTTGGAACCATGAGCGCGATGAAGGTGATGAACTGAGGATGAACAGGTTCTGCAACTAAAAATAAAACGGAACCTGTGAAGAAGGAGATTCGCGAAAAGAGTAGCGGAGGAGAGGGTTACTGCGAGGGAGATGAAGATTTCAATTTTAATATTTGAATTTGAATTATTAATTATGACAGTTATTTCTCCTTGATTTTAGGTTTCCTTATTAATGTGAATTGCGTTATTTTTATAATTATTTTGTGAATGTATTATTATTGTAATTACTTTCTAAATATTGTATATTAATATAAAGGACCCATAATAATGTCTCCCATGCCCCACCCTCCATGGATCTGACGGATCATTAAGAATCATCTCGTTATCTTTAATTGGGCCAAGGCCTTATTGCACTTTGGTTGTACTACTATTTTTGTTAATAATTAATTGTATAACGATTCACTTCATCCCAAACTATATAATATTATAAAAAAGTTACTATTCCAATTTCCCATTTATCAGAATGAGTAGTTACATTTGTACAATTAAGAATTTTAAGATATATATTTTATTGCGAATTGTTCACTCGAGTGTTTTGTTTAGTAGCAACGACAGTTGAGGATGGAATCGTAACAACAAATGAAAAATAAATAAATGAGACTATTGTTTTTGCAATAAAATTGGCAAACTAGACTTTTTTGTGGAGCAGAGGAACAGATTGGTTTTTGACATTTTATTTTAGAAAACGGAAGGCAATAACCATACAAAGGGAATAAAGAGTTGGGGTCATGGGGTGGGGTATCAGGGTATGTATGAATAAAGAGTCTGGTAAACCTATGCATGCATGTTACTCTAGCAATGCGTTGCAAAGAGTAGGAATTGCTTCACTGCCAAGTACACTCGTAACATGCGTTAGCTAATTAGGTTTTCTTAATTTGACTGTTTGAATTAAATAATGCAAGCCAAAATTGACTTTTAAATACTCCTACTGAGTCCCCACAAATAATTCTTCCTTCCTTCCTTCCTTCCTTCCTTCCTTCCTATGTGAGTGAGTGAGTACTGAATCCCCACAAATAATTCGCCCTTCCTTCCTATGTGAGTGATCAGTGAGTTCTTATTTAAAATTTATTGGCATCATTCGTGGCCAGTGAGTTCTTATTTAAAATTTATTGGCATCATTCGTGGCCCACGTAACCTTATAGAGCATTATGTAGCAATAAATTGAGATGGTCCTATCCTCACGTGCGAGGTAAACATGTATAAGAGTATTTCTAAGAATAGTAGCAAAATAAAAAAATTTAAATTAAAGTTTGTTAATCTATGTGTCAATTTAAAGAGTATTATTTGCAACTTTTATATTTTTGTTCTTCATCAATCTCTTCAATTTAATGAGTTGTACATTAAATCCATCAAGTGTAATAAATATTTTTAGCCTTTAATTGTATATTTGAAGAGTGAGAAGGAGGTTGCAGATTTGAAGAGTGAAAAGAAGGTTGCAGATTTGATGACTAAGGTTGAAGAGGCTGTTAGAGAGAATTTTTTTGATGTGGCTCACTTATTTGAATATCCCAAAGTGGTTGAAGAGGCTGTTGAAGATGCTCTAAGTATTAAAGTTCCTTGTAAACCTGTATAAGTATTTAACAAAATTGGATTGCGACCAACGTAAAAGTGTATGCGGTAAAATAGAATAAATTAAAGTGAGACCATTCTTAATCTCTACCTATCACATATATATTATTCCAATAGTATTGTATACTAATTAAATAAACAGAAGTAGAAGATAAACAATTTTATAATAATGACTTACTAGATGCAATTGACAAACTTTTAAAATCAAGTCAACTGTTGGACAGTCTCTCCTTAAAGCAGATTTCGTCCCAGCTATCGGTGCTTACGGATAAAACACTAGGACGTCTACTTCCCAAGATGAAATGATCTTCAACTCTCACAAAAAGAACTTCAATGGAAGAGTTCCACGAACTAATAATATTTGAATATTATCTCTGACTTTTAATTAATGAAGAATGAATTGAATTTTAAGAACTTGAGAAGGATTGAAGTTGAAGCTATTATTTTGGGTAGATTTGGAACCTATTTATAGGTTTTCAAATACCCTTTTGAAGATGTACATTCCTTTAAAAAGATACATCACTTTAAAAAGGTACTTTTTCAATTTGAAAAGATATGAATCAAACACACTCTTTCTAAAAGTCACACCCAGTGGTATGTCTGTCGCCATAGATCTGTCGCTATATATTGTCCATCGGATAAGACCTATGGCGTCGGACGGACCTATGACGACGGACATGCGACGGTTTGGTCCGTCGTTAAAGGTGTTATGTTTGTTATGTCTTTTAAGAGTTATGCTTTTGAAATGCTTCATATATATATATATATATATCGCAATTATAATTTGACAGAAAACTTTCACAATGTATAACATGACTCAATTTTAACACTAACTTGAAATGAAATAAAATAAGTTTTAATAATTGGTAAATACTAATTTTATCACAGTTGCAATAAGTTACACCCCAGAATATACAAACATTGTACTAATTAATATGTTTTTAATGTCTTCATTATGCAAACGTTTAAGAAAAACAGATAGATTGCTTGGAAGATCGAATTTAACCCTGGTCAAATTTGGTGCACACTATTTTAAAAGAAAGTGTGGGCTATTTCGATTAAAGCATTACGACCATATAGAGTATAATAATAGTACTGGAAAAGTGAGTGGGCCCTTTTTACTTTTTTCTTGTTAGTTTTAACTCTTAAAAGAACTCATCTAATCTAACTTTGTGTTTGATAAATATACTGAATGATTATGATGTCTTAATAAATTAGATCATCTTGAATGGTTATGAGGTCTGAATTTAAAAAATTGTTTGATAACTAAAAAGTAAGTTGTCTCTTAATGACACTATTTTACTATTTTAAAGGGTAAATTTTTATTTAATAATTTTAAATATTCAATTTAATAAAAATGAGTGAATAATATTGTTGAATATATTTATATAAAAAAAAATTATCAAAAAAAATTCATTAAGAGGTACCTCTTAATTATTAAGATTTTATTTTTTGTCTTACTGATTAAGAGGCATTCAGAGGTAACAAAAAAAAAACAGCATCATGCATCTTAGCGAATAAGAGGCAGTCCATTAAGAGGCAATCAGATGTAAACAAACAGCACCTAAATGAAACTAGGGAAAGAAATGAAACTATTCTTTGTTCTAAAATAAGTACTCCCTCCGTGCTTAAATAATAAAAATTTTTGGAGTTGTGCATAAATATTTAAAAAATGATTAGATATTATTAAATATTATATTAATTGTTTATATTATTTTTGTATTGAAAAAAAAGAGTATTATTTATTGGACAAAAAATAGTGAGAGAACCAAAGTTATACTACTATTTAATACTTGGGTTAATATTGAAAACTAAAATATTAATGCTTACTTGAAATTCTAAAACGTCTTATATTAAAGAACAAAAAAATTCTCTAAACCGTCTTATATTAAAGGACGGAGGGAGTATAATTTATCTTCTTGAGAAATATAACACTTACTTTTATATTTACATTTAAAATCATATATTTTAAATATTTTGAAACCAAACTGATTGAATATTTTTCATTTTTTAAAAGTCAGAGTATTAATTAGATATGTGAGAAGTTGGAAAAGAATTACAACTAAAAAGTACATTAAGGAAGAAAAGCCAAAAATAAATATAAATACACCTTATATTTCTCCTTTTAAATTATTTTCCATTCCTTTTATAATCTTCTTCTTTCCCTGTTTTTACTTTTTCAAGTTAATTACTACTAGTACAACATAACAACATAAAAGAGTTAAAAATAAAAAAAAAATAAAAAAGGTCAAAACTGATTAGCACTACTAGTTTGACTTAGCCGCCATAAAAGACCACATGTCCCGGTCACTCATTTCGGTGGGCGGCCTTCATTAGCTTAAATAGCACTAGCTTTTCCGAAAGCATCAACTAACTTGATATTCAGCAATCATCTAAGAGGGGCGAAACTGAAGAGCGAGCGAGCTAGCTTGCTAGCTTCCTCTCCAATAATTCCTGGTATATTTTCTCACTCATTCACTCTCTCTCTCTCTCTCTCTCTCTCTCTCACACACACACACATAAAAATAATATTACTACTACTACCTCAACCCAAACTTAAGTAAGGCATATATTATTATATATATTAATTTGTAGATGAACTTGTTTTAATTAACAAGCTTTTCAAATTTTCTTTTTGCAGATAGATCAAAATGGGTGCAGGTGGAAATATGGCCGTGACCGATGAAGATTCCGGTCATCGGGCAAAGCGGGCCGCCGGATCCAACGTTCTCCCACGGGCTCCTCACGAAAAGCCTTCTTTCACACTAAGGGACCTAAAGAAAGCCATCCCACCGCACTGTTTCGAGCGATCACTTCTTCACTCTTTAGCCTACCTTGTGATGGACTTCATCGCAAACTACCTACTCTACTTTGTGGCCACCAATTACTTTCAGCTCCTCCCTTATAAACTCTCCTTTATAGCCTGGCCCATTTACATGTTTTGCCAAGGCTGTGTCATGTACGGCCTTTGGGTTATAGGCCACGAATGTGGTCACCATGGCTTTAGCGACTACCAATGGCTTGACGACGCTATAGGCCTTTTCACCCATTCGCTTATCCTTTGCCCTTATTACGCCTTCAAAATTACCCATCGCCGCCACCATGCCAATACATCCAACCTTGACCGTGAAGAGGCCTATGTTCCCCAGCTCAAGCCCGACCCGACCTCATGGTACTGGGGCATTTATGGCACACCAGGCCGTATGGGCGTGCTCCTTTTCAAAGTCACATTAGGCTGGCCTTCTTACCTTCTATTCAACATGGCGGGGCGAGGGTACAATAAATTTGCTAACCATTTCTACCCCTATAGTCCTATGTACTCGGACCGGGAGCGCGTGGAGATCATGATTTCCAATGCGGGAATTCTTGCCATGCTATATGGGGTATATCTTATGACTGTCGCTAAAGGCCTTTCCTATACTCTTCTTGTTTATGGAGGTCCGTTGCTAGTTCACAACGCTTTCCTTGTAATTGTGACATGCTTTCAACACACTCACCCCTCGCTGCCCCGCTACGATTCTTCCGAGTGGGACTGGTTCAGGGGAGCTCTATCGACTGTGGATAGAGATTACGGGATTTTGAATTACGTGTTCCATCACGTGACGGATACTCATGTGCTACACCATTTGATTTCGACAATTCCTCATTATCATTCAATGGAGGCCACAGAAGCCATCAAGCCGATACTGGGTGATTATTATCAGTATGATGCGACTCCGTGGTATAAGGCAATGTGGAGAGAAATCCAAGCGTGTCTTTATGTGGAGCCGGATGAGAATGAGAAGAATAAAGGTGTGTATTGGTTCAGTAACAAGACCAAGTATGATGATTAATTAATATCAAAATAAAGGAATTCAGATGCTGCACGTCAAACAAACATTACTGGGGGCTGGATTTGAATTTACCAGTTTGATGGAAGTACTCCAATTTAGAAGGCAATGCGGAGAGAATTACGTAGCCATGTGTCTTTATTTCTTTATGTCAAAAGTCATATGAAAATGAAAATGACCAGAACAAATCTGTATATGAGTTTAGGAATAATACTGGGTTTTGGTATTTAATAATAATGGAGGTTTCAGTAATTTTTTTGGTGATGCAGAATTTTTCTTCGTTTTTTATTTTGTATGTTGACAATTTCAATTGTTTTGGTTGCAATGTACTTAATCTTTAACGTTCTTGTAATAAATTTATTTGATAAATCATTTGCTAATTAAATTTTCAATTAGCTTAAATCCATCAACTTAAATCCAGTTTGACTTGGCTTCTCTCCGATTCTCTTTCATCTACGCAATTAGTGACAAAACCATATTCGTGACTCAAAGTCATTCTTAGTCGATAGGCTAATAAATAGACAATAGTCACATATAGTGACGGATGGATGTTTTTTTTGTTGCTAATGGATGAGCACGTTTCAGTCTATTACCTAATTAAACGAATATTTTATCACAACTTCCTTATTTTGTAAAATTTGCATACATCACCCATAACTATAGCATTTATTAAATTATCACCTTACTATTTAGAATAATATTTAGAAAAAATATTCGTTATGTCGGGAAATATTCGTTTGGTCGGGGAATATTCTTTTTGTTGGGAAATATTCGTAAGCGCAATCATTGGTGGATCCCACAACGGAATAATTGTCGGATATAGAAAGCGACAAAAATAACTCTTTTATAAATATAACGGCAAGACTTTTACCGTTAAACTGTTGAAATTTCCCGTGAGAAAAGTACAGTAATACGCGTTGTTCTACAGTGGTACGCGGTATTGCATAGTAGCACACGGTATTGCACAGTATCTCTGATTATTGATGCTTATGTAAGAAGTCACTCAGTTTCATTCAATAATTATTACAATAGTTGTTGCATAGTATCTCATATTATTGATTCAATCACTGTCACAGTATCATCTGCACAATACTTTATATTATTAAATCAATAATTGACACGACACAGTTACTCATATTATTATTAGCATTATTGGCAATGTCTAGAAAGTTCTGTCGAAAAAAAGGGTTAGGTTATTTAATTGTGCGTCAATAAGGAGAAACCCTTATCGAAAAGCCCCCTCTTTCCTCGGAACAATCTGGTTATTACTATTTGAGTTATAATATTAATGATGACTAATTATTGAAAGATTGTGTTAATTAAAGATAAGT
Source organism: Panax stipuleanatus (assembly GCA_020205555.1). Taxonomy (NCBI): domain Eukaryota; kingdom Viridiplantae; phylum Streptophyta; class Magnoliopsida; order Apiales; family Araliaceae; genus Panax; species Panax stipuleanatus. The sequence continues at coordinate 141,157,604 of CM035122.1, read as the reverse complement.
GATTTGTGGTGGATATTTATTCAATTTTTGATATAAATAGAGGAGGAGTTGTAAGTTTGGCTTATTATTCCATGGACCCCTACGTGCCAAATTATTCAAACCATCGGCAGAAAATTATTTTAGTTTTTGTTTTATTATTATTATTATAATAGTAATAAAACATAATTTTTTTATATAAAACAGAATTTTTTTTATAATATATATAATGTTATTTATTTTATTAGGATATAAATAGAATATATTATATTATATATAAAGTTTTTATTTTATTAGAATATTTTATTGCATAGTGAAAATCAGATTTCGGCTGTGAAAATTTATTGTTGGTCCGTGATTTTCTTTTAAATAATGTCCTGTCATTCTCCTATAAATAGGATGCTTAGTTAAAAAATAAAAATCACACCAGAATTAGAGAATTCTTCTTCTATAATATTGTGCGTATTTCTTTCTAGTATAAGGAGTACTTTGAGTGTAGCAAATAGTGTGACAACCCGGATTTTTTAAGAATTTATAAATGAGAATTTAATAAATAAAATTCTTATTTTGAGATGTTTTGAGTTTGAGTATGTGTATATGTGTCATATATTGTGAAATAGGTGATTTGGTGTAAAAAGGATTTTAAATATTAATTTTAATATTTATTGATTAAATAAATATTTTAATTTATTTATTTATTAAGTTAAATAAATAAATTATGTGACTGTTATGGAGTAATGTAATTAAGTGTAATATATTAATTAAATAAATATTTAATATTTAATTTAATTAATATGTAATGATTTTATGTTATATTTCTAATTTAATTGATATAATTAAATTAGATGAAGTTATGTGGTAATTGTTACATGAAATTATAATTAGCGAGTAATTATAATTGTTATGTGACAATTTTTATGTGATTAATTGATGTTAACTTTTAATTAATTAAATTAAAATGTTAAGATTTAATTAATTAAAGTATAACATTAAAAATATGTGTTAAAGAATTTATTAAAAGAATTAAAAGAGTTTTTAAAATCGTTTTCCCAAACAAGGCCTTTGCATTGTTTTAAATCTGTTTTGCCAAACGGGGCCTTAACTACAAAAAAAAAATTTATTTTTAAAAATAATGTTGTTTTGCCAAACAAGCCTTAGGATTTTTAAAATTCAATTTGTAACTTATTTATATTAATTGCAATTATGGTATTAATTGGGTGGTTTAAATATTTGAGAGTTATATATTATATAATTATACATATAATATATATCATATTAGTTATATGTTTAAACTACGTTAGTTAGAAAGACAAAAAGATTAGTCAGTTAGAACAAAGTGCAAAAGGGTTAGTCTGTGTTAGAAAGAAATACAGAGAACCTAGAGTTAGAGAGAAAAGAGAAAGAGAAGAGAGAAAGAAGAAAGGGGAAGAAAAGGGAAGGGAAGCTTGAGATAGCATAATCCTCTTCGTTCCAATAAGCAAAGCAAAGGGTATAATTTCTAACTTTAGAGTTTTAAAGTTGTTTTATGTTTTTCAAAGTTTTAGTTTTCTGTAAATATAAATCTTCATGAAAACTTATGATTTTGGAGATATATAAGTTATATGGTGTTCATAACATGAAATTCTATATGTGAATTGTGAAAATATATGCATATAATTGAATTGTATGATAGTTTAGTTGGTTAATTCATGAATATATGATGAACATGTGGAATTCATGTTCATCAAAAGTCATAGTGAAATAATTTTATAATTGGCTTATTTGAAATCAAAATTTGTGATTTGATTGTGTGAATTGAGGTTAGATGATGATAACATGTTTATAAACGAATTTAAATATATTTTGAATTGTGTATATTGATTTAGAAATAAACGTACAGTGTTCAATTTTATCAAGAACACTGGAAAATAATTTTTAATCAAAATTTTCAAAATTAAGAGTTTTGATTTTGTGTATTGATGATTTCATATGTTAAAACATGTTAGAAGCTTAGAATTTATGTTTTCTAAAAAGTTTATAGGAGTTGTGTTGACTGGAATTGAAAATTGGTGTGGAGAAATAAGGCAAATTGACTTTTTTTCTACACAGTTCGCGTAGCAGCTTTTGTTCGCTGCAGGGGTCCCGCCCTGGCGGGCATATCAAGCCTAATACCCCCGCCCCGGCGGGGGATATGCAGAAAAGAAAATATTTTATTTTTTGTGAAATTTTGTGTTACCATGAAAAGTTAACCTAATGTGGTAAACTTGATGACACGATAAGTATATATTAAAATGCTATATGAACAGTGATGATTATGTTAATAAAATATATAATGTGTAATTATAATTTGAAATAACTATAATTAAAGTGAAGGTTTAATTTAAATTATAATTTGTTAAATTATAATGAATATAGTTTGATTAATTTTAAATCAAAGTAAATGTTTAACTTAAGTTATAATTTATTTAATTATAATTTAATATGTAATTATAATTTAGAATAATTATAATTAAGGTGAATGTGTAATTTAAATTATAATTTATTTAATTATAATTTAATAAGTGCATGAATTGAAATTGATTATTTATAATCCAAGTAATTGTTTAATTTAAATTATAATATGTTTAAGTTATAATTTAATGCATGATGTAGTTTGATTAATTATAAGTTATAATTTGTTTAATTATAATTTGATTAATTATAATTAAAGTAAAGGTTTAAATTAAATTATAAATTATTTAATTAAAATTTGATTAACATAAGACGTAATTATAATTTGATTAATTATAATTAAAGTGGATGTTTAAATTATAATTTATTTAATTATAATTTAATATGAGTATGCAATGTCTAAGGAAGTTCTGTCTAGGAGGGGTTATTTAATTGCTCGCCAGTAAGAAAAAATTCTTATCGGAAGGCCCCCTATTTCTTGGAAACGACCTGGTTGTCAATTTTGTAGTTCTGTAATATTATTTGTGAATAATTAATTATTGATTTATATGATAAGAAAATATTTTTTGTTGTGGATATAAAAGAAGAAATTAATACTGAGGTATTTTTATCAGTATTTGTTATAAATTTAGCTTATTATATGTACCCCCACTTACTCATTTTCAAAATTATCGGTAGAAGTTATCTTAATTTTATTATATATATATATATATATATATTTTAATAATTTGGAAATGGGGGTGGGGGGGTGGGGGGGGGGGGGAAGTTACGTGTAGGGGAGGGAATATATATATATATATATATATATATATATTATATTATATTTAAAGTTTTATTTTATTAGAATATTTTATTACACAGTAATGAATAGTAAAAATCAGAAAATCTGTTTTCCTTCATCGAATTCATCCATGCGTTTTTAAACTGTGCACCCGTGATTATTTTCTAAATAGTATCCTTCCATCCTCCTATAAATAGAATGCTTAATTTAGAAATGAAAATTACACCAGAATAAGAGAATTCTTCTTCTATAATGTTGAGCGTATTTCTTTAGAGTTCAAGGAAGCTTTGACTGTAGAAAACAGTGCAAGTTTTCTTTAAGAATATTCCCGCTCACCCAGTCAGAAACTCTTCTTTTAAGGTAAGGGATGTTATTTTTTTCCTAAATGATGTTATTGCTTTCAATATCATTTCATCGAAATATTGGTATGAATTTTATTATGAAATTTTTATCTTTTCCGTCGGGATTACTATTCATGTATACAACACTATTCACGTATATGGCACTATTCACGAATACGGTACTATTCACGAAGTATGATTTTTTTAATGAAAATTTTTACCTTTTCGTTTCGGGATTACTATTCACGTATACGGCACTATTCACGAATACGGCACTATTCACCGAAAAATTATTTTTTTTTTATTTGTCCAAGTAATCTTTTATGGTTCCTATCTTTGATTGGTTCCAAGTTTTGATCTTTATTCTTGAATTTTGCTCCACAAAATATCATTATGGAGTATTCTTGAACTTGGATAAACTAAATTACGAATATCTAATCTTTGTCCTTTATCTCATTGGATTCGTTATTTATATTATTTTTCATCATCCTCAGTTCTAAATGGTGATATAACTGAATATCTTTGGCCTGTAGAGCAAAGATGAATGATTACCTGATGAATATCTTTAGCCTGTAGTGCAAAGATGGATAGGTGTTGAGATGAACATGATCAACTGGTGATACAAATGAATATCTTTGGCCCGTAGTGCAAATATGAATATTTGATTCGAGATATATATTAATTGATGTTACAGGGATAAAATATTGATGATGGACTATTAAATCATAAAAGATAGTAGACTTTATTCTCTACTTAACTCTTCTAATGAATTGTTATTTCTGCTGCAGTTGTTGATCTAAAATTTGTTGTCCATAATATTTTATCTGATTTGTTGAAGACTAACGATAAATTGTTCTTTATTATCTTAGTCATAATATTCTTTACTGGGCTAGTTGAACTCACCCTTTTTATCTATTGTCCTCTTCAGGGAATGAGAATGTTGCGGGAACTAGTCGGGAATTAGTGTGATGGTCAAAGTAGAGCAGTAGTAGTCCTTCCTATTTTTGTAAAATAGTGTGATAATAATTATTGAGGACTGAATTTAAATGTTTATATTTTCGTATTATATACGATTTGTATTGAAACTCATAGTTGTATGGTCGTATTTCTCACGACCTTTTGTTGTAAAAGATTTGTATTTGAAATTATGTACCATGTATTTGGCGACTCATAATGGGTTGGTATTGAACCTATTTTGGGGGCGTCACATTTCTGTTCCTATTTTCTATGTGAAGCTGATAATGAACTGTTTTAAATTGTATTGTAAAGAGCATGATATGTTATGTATGTTGTAAGCATGAAATGTTAAAGTTAATTTATGACTACATTGATTGATTAAAGAATATTGATTGAGTAAGGAACTCAATCTTTATATTTGTTATATGAGTTAAAGCATGTATGCTATGTTACTTTAATGATTATGAGATGTATGTTGAGCATGTTATTATGTGCTATGTGATGCATGAAAACTGTTAGATCTTGCTGAGCTGTCGAGCTCACTTTTATAAATAATAATTTTTGCAGGTCAAGGATCCAAGGTAATGATACGTGCTAGTTGAATGTTAGAGATCAATAGTAATGCAAGGAGATTACTTATATTAGATGAGAATTTTATTTAATGTTTTATTTATAACTTAATTGTTAAGTTGTAAGCTGAACTATCCGATGTATAGTGGATATGGTTTTGTGATGTAAGATTTTAGATAGCAATTTTTATGTAGCGATTCATGTAATAGAATTGAATCAAAGACATTTAATGATAAAGGTTGTGATTCAGGACAATAAAGAAAGAATTATATAAAATTTTTAAATATTCCGCATTTATAGTGATTTTAATATCGAATAACGATGTAAAGTTAGAATAAAGTGGTATTGTTAACGATCGAGAATGAGAATTATATTGTATGAATTTTGGGGTCGTTATAAATAGTGCAAGATTTCCTCAAGATAATCTCCGCTATGTCAGTCAGATTGAGTTTTTACTAAGGTAAATGATGTTATTTTCTTCATACTCGTAAGGATTGTCATTCTATTCCTTATTAATCTGTGGGAATAACCTTTCTACGCGAACTACCGCATGCATGGTGAATAACCCTTCGTATTCGTTTTTTATTAAGTTGTGAAAATGATTTGTATACGCGGATTATCGCATTACGGGTGAAAATTCATTTGCAGTTTCATATATTCTTTCATACTCGTATGAGATATCATTTCTTTTGTACTCGTCAAGGGATATCGTTTCTTTCATATTTTCTCCATCATGATATGAAATTTTTGTTTGTTTCCGTAACCTTATTATTAAATGGTAAAAATTCCTGAAATTAGTAGAATATCTTTGAGTTTTGCGTTTCATCTAATCGTTTCACTGGATTATTTGTCTGAACTTTCTTATTAAATTTTAATATTTCCATTCGGGATACTATTCATTAGGGTAATATTCACGGGGTATTATTCATACGGTACTATTCATAATAGAATTTAATTTTCTTTTCTTTGTCCAAGTTATCTTTTATGAATTTTATTCTTGAAATTGGATCCATATTTTGATATTCATGTTGACAATTTGGACATTTCTTGAACTCTAGATAAATTGAATTATAAATCTCTAATATTTATCATTGATCTCACTTGATTTAATTTTTATATCATTGTCATCAAACTCATGCTTAAATTGTGGTGAAAAATTATCTTTGGCCCATAGTGCAAAGATGAACTGTTGATTGGTATGATTATGACCAGAAATTGTGTATTGGTATAATCATGGCCATTGGTGTTACAGAAAAATACTTGCGGTGAAAGTTCTTTTTGACCCGTAGTGCAAAGATGGACAGGTGTTTGGCATTATCATGATCACTGGTGATACAAACGAATATCTTTGGCCCGTAGTGCATAGATAATTCGTTGATTAAAAATAATCATTGATTGATGTTACAGGGATAAAATATTGATGATAAACTTTTAAATCAATGAAGATAGTAGACATCATGCTCTACTTGACTCTTCTAATGGATTACTATTTTACGCTGCAGTTGTTGATCTAAAACTTGTTGTTTATTCTATTCTATCAGATTTTTTCCTGTTGAGGACGAAGGATAATTTATTCTACATTATCTTAGTCATAATATTCTTTACTGGGCTAATTGAGCTCACCCTTTTTCTTTTGGTTTCATTATTCTTCTCAGAAAACGAGAGTGTAGTTGGGACTAGTCGGGGAGTGGAGTTGTAAGACCTCACCTTTTATGAATAAAGATTTAATTTTCTCTATATATATTATTTTAAATAGTAAGGTGTTGATTTGATGAATGTGGTAAATTTGTTGGGTTTGTACGAAATCGTGACGCAATCAAATTGCAAAAATTAGCGGAAGCATAATATATCAGAGTTTTAAAAAAAAATTACAAAATCATTATCCTGATCATCTTTTATGCAAATTATTAATTTAAAATGATAAATAAGAAGTTATGGAATCATACCCTTGTAGAACGAAACTTCCACAGGTACTAGTTCAACTCCTTGTTCTTCGTGATCTCCTTGAATTTTCGGGTTAGATTCCTTCCTTTGATCAACGTTAGCCACCCAAGTGTTTGGCCTCTAGAGGTGATCCACCAAGGAAGAGGAATTATCAAGAAGGAGGGTGTTTGGCTAAACTTTAGTTTTCTATCCTCTATAGAAAAGGAGTACTCTCCAATAATTGGAATTGCATCAACTGATATCTATTATAAGGCTCCTCTTATAAAGATATTGGTCAACCCTTCTAATCCTATTAGACATAGAATTTTATTTAATTAATTAAACTCCTTTAATTAATTTAGGCTTCCCACCACATTGGAAATAATTAATTAAATTCATTTAATTAATTTATCTCCTAATCTTATTAGGAATAAATGAGAGTACTAATATTAAACTAATTACTAAACTCTTTTAGAAATTAAAATAATAATAATATTAATAAAACATCTCTAATTAATTTATATTTAATATTTCTAAAATATTAAATATTAAACATTAAGCTATTTAATTTATTCTATTACCATAGATTAAATTAATTATACTTAATATATTATTGATCATTCATTATCTCTATATGTAACTCATTATATCCAAGCATACCCTATATATGCCTTAAAAGGTCTTAAGGAATAAGTCAAAGTATAATTTGTTACATACAAGATACTGTGATGATCTCAAGTCCAAGGAGCACTTGTACTACTATCACATTAGGAATTCCTATTGACAGGCGAGTAAAACTCCATTAGGTATTCCATAGCGAGTCACGTTCAGTGAACTTATTCTCCAATAAGCACCTACATACTTACTTTAGTGTCTCCACACAAATGATCATGAGATCAATCATCCTCATGCAATGAGCAAGCAACATATGTACCAATTTATCCGGATTTACTAATCCCTTTTTTAGTAATCCCACGATTGTGACCTATTTTAGTTTTAGAGCTTTCTAAGAATTTAGATCTCATTAGCATGATTATCATCATGATTCTAAAATCATTGCTTAAAACTATGGATTATTTATATATTATAAAAACAGCACCATGTAGATAATTAAATGCCTTTAATAAATAAATATTTTATTAATAAATAAATAAGATTGTTTACAAAGTATGTGCTTTATCATCATACATGATTGGCTTGTATGCACACTACTATCAATCTCCCACTTGCACTAAAGCCAATCGCCATAGTATCTCATACCCATCTTCTCTAAGTGACGATCAAACTGCTGTTGTGTTAAAGCTTTAGTAAATGGATCTGCAATGTTGTCTTAAGAGTCTACACTCTCCTCTTTCAATGATTTCTTTAATCAAAGTGCCGCAACACATGTTTAGATTCAAGATGAGACTTAGGAACTATTCCTAGTTCTGTAATGAACTTTTCATCCGAAACATCAACTTGGAGCTTCACTTACAGTTATATACTTTGTTTTTGTCACTAACCCAACAACTTTTGTTGTTTTGAACCTTTCCAATTTACTGCACCACCTTTTAAGGTAACGACTTACCATAAAGTGGATTTTGCTGTTGTCTTGATCAGTCTGAAAACTTGAGTCTGTTTAATCTTCTAGTTTAATTCATACCCATCATGTGTCATGATGACATCCTTAGTGTCAGTTAAGTACTTTGAGATGTTTATCACTGTCTCACAGAGATCTTCTCAAGAATATGACTGATCAACATCAAGTCTCGTATATTTTATTGCATACATAATAGTTACTCATGCGATCTCCAGAATATGACTGATCAACGTCAAGTCTCGTACATTTCATTGCATACATAATAGTCTCGTATATTTCATTGCATGCATATCACTGTCTCACAGAGATCTTCTCCAGTAATATGCGGTGTTGCACAGTAGCATACGGTATTGCACAGTAATTCTAATTATCGATTCTTACGTAAGAAGTCACTACTCAATAATTGTTACAGTAATTATTGTTCAATATTTTATATTATTGATTCAATAATTGCTACATTGATAATTGTATAATATTTTATTGATTCAATAACTGTTATTGCATAGTATTTCAAATTATCAAATCAATAATTCATATTATTTGAATAATATTATTATATAGCATTATTGACAATGTCTAAGGAAGTTCTGTCTAAGAGGGGTTATTTAATTGCGCGCCAGTAAGAAAAAATCCTTATCGGAAGGCCTCCTCTTTCCTAAGAACGACCTGGTTGTCAATTTTATAGTTTTGTAATATTATTTGTGAATAATTAATTATTAATTTATATTATAAGAAAATATATATTTTTATGGATATAAAAGAAGGAATTAGTGCTGAAGTATTTTTATCAGTATTTATTATAAATTTGGCTTATTATATGTACCCCCACTTACTTATTTTTCAAAACTGTCGGTAGAAGTTATCTCAGTTTTGTTTTATATATATATATATATGTATATATATATATACACGTATTATATATATATATATATATATATATATATATATATATATATATATATATATTTAAATGATTTGGAAATGGAGGGGGGAAGGTAACGTGTAGGGGAGGGAGTATTATATATATATATAAATATATATATATATATATTATAATTACCTATCTTATACGGTAGGTAATATATATATATATATATATTATATTTTATTTAAAGTTTTGTTTTATTAGAATATTTTATTGCACAGTAATGATTATTAAAATTAGAAAATCAGTTTTCCTCCGTCGAATTCATCCGTCAGTTTTCTAAACTGTGCACCCGTGATTATTTTCTAAATAGTATCATTCCATCCTCCTATAAATAGGATGCTTAGTTTAGAAATAAAAATCACACCAGAATCATAGAGTTCTTCTTCTATAATATTGAGCGTATTTCTTTAGAGTTTAAGGAATCTTTGAGTGTAAAAAATAGTATAAGTTTTCTTCAAGAATATTCCCGCTCTACCAGTCAAAAATACTCTTTTTTAAGGTAAGGGATGTTATTTTCTTTCGTAAATGATGTTATTCTTTTCAATATCATTATACCAAAATATTGGCATGGATTTTATTATGAAATTCTTACTTTTTTCGTCGGGATTACTATTCACGTATACGACACTATTCATGAAAAAAAATTAAATTTCCTTTTATTTGTTCAAGTTGGCTATTATGGGTCTTATCTTTGATTGGATCCAAGTTTTGATCTTTATTCTTGAATTTTGCTCCAAAAAGTATTATTATGGAATATTCTAGAACTTAGATAAACTAAATTACGAATCCCTAATATTTGTCCTTTATCTCACTAGATTCGTTATTTATATTATTTTTCATAATTCTCAGTCTTAAATGGTGATATAACTGGATATTTTTGGCCTGTATAGCAAAGATGAATGATTACCTGATGAATATCTTTGGCCCGTAGTGCAAAGATGGACAGGTGTTGAGATGAACATGACCAACTGGTGATACAAATGAATATCTTTGGCCCGTAGTGCAAAGATGAATATTTGATTCGAGATATATATTAATTGATGTTACAGGGATAAAATATTGATGATGGACTTTTAAATCATAGAAGATAGTAGACTTCATTCTCTACTTAACTCTTCTAATGAATTGTTATTTTCGCTGCAAATATTGATTTAAAACTTGTTGTCCATAATATTTTATTTGATTTATTGAAGGCTAATGATAATTTATTTTTCATTATCTTAGCCATAATATTCTTTACTAGGCTAGTTGAGCTTACCCTCTTTATCTATTGTTCTCTTTAGGGAATGAGAATGTTGCGGGGACTAGTCGGGGAACAATGTGATGATCAGAGTTAGATCTGTAGAAGTTCTCACTATTCTATAAAATAGTGGGATAATAATTGTAATGAATAAAGAATGAATTTGAGTGTTTATATTTCGTATTATATACAATTTGTATTGAAACTTATAATTTGTGTAGTCGTATTTTGCACGACCGTATGTTATAAAGATTGTATTTGAATTCTGTACCATGTATTTGGCGACTCAGAATGGGTTGGTATTGAACCTAGTTTGGGGGCGTCATAGGAGTAATGGTCCAAGATGGTTAGTATAGTAGTCTTCACTATTCTATAAAATAGTGTGATAATAATTGTAATGAGGACTTTCTTTGAGTTCAGATATTGTCTACAATACAATATTTGTATTAAAACTCACAACTTATGTGTTGTCGTATTTTGCACGACAGTTAATAGTTGTAAAAATAAAATTTATATTTGAATTCTGTACCATGTATTTGGCGACTCAGAATAGGTTGTGTGAACCTATTTTAGGAGCGTCACACATGCATTCTTGGAATAATACAAAGTATACGAAAAATTTAATATAATTATAAACATGACATACACTATATCAATAGAGATGATGAACTCGTGACTAACTCGATATTAACTCGTTGCCTAACCAAAACGACTAATTTAATTTGGATAAAATCTCCAATTACCTTATTATATATAATAATAAATTTAGTATGTACCCTTACATTGGCTGATATAAACATTAATAAAAAGAGTTGTATGCTAGGGTCTCAAATTTAGCTATCAATCAATCCAGCTATCAGTGTGACATATAATAGTAATACGTTTATAAAATTTAAATTTTATATATGGAGTTGGTCACCGAGTTCAAAACTCGTGGTGTGGTATATATTGGTGGGCACTCAAATTATTAATTAGTTAAAAAACATGCATGCCTAATTAAAAATTGATTTGTTCAAGGTAATAAATATACTAAAAGAAAGAAAAGAGAGAAGAAAAAGTAGTGAATTGAGTTTAAAAATATTAAATAGTTGGACCCGATCGAATAAGAAATATTATTTTTTAGTTTCCATAAACCGGAATGAATAAGGTTTGGTTAACAGCTGGGTAGGTACTCTGAAACAATACTGCTCAAATTTTGAGTCCAGAATAAATTTTGGGTTAAATTTAAAATTCGAATTGAATCAAATACGTTCAAACAAAATTTTAAAATAATAGTCTTATAGTATCTTTTTGAGTCAATTTAGCTCATCTTAAAAGATCATGACTGAAAGTACTATTATTAATAATAATATTTTTCACATATTTTTTAATATGGGATTGGAGTATTATAAACTCTAATTAAGTTGAATGTATAAATTTAAAATTTGCATTTTTATATAAGTATGCTTAATTTCATACTCCATTCCGCGCTAAACTTGCAAGCAAAAACTTTCTAAATTAATATGGAATTTTTTAAAAGCAATATTCTCTATCTCACAAACAGATTTCATTTATTAAAAATTGAAAATATTTATTAAAAATTTATGAATAAGTTGAAATTACAAATCAGATAAATAATGAAACAATGATATATTAATTTATATGAATGATCCCAAAACTTAATAACTAAATATATTTATTTTTGCTAATTTTCACACACATACCACACTCACACACCCAAGAATTGAAAGAATTAAACCCTTTGTAAGACCTCAATTTTTATGAATAAAGATTTAATTTTTTTTATATATTATTTCGAAACAGTAATGTGTTGTTTTGATAAATATGAAAAGTTATGGGTGAAATGTGCAAATATTTTAAAATAAGCAAGTGGTTATAAAATATTCATTGTTGTTGGGGAATATTCGTTTGGTCGTGGGATATTCTTGTTGTCGGGGAATATTCGTACGACGGCGCAACTATTTGTGGGCCCCACAACGGAATAACTGTCGGATATAGAAAGCGACAGAAATAACCTTTTTATAAAATAACGGCGTAGTTGTTACCGTTAGTACTGTTGAAATATCCGGTGGTTAAAATACAGTAATACGCGGTGTTGCATAGTAGCACACGGTATTGCACAGTATTTTGAATTATTGATTCATACGTAAGAAGTCATTACTCAATTATTGTTACAGTAATTACTGTTCAATATTTTATATTATTGATTCAATAATTGCATGATATTTTATTGATTCAATAATTGCTACGTTGATATTTTATATCAATAATTGTTATGTTGCTATTTTATATGATTGATTCAATAATTGTCACTGCACAGTATTTCACATTATGTGACGCCCCCCAGAATAGGTCCATTCAACCCAACCCATTCTGAGTCGCCAAATACATGGTACAGAATTCAAATACAAACTTTATATCATACGGTCGTGCAAAATACGACCACACAACTGTGAGTCTCAGTACAAATATGTAGAAAATATTAAGATTCAAACTAAGTCCTCATTACAATTATTATCACACTATTTATCAGAAATAATAAGGACTACTACTGCTCTAACTCGGACCATCACTCTGTCCCCCGACTAGTCCCCGCAACATTCTCATTTCCTGAAGAGGACAACAGATGAAAAGGGTGAGCTCAACTAGCTCAGTAAAGAATATTATGACTAAGATAATGGGAAACAAATTATCATTAGTCTTCAACAAATCAGATAAAATATAATGGACAACCAACTTCAGATCAATATTCGCAGCGAAAATAACAGTTCATTAGAAGAATTAAGCAAAGAATAAAGTCTACTATCTTCTATGATTTAAAAGTCCATCATCAATATTTTATCCCTGTAACATCAATCAATATATATCTCGAATCAAATATTCATCTTTGCACTACAAGCCAAAGATATTCATTTGTATCATCAGTGGTCATATTCATCTCAACACCTGTCATCTTTGCACTACAGGCCAAAGATATTCATCAGGTAATCATTCATCTTTGCTCTACAGGCCAAAGATATTCATCAAGTAATCATTCATCTTTGCTCTACAGGCCAAAGATGTTCAGTTACATCACCTTTTAGGACTGAGAATGATGAAAAATATTTTAAACAAAACGAATCCAGTGAGATAAAAGACAAAGATTAGGGATTCGTCATTTAGTTTATCCAAATTCAAGAATAATCCATAATAATACTTTGTGAAGCAAAATTCAAGAATAAAGCCCAAAACTTGGATACAATCAAAGATAGTAACCTTAACAAGCAATTTGGACAAATAGAAGAAAAATAAATTTTTCCGTGAATAGTGCCGTATACGTGAATAGTGCCGTATACGTGAATAGTAACCCCGACGGAAAAAGTAAGAATTTCAACATAAAATCCTTGACAATATTTTTGTATAATGATATTGAGAAGAATAACATCATTTACGAAAGAAATAACATCCCTTACCTCAAAAGAACAGTACCTCTGACTGGAATATCGGATATAATATCGAAGGAAACTTGCACTGAATAGTAACTCTCAAAGTACTGAAATACTCACAAAAATACGCTCGATATTATAGAGAGAGAAAACTTCGAATTCTGGTGTGATTTTCAATTCTAACCTAAGCACCCTATTTATAGGAAAAGCTTAGGATGCCAAAGGAGACTAAATGAATAAAATAATATTTTTTTTCCAAAATTTTCCGCCGCCTGGCGGCTTTCAAAATTTTCCACAAAAGTGGGTCCCACCCACTAAATAATATTTATTTTCCGAAACTTCAATAATTCATAATAAATAGCCCCTTTGTCAGAAAAATACAAATTCGATGTCTTTCTATAGGAAATTTAATTCTCTACAACTTTGCAGAAGAAAGTTTTTCCAAATTCCAAACACAAATTATCCGAAATCCACAAACAGATGATTTTCCACACCCAAAATACTGATAAAAACACATCAGTGCTAATTCCTTCTTTAATATCCACAAATAAATATTTCCTTATCATATAAATCAATAATTAATTATTCACAAATAATATTATAGAACTACAATATTGACAACCAGGTCGTTCCCAGGAAAGAGGGGGCCTTCCGATAAGGACTTCTCCTTACTGGCGCGCAATTAAATAACCCCTCCTAGACAGAACTTCCTTAGACATTATCAATAGTGCTATCTAATAATATTATTCAAATAATATGAATTATTGAGTTGATAATGCGAAATACTGTGCAACGACAATTATTGAATCAATACTACAAAATATCAACTGTAGTCATTATTGAATCAATCATATAAAATGGCAACGTAGCAATTATTGAGTCAATAAAATATCAGTACAGCAATTATTGAGTCAATAATATAAAATATCAACGTAGCAATTATTGAGTCAATAATATAAAATATTGAACAGTAATTACTGTAACAATAATTGAGTAATGGCTTCTCACGTAAGACTCAATAATTCGAAATACTGTGCAATACCGTGTGCTACTATGCAACACCGTGTATCACTGTATTTTAACCACCGGGTATTTCAACAGTACTAACGGTAACAACCACGCCGTTATCTTGTAAAAAGTTATTTCTGTCGCTTTCTATATCCGACAGTTATTCCGTTGTGGGGGCCCACAAATAGCTGCGCCGTCGTACGAATATTCCCCGACAACAAGAATATTCCACGACCAAACGAATATTCCCCGACAACAAGAATATTTTATAACCACTTGCTCATTTTAAAAATGTTTGCACATTTCACCCATAACTTTCATATTTATCAAAACAACACCTTACTGTTTCGAAATAATATATAAAGAAAATTAAATCTTTATTCATAAAAGTTGGGGTCTTACAACCTCCCCTCCTTATGAAATTTCGTCCTCGAAATTGACGTACGTACCTGGTATGTCGAAAAGATGAGGATACCTCGCTTTCATTTCCGATTCCAACTCCCAGGTCATTTCCTCAATTGCATGGTTTCTCCACAAAACTTTAACTTGAGGTATAATTTTCGAGCGTAGGACATGCTCCTTCCTATCCAAGATCTTGACAGGTACCTCCTCGTACGTTAAATCTTCAGCTATCTCGTCTGGTTCTAACTCAATAATGCGGTTTGGATCCATCACATATTTACGTAACACGGATATGTGAAACACATTATGAACACGAGACATGCTTGGAGGTAAAGCGAGTCTATAAGCCACATTTCCTATTCGGTCAAGAATCTCAAATGGACCAATGAATCGTGGGTTGAGCTTTCCTCTCTTCCCAAACCTTGTAACTCCTTTCCATGGAGCAACACGTAATAACACATGGTCTCCAACATTAAATTCCACGTCCTTTCGATGAAGATCCGCATAACTCTTTTGTCGATCCTGTGCCGTCTGTATACGTTGTCGAATCATTTGGATCTTTTCCGTAGTCATACGTACTAACTCCGGTCCCAACAATGTTGTTTCACCCACCTCGTTCCAACATGTTGGAGAGCGACACTTCCTCCCATACAATGCCTCAAATGGAGCTACGCCTATACTTGCCTGATAACTGTTGTTGTAGGAGAATTCCACCAATGGTAAATACTTATCCCAACTCCCTTTGAAGTCTAGAACACAGAGTCTCAATAGATCTTCAAGAGTTTGGATAGTCCTTTCCGATTGTCCGTCTGTTTGAGGATGATAAGCCGAACTGAATCGTAAATCCGTACCCATAGCTTTCTGCAAACTGATCCAAAATCGTGAAGTAAATCTGGGATCACGATCCGAAACTATGGATACTGGCATGCCATGCAATCTCACAATCTCATTCACGTACATATGAGCAAGACGTTCAAGGGAATAAGTCTCTCGTATCGGCAAGAAATGAGCAGACTTGGTTAATCTATCAACAATAACCCAAATCGCATCTAAGCCTTGAGAAACCTTGGGAAGACCCGTAACGAAATCCATCGTAATGTGTTCCCACTTCCATTTCGGAATCTCCAGTGGTTGCAATGGACCCTTCGGCACTTGATGTTCCGCCTTTACACGTTGACAAGTTAAACATCTCGAGATGAACTCCGCGATCTCTCTCTTCATATTGCTCCACCAAAATGTATGTCGAAGATCACGATACATTTTAGTACTCCCAGGATGGATCGCAAACGGTGTGTTGTGTGCCTCCATCATGATTCTATACTTCAAGTTGAAATCGTTAGGAACACAAAGTCTGGAGTTGACTCGAAGTATTCCTTCTTCATCGATTCTTGCTTCTGGAATTGCACCTTCTTGCACCTTCTTCTTCATCTTCATCAGCTCCGCATCCGTAGCTTGAGCAGCTTTAACTTTATCAATCAAAGCTGGTTCTACGCGTATACTTGATATCATCGCACTCGTTCCCACATATGATCTTCTACTCAACGCGTCAGCTACCACGTTCGCTTTTCCAGGATGGTATTGGATAGTATGATCGTAATCTTTCAACAGCTCAAGCCAACGTCGTTGCCGCATGTTGAGTTCCTTCTGAGTGAAGAAATATTTAAGGCTCTTATGATCCGTATAAATCTCCACTTTCTCTCCGTACAAGTAATGTCTCCAGATCTTCAACGCGAAAACGACTGCTGCCAACTCTAGATCATGAGTAGGATAATTCCTCTCATATTCTTTGAGTTGTCGCGAGGCATAGGCTATGACTTTCCCATGTTGCATGAGAACACATCCTAACCCTTTGCCTGAAGCATCGCTGTAGATAACAAATCCATCCGAACCAGATGGTATTGTCAGAACAGGTGCCGAAATAAGTCTCCTCTTGAGCTCTTGGAAGCTCTTCTCGCATTCCTCTCTCCAAACGAATTTCGTATCTTTCCGAGTCAACTGAGTTAATGGAGTAGCGATTCGAGAAAATCCCTCTACGAACCTACGATAATAACCAGCTAAGCCTAGAAAGCTTCGTACCTCGGTCACCGACTTAGGTTGCTCCCAGCTTTGTATTGCTTCAATCTTCGCCGGGTCAACAGATACTCCACGTTTCGATACCACGTGCCCAAGGAATGCTACTTCCTCAAGCCAGAACTCGCATTTCTTTAACTTGGCGTATAGCTTGTTCTCACGAAGCTTTTGAAGTACCAGCTTCAAATGGTGTTCATGATCTTCACGGCTTTTAGAATAGATGAGAATGTCATCAATAAAGACAACAACGAATTGATCTAAATACTCCTTAAATACACGGGTCATCATATCCATAAAAGCAGCAGGAGCATTAGTCAATCCAAAAGACATGACTAAGAACTCATAATGCCCGTACCGTGTTCTGAAAGCAGTCTTTAGAATATCCTCAGTTTTAATCTTCAACTGATGATATCCAGAACGAAGATCGATCTTTGAAAAGAATTGCGCTCCTTGCAACTGGTCGAATAGGTCATCAATACGAGGTAACGGATACCTATTCTTGATGGTGACATGGTTCAACTCCCGATAGTCAATGCAAAGTCGCATACTCCCGTCTTTCTTCTTTACGAATAAAACAGGAGCACCCCAAGGAGACTTACTAGGACGAATAAAACCGATGTCTAACAACTCTTGTAATTGGACCTTTAACTCCTGAAGTTCAATAGGAGCCATTCGATATGGGGTTTTAGAAATGGGCTTTGTACCGGGCTCAAGGTCAATAAAGAATTCAATTTCACGCTCTGGGGGTAGACCGGGAAGTTCTTCGGGAAATACATCAGGAAACTCATTAACAACGGAAATATCATTCAAATCTGATGTATTCTGATTTAAATCAGTGACATGAGCTAAGAAAGCTTGACATCCGTTTTTCAATAAACGAATAGCCTTGGGATTTGAAATGATATTGACTGATTTTAGTGGTTTGGTGGTTTGAATTCGTACAACAGGTTGATTAGGAATATGAAAACTAACAACCTTACGAAAACAATCAATTTTGGCATGGTAATTGGTTAACCAGTCAATTCCTAAAATCACGTCAAATGCAAGTATTTTCAAAGATATAAGATCAACGGGTAAGGTAAGGGTACCAATCTGAATCAAGCAAGATTTGTAAACTGTAGATGTAACAAAGGTTTCTCCTAACGGAGTTTCAACAGATAAGTCAAAGTCTAATTTATCAGAAGTCAAGTTCAAACGTTGAGCACAAGCAGGTGAAATAAAGGAATGGGTAGCACCGGTATCTAACAAGGTGTAAACTTCGCAAGAGTTTATGATCAGCTTACCCGTAATCACCTCGTGTGGATTCCTCGCGTTTTGGGCTGTCACGACAAACGCTCTTCCAGGAATCACCGTCTTTGACTTGTCTGCAACCGCCTTTGGAATCACCACCCCCGCTGAACTTGGTTTCGCAATAGGACAATCTCGAGCTATATGTCCTTCTTTTCCACAGTTATAGCATCCTTTGAATAGTAGTGGGCAGTTTGGGCTGATATGTCCCTCTTTCCCGCATTTAAAGCATACGACCGGTGGTTGTTCTCCTCCCCTCGAAACAGTTGATGCTGGTGCTGATGTTGACATCTTTGCGTTCTCATTGTTATACCTTCTCTTTTTGAAATCTCCTCCCGATTCGCTTCTTCTACTATCATGACCACGATAACCACCGGAGTGGTTACCGCTTCTGTCATACTTTCCTCCTCGCTGGTTATCATTGCTCCGATGACTGCTGCCACCGGTACGACCTTGGTTGTGGTCCCTCGGTTGAACATAATCATTATCTCGTTCTAATAACTGGGCCCTGTTTACTACATCCGAATATAAAGAAAACTTATGAGAAATGAGGTATTGACGTATTTCGGGTTTCAAACCTCTTAGAAACATCCGCGTCATACGTTCTTCATTCTCCACCAAATGAGGTGCAAACCTGGACAGCTCCGTGAACTTAGCCTCGTACTGGGATACCGTCATGTTGTTTTGTTCGAGTCTAATAAATTCTACTTCCTTCATATGACGAATACTTTCAGGAAAGTACTTGTCATTAAATAATTTCTAGAACGCTTCCCAAGACATCTTGAGTGCGGCAGGCTGGGTACGCTTCACGGATTCCCACCAGTAATCTGCCTCTCCACGAAACATAAACGTGGCGAATGGAACCTTCTGTTCCTCTGTACATCCCAAGACATCAAATATCTTGGTAATTTGTTTAATCCACGTCTCCGCCTTGATCGGATCTGGCTTTCCCAGAAACTCTGGTGGTCCCAATTCTTTGAACTGCTTGGCAGTGACAGCTCGCGTGTTGTTATTATCTCCACCTGTATGTTGCACACGAGTCTCCCTCGTCTGATTTTGCATGAACTGCAAAAAACTTCTAAACATCTCATCGTTTATCGTCTGACCAGCGTTATTTTCAGGATGAACATTGCCTTCTTGTTGCACGTTCTCCTGGTTAACGATTAAAGGTATCTCCACGGTCTCATTCACTTCGTTGTTAACATTCTCAGCTGCCATTCTCAAATACTGCCATAAAACAAGGGTTAATTAAACAAGTCAACATATCACATATTAACCCTATGCTCCGACTGACCAATTAAATACCACATAAGCTTAGGTAAGACACACTAGCGAAGGATTTACTCGTCTCTCCCCTCCTAGTTCTATTGCCCGATCTCCGCCAGAGATCATATCCCTAAGCTCTGATACCAACTGTGACGCCCCCCAGAATAGGTCCATTCAACCCAACCCATTCTGAGTCGCCAAATACATGGTACAGAATTCAAATACAAACTTTATATCATACGGTCGTGCAAAATACGACCACACAACTGTGAGTCTCAGTACAAATATGTAGAAAATATTAAGATTCAAACTAAGTCCTCATTACAATTATTATCACACTATTTATCAGAAATAGTAAGGACTACTACTGCTCTAACTCGGACCATCACTCTGTCCCCCGACTAGTCCCCGCAACATTCTCATTTCCTGAAGAGGACAACAGATGAAAAGGGTGAGCTCAACTAGCTCAGTAAAGAATATTATGACTAAGATAATGGGAAACAAATTATCGTTAGTCTTCAACAAATCAGATAAAATATAATGGACAACCAACTTCAGATCAATATTCGCAGCGGAAATAACAGTTCATTAGAAGAATTAAGCAGAGAATAAAGTCTACTATCTTCTATGATTTAAAAGTCCATCATCAATATTTTATCCCTGTAACATCAATCAATATATATCTCGAATCAAATATTCATCTTTGCACTACAAGCCAAAGATATTCATTTGTATCATCAGTGGTCATATTCATCTCAACACCTGTCATCTTTGCACTACAGGCCAAAGATATTCATCAGGTAATCATTCATCTTTGCTCTACAGGCCAAAGATATTCATCAAGTAATCATTCATCTTTGCTCTACAGGCCAAAGATGTTCAGTTACATCACCTTTTAGGACTGAGAATGATGAAAAATATTTTAAACAAAACGAATCCAGTGAGATAAAAGACAAAGATTAGGGATTCGTCATTTAGTTTATCCAAATTCAAGAATAATCCATAATAATACTTTGTGAAGCAAAATTCAAGAATAAAGCCCAAAACTTGGATACAATCAAAGATAGTAACCTTAACAAGCAATTTGGACAAATAGAAGAAAAATAAATTTTTCCGTGAATAGTGCCGTATACGTGAATAGTGCCGTATACGTGAATAGTAACCCCGACGGAAAAAGTAAGAATTTCAACATAAAATCCATGACAATATTTTTGTATAATGATATTGAGAAGAATAACATCATTTACGAAAGAAATAACATCCCTTACCTCAAAAGAACAGTACCTCTGACTGGAATATCGGATATAATATCGAAGGAAACTTGCACTGAATAGTAACTCTCAAAGTACTGAAATACTCACAAAAATACGCTCGATATTATAGAGAGAGAAAACTTCGAATTCTGGTGTGATTTTCAATTCTAACCTAAGCACCCTATTTATAGGAAAAGCTTAGGATGCCAAAGGAGACTAAATGAATAAAATAATATTTTTTTTCCAAAATTTTCCGCCGCCTGGCGGCTTTCAAAATTTTCCACAAAAATGGGTCCCACCCACTAAATAATATTTATTTTCCGAAACTTCAATAATTCATAATAAATAGCCCCTTTGTCAGAAAAATACAAATTCGATGTCTTTCTATAGGAAATTTAATTCTCTACAACTTTGCAGAAGAAAGTTTTTCCAAATTCCAAACACAAATTATCCGAAATCCACAAACAGATGATTTTCCACACCCAAAATACTGATAAAAACACATCAGTGCTAATTCCTTCTTTAATATCCACAAATAAATATTTCCTTATCATATAAATCAATAATTAATTATTCACAAATAATATTATAGAACTACAATATTGACAACCAGGTCGTTCCCAGGAAAGAGGGGGCCTTCCGATAAGGACTTCTCCTTACTGGCGCGCAATTAAATAACCCCTCCTAGACAGAACTTCCTTAGACATTATCAATAGTGCTATCTAATAATATTATTCAAATAATATGAATTATTGAGTTGATAATGCGAAATACTGTGCAACGACAATTATTGAATCAATACTACAAAATATCAACTGTAGTCATTATTGAATCAATCATATAAAATGGCAACGTAGCAATTATTGAGTCAATAAAATATCAGTGCAGCAATTATTGAGTCAATAATATAAAATATCAACGTAGCAATTATTGAGTCAATAATATAAAATATTGAACAGTAATTACTGTAACAATAATTGAGTAATGGCTTCTCACGTAAGACTCAATAATTCGAAATACTGTGCAATACCGTGTGCTACTATGCAACACCGTGTATCACTGTATTTTAACCACCGGGTATTTCAACAGTACTAACGGTAACAACCACGCCGTTATCTTGTAAAAAGTTATTTCTGTCGCTTTCTATATCCGACAGTTATTCCGTTGTGGGGGCCCACAAATAGCTGCGCCGTCGTACGAATATTCCCCGACAACAAGAATATTCCACGACCAAACGAATATTCCCCGACAACAAGAATATTTTATAACCACTTGCTCATTTTAAAAATGTTTGCACATTTCACCCATAACTTTCATATTTATCAAAACAACACCTTACTGTTTCGAAATAATATATAAAGAAAATTAAATCTTTATTCATAAAAGTTGGGGTCTTACACATTATCAACTCAATAATTCATATTATTTGAATAATATTATGAGATAGCATTATTGAAAATGTCTAAGAAAGTTCTGTCTAGGAGGGGTTATTTAATTGCGCGCCAGTAAGGAGAAATCCTTATCGGAAGGCCCCCTCTTTCCTGGGAACGACCTGTTTGTCAATATTATAGTTCTGTAATATTATTTGTGAATAATTAATTATTAATTTATATGATAATAAAATATTTATTTTGTGAATATAAAAGAAGAAATTAGCGCTGATGTGTTTTTATCAGTATTTTGGTGTGAAAAATCATCTATTTATGGATTTCGGATAATTTATGTTTGGAATTTGGAAAAACATTCTTCTACAAAGTGTAGAGAATTAAATTTTCTATGGAAAGACATAGAATTTGTATTTTTCTGACAAAAGGGTTATTTATTATGAATTATTGAAGTTTTAGAAAATAAATATTTTTTAATGAGTGGGCCCCACTTTTGTTGTTTTGTTAAAAAATTCTGATTTTTTTGAAAGCAGCCAGGCGTCGAATTTTTTTTTTTTAAAATTTATAAAAAAAGTCTATTTTGGCATCCTAAGCTTTTTCTATAAATAGGGTGCTTAGGTTATAATTGAAAATCACACTAGAATCAGAAGTTTTCTCTCTCTATAATATCGAGCTTATTTTTGTGAGTATTTAGATACTTTGAGTATTACTATTCAATGCAAGTTTTCTTCGGTATTATATCCGATATTCCAGACAGAAGTATTATTCTTTTGAGGTAAGAGATGTTATTTTCTTTCATAAATGATGTTATTCTTTTCAATATCATTATACCAAAATATTATCATGGATTGTATTATGAAATTTTTACTTTTTTCGTCGGGGTTACTATTCACGTATACGACACTATTCACGGAAAAATTAAATTTTCTTCTGTTTGTCCAAATTGCTTGTTAAAGTTCTTATCTTTGATTGGATCTAAGTTTTGAGTTTTATTCTTGAATTTTGCTCAACAAAATATTATTATGGAATATTCTTGAACTTGAATAAACTAAAATACGAATCCTTAATCTTATTCTTTATTTCACTGGATTCGTTTTCATCATCCTCAGTCCTAAGTGGTGATATAACTGAATATCTTTGGCCTGTAGAGCAAAGATGAATGATTACCTGATGAATATCTTTGGCCGTAGTGCAAAGATGGACAGGTGTTGAGATGAACATGACCACTGGTGATACAAATGAATATCTTTGGCCCGTAGTGCAAAGATGAATATTTGATTCGAGATGTATATTAATTGATGTTACAGGGATAAAATATTGATGATGGACTTTTAAATCATAGAAGATAGTAGATTTCATTCTCTACTTAACTCTTCTAATGAATTGTTATTTCCGCTGCGAATATTGATCTAAAATTGATTGTCCATTATATTTTATCTGATTTATTGAAGGCTAAAGATAAATTATTTTTCATTATCTTAGTCATAATATTCTTTATTGGGCTAGTTGAGCTCACCCTTTTCATCTATTGTCCTCTTCAGGAAATGAGAACGTTGCGGGAACTAGTCGGGGGACAGAGTGATGGTCCGAGTTAGAGCAGTAGTAGTCTTCGCTATTTTTGTAAAATTGTGGGATAATAATTGTAATAAATAAAGATTGAATTTGAATGTTAATATTTCGTATTATATACGATTTTTATTGACACTCACAGTTGTGTAGTCGTATTTTGCACGACCGTGTGATATAAAGTTTGTATTTGAATTCTGTACCATGTATTTGGCGACTCAGAATGGGTTGGGTTGACTCGACCAATTCTGGGGGCGTCACAGTTGGTATCAGAGCTTAGGGATATGATCTCTGGCGGAGATCGGGGAATAGAACTAGGAGGGGAGAGACGAGTAAATCCTTCACTAGTATGACCTACCTAAGCTTATGTTTCTAAGAGGTTTGAAACCCGAAATACGTCAACACCTCATTTCTCATAAATTTTCTCTATATTCGGATGTAGTGAACAGGACCCAGTTGTTAGAACGAGATAATGATTATGTTCAACCGAGGGACCACAACCAAGGTTGTACCGGTGGCAGCAGTCATCGAAGCAATGACAACCAGCGAGAAGGAAAGTATGACAGAAGCGGTAACTACTCCGGTGGTAATCGTGGCCATGATAGTAGGAAAAGCGAATCGGGGGGAGATTTCAAGAAGAGAAGGTATAACAATGAGAACGTGAAGATGTCAACATCAGCACCAGCATCAGCTTTTTCTAGGGGAGGAGAACGACCACCGGTCGTATGCTATAAATGCGGGAAAAAGGGACACATCAGCCCAAACTGCCCACAACAATTCAAAGCATGCTATAACTGTGGAAAAGAAGGACATATAGCTCGAGATTGTCCTGTTACGAAACCAAATCCAGCGGGGGTGGTGATTCCAAAGGTGGTTTCGGACTAGTTAAAGTCGGTGATTCCTGGAAGAGCGTTTGTCGTGACAGCCCAAAACGTGAGAAATCCACACGAGGTGATTACGGGTAAGCTAATCATAAACTCTTGCGAAGTTTACACCTTGTTAGATACCGGTGCTACCCATTCCTTTATTTCACCTGCTTGTGCTCAACGTTTGAACTTGACTTCTGATAAATTAGACTTTGACTTATCTGTTGAAACTCCGTTGGGAGAAACCTTTGTTACATCTACAGTTTACAAATCTTGCTTGATTCAGATTGGTACCCTTACCTTACCTGTTGATCTTATATCTTTGAAAATACTTGCATTTGACGTGATTTTAGGAATTGACTGGTTAACCACTTACCATGCCAAAATTGATTGTTCTCGTAAGGTTGTTAGTTTTCATATTCCTAATCAACCTGTTGTGCGAATCCAAACCACCAAACCACTAAAATCAGTTAATATCATTTCAAGTTATAAAGCTATTCGTTTATTGAAAAACGGATGTCAAGCTTTCTTAGCTCATGTCACTGATCTAAACTAGAATACATTAGGTTTGAATGATATTTCCGTTGTTAATGAGTTTTCTGATGTATTTCCCAAAGAACTTCCCTGTCTATCCCCAAAACGTGAAGTTGAATTCTTTATTGACCTTGAACCCGGTACAAAACTCATTTCTAAAACCCCATATTGAATGGCTCTTATTGAACTTCAGGAGTTAAAGGTCCAATTACAGGAAGTGTTAGACATCGGTTTTATTCGTCCTAGTACGTCTCCTTGGGGTGCTCCTGTTTTATTCGTAAAGAAGAAAGACGGGAGTATGCGACTCTGTATTGACTATCGGGAGTTAAACCACGTCACCATCAAGAATAGGTATCCGCTACCTCGTATTGATGACCTGTTCGACCAGTTGCAAGGAGCACAATTCTTTTCAAAGATCGATCTTCGTTCTGGATATCATCAGCTGAAGATTAAAACTGAGGATATTCCGAAGACTGCCTTCAGAACTCGGTACGGGCATTATGAGTTCTTAGTCATGTCTTTTGGATTGACTAATGCTCCTGCTGCTTTCATGAATATGATGAACCGTGTATTCAAGGAGTATTTGGATCAGTTCGTTGTTGTCTTTATTGATGACATCCTCATCTATTCTAAAAGCCGTGAAGATCATGAGCACCATTTGAAGTCGGCACTTCAAAAGCTTCGTGAGAACAAGCTATATGCCAAGTTGAAAAAATGTGAGTTCTGGCTTGAGGAAGTAGCATTTCTTGGGCACGTGGTATCGAAACGTGGAGTATCTGTTGACCCAACGAAGATTGAAGTAATACAAAGCTGGGAGCAACCTAAGTCGGTGACCGAAGTACGAAGCTTTCTGGGCTTAGCTGGTTATTATCGGAGGTTCGTAGAGGGATTTTCTCGAATCGCTACTCCATTAACTCAGTTGACTCGGAAAGATACAAAATTCGTTTGGAGCGAGGAATGCGAGAAGTGCTTCCAAGAGCTCAAGAGAAGACTTATCTCGGCACTTGTTCTGACAATACCATCTGGTTCGGATGGATTTGTTATTTACAGCGATGCTTCGGGAAAAGGTAGGATGTGTTCTCATGCAACATGGGAAAGTCATAGCCTATGCCTCACGACAACTCAAAGAATATGAGAGGAATTATCCTACTCATGATCTAGAGTTGGCAGCAGTCGTTTTCGCGTTGAAGATCTGGAGACATTACCTGTACGGGGAGAAAGTGGAGATTTATACGGATCATAAGAGCCTTAAATATTTCTTCACTCAAAAGGAACTCAACATGCGGCAACGACGTTGGCTTGAGCTGTTGAAAGATTACGATCATACCATCCAATACCATCTTGGAAAAGTGAACGTGGTAGCTGACGCGTTGAGGAAGATCATATGCGAAAACGAGTGCGATGATGTCAAGTATACGCGTAGAACTAGCTTTGATTGATAAAGTTAAAGCTGCTCAAGCTACAGATCCGGAGCTGATGAAGATGAACAAGAAGGTGCAAGAAGGTGCCATTCCAGAAGCAAGAATCGATGAAGAAGGAATACTTCGAGTCAACTCCAGACTTTGTGTTCCTAACGATTCTGACTTAAAGTATAGAATCATGATGGAGCCACACAACACACCGTTTGCAATCCATCCTGGGAGTACCAAAATGTATCGTGATCTTCGACCTATATTTTGGTGGGGCAATATGAAAAGAGAGATCGCGGAGTTTATTTCGAGATGCTTAACATGTCAACGTGTAAAGGCGGAGCATCAAGTACCGAAGGGTCCATTGCAATCACTGGAGATTCTGAAATGAAAGTGGGAACATATTACGATGGATTTCGTTACGGGTCTTCCCAAGGTTTCTCAAGGCATAAATGCGATTTGAGTTATTGTTGATAGATTAACCAAGTCTGCTCATTTCTTGCCGATACGAGAGACTTATTCCCTTGAACGTCTTGCTCATATGTACGTGAATGAGATTGTGAGATTGCATGGCATGCCAGTATCCATAGTTTCGGATCGTGATCCCAGATTTCCTTCACGATTTTGGATCAGTTTGCAGAAAGCTATGGACACGGATTTACGATTTAGCTCGGCTTATCATCCTCAAACGGACAGACAATCGGAAAGAACTATTCAAACTCTTGAAGATCTATTGAGACTTTGTGTTCTAGACTTCAAAGGGAGTGGGGATAAGTACTTACCATTGGTAGAATTCTCCTACAACAACAGTTATCAGGCAAGTATAGGCGTGGCTCTATTCGAAGCGTTGTATGGGAGAAAGTGTCGTTCTCCAGTATGTTGGGAGGAGGTGGGTGAAGCAATATTGTTGGGACCGGAGTTAGTACGTATGACTACGGAAAAGATTCAAATAATCCGACAACGTATACAAACCGCTCAAGATAGACAAAAGAGTTATGCGGATCTTCATCGAAAGGACGTGGAATTTAATGTTGGGGACCATGTGTTATTACGTGTTGCTCCGTGGAAAAGAGTTACGAGGTTTGGGAAGAGAGAAAAACTTAATCCACGATTCATTGGTCCATTTGAGATTCTTGACCGAGTAGGAAATGTGGCCTATAGACTCGCTTTACCTCCAAGCATGTCTCGTGTTCATAACGTGTTTCACATATCCGTGTTATGTAAATATGTGAAGGATCCAAACCGCATTATTGAGTTAGAACCAGACGAGATAGCAGAAGATTTAACGTACGAGGAGATACCTGTCAAGATCTTGGATAGGAAGGAGCATGTCCTACGCTCGAAAATTATACATTAAGTTAAAGTTTTGTGGAGAAACCATGCAATTAAGGAAATGACCTAGGAGTTGGAATCGGAAATGAAAGCGAGGTATCCTCACCTTTTCGACATACCAGGTACGTACGTTAATTTCGAGGACGAAATTTCATAAGGAGGGGAGGTTGTGAGACCCCAACTTTTATGAATAAAGATTTAATTTTTTTTATATATTATTTCGAAACAGTAAGATGTTGTTTTGATAAATATGAAAAATTATGGGTGAAATGTGCAAATATTTTAAAAGAAGCAAGTGGTTATAAAATATTCATTGTTGTTGGAGAATATTCGTTTGGTCGTGGGATATTCTTGTTGTCGGGGAATATTCGTACGACGGCGCAACTATTTGTGGGTCCCACAAACGAATAACTGTCGGATATAGAAAGCGACAGAAATAACCTTTTTATAAAATAACGGCGTAGTTGTTACCGTTAGTACTGTTGAAATATCCGGTGGTTAAAATACAATAATACGCGGTGTTGCACAGTAGCACACGGTATTGCACAGTATTTTGAATTATTGATTCTTACGTAAGAAGTCATTACTCAATTATTGTTACAGTAATTACTGTTCAATATTTTATATTATTGATTCAATAATTGCATGATATTTTATTGATTCAATAATTGCTACGTTGATATTTTATATCAATAATTGCTACGTTGCTATTTTATATGATTGATTCAATAATTGTCACTGCACAGTATTTCACATTATCAACTAAATAATTCATATTATTTGAATAATATTATGAGATAGCATTATTGACAATGTCTAAGGAAGTTCTGTCTAGGAGGGGTTATTTAATTGCGCGCCAGTAAGGAGAAATCTTTATCGGAAGGTCCCCTCTTTCCTGGGAACGACCTGATTGTCAATATTGTAGTTCTGTAATATTATTTGTGAATAATTAATTATTGATTTATATGATAATAAAATATTTATTTTGTGAATATAAAAGAAGGAATTAGCGCTGATGTGTTTTTATCAGTATTTTGGTGTGGAAAATCATTCGTTTATGGATTTCAGATAATTTATGTTTGGAATTTGGAAAAACTTCCTTCTACAAAGTTGTAGAGAATTAAATTTCCTATGAAATGACATAGAATTTGTATTTTTCTGACAAAAGAGCTATTTATTATGAATTATTGAAGTTTCAAAAAATAAATATTTTTTTAATGGGTGGACCCCACTTTTATTGTTTTGTTGAAAAATTCTGATTTTTTTGAAAGCAGCCAGGGGGCGAAATTTTTTTAAAAAAATATTATTAAAAAAGTCTACTTTGGCATCCTAAGCTTTTCCTATAACTAGGGTGCTTAGGTTAGAATTGAAAATCACACCATAATAAGAAGTTTTCTCTCTCTATAATATCGAGCGTATTTTTGTGAGTATTTAGATACTTTGAGTATTACTATTCAGTGCAAATTTCCTTTGGTATTATATCCGATATTCCAGTCAGAATTATTATTCTTTTGAGGTAAGGGATGTTATTTTCTTTCATAAATAATGTTATTATTTTCAATATCATTATACCAAAATATTATCATGGATTGTATTATGAAATTCTTATTTTTTCCGTCGGGGTTACTATTCACGTATACGACACTATTCACCAAAAAATTAAATTTTCTTCTGTTTGTCCAAATTGCTTGTTAAAGTTCTTATCTTTGATTGGATCTAAGTTTTGAGCTTCATTCTTGAATTTTGCTCCATAAAGTATTATTATGGAATATTTTTGAACTTGAATAAACTAAAATACGAATCCTTAATCTTATCCTTTATTTCACTGGATTCGTTTTCATCATCCTCAGCCCTAAGTGGTGATATAACTGAATATCTTTGGCCTGTAGAGCAAAGATGAATGATTACCTGATGAATATCTTTGGCCGTAGTGCAAAGATGGACAGGTGTTGAGATGAACATGACCACTGGTGATACAAATGAATATCTTTGGCCCGTAGTGCAAAGATGAATATTTGATTCGAGATGCATATTGATTGATGTTACAAGGATAAAATATTGATGATGGACTTTTAAATCATAGAAGATAGTAGATTTCATTCTCTACTTAACTCTTCTAATGAATTGTTATTTCCGCTGCGAATATTGATCTAAAATTGATTGTCCATTATATTTTATCTGATTTATTGAAGGCTAACGATAAATTATTTTTCATTATCTTAGTCATAATATTCTTTACTGGGCTAGTTGAGCTCACCCTTTTCATCTATTGTCCTCTTCAGAAAATGAGAACGTTGCGGGAACTAGTCGGGGGACAGAGTGATGGTCCGAGTTAGAGTAGTAGTAGTCCTCGCTATTTTTGTAAAATAGTACGATAATAATTATAATAAATAAATAATGAATTTGAATGTTAATATTTCGTATTATATACGATTTGTATTGACACTCACAGTTGTGTGGTCGTATTTTGCACGACCGTGTGATATAAAGTTTGTATTTGAATTCTGTACCATGTATTTGGCGACTCAGAATGGGTTGGGTTGACTGGACCAATTCTGGGGGCGTCACACCCTTGACCTCGTAGTCTATAAGCCAAGAGTTACCGCTGGGCCAAGAAACATACGACTAATAACTTAAATTTTAATTTCAGCCAATTTAGTTGTTAGAATATATATATATATATATATATATATATATATATATTTTGTCCCACATCGAGTATCTTGATAAAGTATGTCTAATATATAATGAATTAAGTCAACTTTTCACATAACTAATTAATTTTGAGTTAGAGAGCTTGATAAGTTTATGACTAGTATTCTCTCAAAGACTCTATTTAATTTTTGATGAATGCCATGCAATCTTGATGACATCCATTTAGTTATCTTATCTCCCTCTAATATTACAAGTGTATTTTTGTTTCATATTTATTTTTAAAATAATAAATTGTTAATTTAATAGTGATACTAAAATTAGGCTATTAATATAGTCAAAAAAAAATTATGTTTATAAAATAAATATACATTTAACAACACAGTTAAAATTGTTACATCAACATTTAAGACTTTAAACGGTATTGTTTTGACAACAATAATTTTATTTTTAAAATATCATCGGCCTAAAATAATGATGATAAACATGATGTTAGATGTAAGACTAGTACGACCCATTCTAACTTATTATTTGGTTGGCATTTAAATATCTTATATCCAATCCAGCCCTTTTGT
Organism: Panax stipuleanatus; assembly: GCA_020205555.1. NCBI lineage: Eukaryota > Viridiplantae > Streptophyta > Magnoliopsida > Apiales > Araliaceae > Panax > Panax stipuleanatus. The sequence goes on along the minus strand of CM035122.1, from coordinate 141,125,849 downwards.
CAATGAAAGTGTGCAGAAAATAACTTCAATGTAGATGGGCATTCCAATACTGCTACTAATAACCGATTATTTATTTACTTATTATAATTAGATTTACTATTATTACACTGTCGATCGAAGTAACTTTAACCCAAAAGTTATATATTATTCTCCTTATTTTAAAATTAAAGATATATTTATAATCCGAATACGTAAATTTTTAATGCTTTTAAATTTATTCTTAACATTAGTTTGAGTTGTAATACTGAATATATGATAATATTCAATTAGGGAGCTGTTCATGCTATTTTAAAATTTAATAATAAAAAGTTTATCATTAATGTTGGAACTGATATAAATAAATATCTATTCTATAAAACGGATGGGAAGGGTTGGTTGCCTTCAATTGTCACTTTACCTACTTTTTAATACTTTAATTAATTTTTAAATAATTTAATTAACAAAGTTATATAAGGAATAAGGAGTCCAACTATCCCAAATATCTTTACCCACATTGGGAGAATAGAGATGTCAAAATTACAACCACCAAAAGTTAATTTATTCACTTTCTTCCATTTTCTTATTTTTCACACGATTTTTTTCCTCCTTCATTATCTGATATATTCTCTAATTTAAATCCATAACCATGCTTTTTACTATATTGATAATTCATTATTTATTACTTATTTAGTCATTTAAAAATTTTTACTAGCTAAATATTTTTTAATTTCTTTTTTAATATTTTAAAAAATTAACACACTCATACATGTGCACCAAATGTATTAGTATATCTTATTTTCGAACGGAAGAATTAATTTCTTAGTACCATCATCATACTTTTTACTTGTACCATCACTATAGGTCTATTAAAAATTTCTCATTATTAAACTCTCTTTTTTCGTATATAAAAATATATTAAATAAAAAATAAAAAATATTGGTATGTTTTGAATATGAAAAAAGTGTTTAAGGATATATGAACATCACTGTCATGTTTGTTTATAAGGATAACACTTGAGATTGAACTATTAATCTTAAGTGATTTGTTTATTTTAAAAATTGGACTTTGAATTATTAGTCAAGGAATAACAAATAACTTGGAAGGAGGGACTATTATTTAGGATTAAAAATTTATGAACTAAATTAACCTTTACCTTTTTTAAAAATGAGAGTACGATCTCTTTATTAATTTATACTCACAATATTGAGAATACGATCTCTTTACTATTACGGGTAAGGGTACAATAGTTGATCAGACCATTATTTTTTTATTAAATCATTTAAATTATGTTGGTCAAAACAAACATAACATGAGATTATTTTTTAAGTTATTCTATGAATAATTTATTCTAAACAAATATGTGAGTAAGATTAATACGTAGTCTTGAGACTATAATCCATAAGAATATAGTCTCAAAATTATAATTATTACAAATAAAAATGGCCTAAACGTACTTTTTAAATAAATATTTTTTTTTGCTTGGTAATTTAGTTCCCCCAAAACGGTACAAGTGCATGTTTTTATCCTTGATTTAAAAATTAAAATAAGTAAATTAGACTGTTAACGCCTGATTTTGTACGCCTGACGAAATCACCCAAAAAGGCAGGCCAAAACAGCGCCAACGGTTGATTGTATCGTTGTGAATTCAAACTCACGAAATACTCTCACATAAACATAAATAAAAGAAATATAAAGAATGAATACAAGAATTACGTGGAAACCCAATTGGGAGAAAACCACGGGAGAGAGAGAGAAATCCACTATAATGATATGGGGAGTACAAGTTGTGTATTTATGTTGTATCTCTTGTGATGTGTGATCTGATAATGAATCCCTTCATGCCTTGCTTGTAGCCTTATTTATAGAAGTCTTGTCTGTCCAAACCCTACTAGGAATAGGAGTCCTAGTCAAAATCCACTTATAATTGCAATTGCTTCCTTCCCAAGTTAGATATCCTCATCCCACCAAATAAGGAAACCCCAATCCTTCTCTAATAAGGACTCTTACAATAAAATACATAATAAACATATATGGGCCAACATTAAATCCGGCCCATGACATAGATAGGGTTACCCCATGGCCAAGCTTAAATATTCACGCCCTAACATTGCCCCCCAGTCTCTTATTTATAAGGAACTTATAATAAGAGAGTATACAAATAGATTGGGCTGCATCATGGTTAGACCCAAATAATCACAACCAAACATTGCCCCCCAGTCTTTCATAAAACGGAACATTTGATGGAAGAGTATACAAAATACATAGCCCAGCAACACAAAACGTCCAGCCCACCGGCTAAAAATTTGGCGATCTTCGAACGAACCCAACAGGACCAAGAACTGAGACTCTCTGACCGAGCCCAGCAAATCCAAGAACTGAGACTCTCTGACTGAGCCCAGCCTTCGTCTTCAAGTCGATGCTTATGTTATATATGCATGAATGAAGATATAAATGCATGAATGAATGAATCAATGAATGCATGAATGAATGAATTAATGAATGCATAAATGAATGAATGCATGAATGAATGCATTCATGAATGGAAGTGCACCCTTAAATAAATATTCACTTCGCTACGAGGAGACGAAGGAATCCAACCTTAAACCTCTGAAGTCCTTCTCTCCGAGAGCCGAAGGAACATCATGAAAAATATTCACATCGCTCCGAAGAGGCGAAGGAATCCCACCTTAGTCACTCCCATGTACCCTCTCTCCGAGAGCCGAAGATACGCCGGGAAAAGTTGCTTCTAAGAGAAGCCCACCATAGTCACTCCGATGTGCCTTCTCTCCGAGAGCCGAAGGCACACCAGGAAAAATATTGCTTACACATGAAGCCCTCCATAGCCCCACCGATAACCTTCTCTACGAGAGCCGAAGGCACATCAGGAATGTTCCAAGACGCTCCAAAGAGGCGCTGGAACCCAACCTTTAGACACTCCGATGTACCCTCTCTCCGAGAGCCGAGGGTACACCAGGAAAAGTTACTTCTATCACGAAGCCCTCCATAGCCCCACTGATGACCTTCTCTCCAAGAGCCGAAGGCACATCAGGAATAAACATTCGCTTCGCTACAAAGAGACGAAGGAATTCCACCGTGATCACTCCGGTGACCTTCTCTCCGAGAGTCGAAGGTACACCAGGAAAAATAAAACTCCGCTATAAAGAGACGAAGGGTCTTCCTCCTTAGCACCAAAAGAATCAATCCGCTGATCGATTAGGCAGGTTTTGATCCGTTGAACGAACAATCATAAAAGAACTCCATGCTGCTAGTCTTCCAGAGGCCTCTGACCGGCCCTGATCTTTCTTCAGAAGTTGATCCGTATATTCCACCACCAACCGATCTTGGAAGTATTGTCGAAGCCTCTGACTGGCCACTACCCAAGCGTACATCAATATTTTCCAAGTTCGGGCTCCTTGTTTCCACGTCCTTTAGGGACTAGGTGTTGCTTACCCCCAATCTCCTGCACCAGAACTGCTTCTGTCACGAGAGCTGCTCCGAAGCCTGCTCTCGGTTCACCTCGTATCCGCTGCATGATGCACTGTGTACTCCATTCTCAAAGTCATCGAATTGTCTGCCTATCAATAACAGTCCCGCTAAATTGTTCAATCAAACCCACTGCACTGATTCTGAAAATATTTCTCTTTATACTGTGAGTCATCTTCTCCACTGCTATCTCCGTCAAGTCCATCGAATATCCCCCATAGTAAATTCCCGAATCTGAAGCCTCCTCTCTCTGTTGTTTTTGATGCGGAGGAAGTTGCATATACAAGATCGCATCGGACATAGTGACTAAAGACTTGCAAAGAACTGTCAAGGGTCATAGGAATAGTCACCAAAAGAAAGAGCCACTGTTACTTGGGGATTAAGCTGAAGTCAGTCAATGTGCTGGTGATGCCTATAGTGTAGAAGTGATCCAAAGTTTTCTATCTCCTTTTAATGACTTTATATTAGTAACCATAAATTCCATCAGTGTTGCGTCACTTCCTGTCCATACCCTGTATCCCTCCTTCCACGTGCAGATTCCCCATTCCCCGTAACATCACCATCCCGATGACAGTCTCCAAAACTTGGTGGGACATATCTATTCTTTCTTCCCGAATCAACCCCACAAAATAGCTTAACCGAAGAAGCTTGAGGGAAACGCCGAAGTTACCTTGCAAAGCAAAAGTAGTCCGAAGAGGAATCGCCGAAGGGTTTGCCGAAGTGGTCCGCAGTCATGCCGAAATCTTGCCGAAGTAGTTTGAGTATGCCGAAGGATAAGTCATGTCGAAATCCGACCGAAGTGAAAGCATGATGAAGCCGATATGATACATTCTGAAACAAAACTGCTATCGTCCGAAATGGACCCTGTTGCCCGAAGTGCCATGAGCGGACATCTTGAACTGTCAAATCTGCTGTAGTATTTTGATGGCGACCATGCCGAAGTGTCGACCGACTAATCTGAAGCCCCGATCAATTTCCATTCTGTAGCTTGTATTGGTTGGTGTCGAAACCAACGTATTGAATAAATGCCGAAGTCATTAACTTCGGTGAAGCCCATAGCAACTTTCTCGAAGTCCCGATTCCGCCGAGGGCTATCCTGACGATTTCCCCTAGGCTTCTGCACTGACAATTGGGCCTCCTGATGAGACCTCTTTTCACGGGGGCTGACTTGTCTTTGATCTCTGCGAACGATCTCTCCAAATCTGCTTCTATCACGAGAGCGGCTCCGAAGCCTACTCTCGGTTCTCTTCGTATCCTCCGCATGTCTTGTAACCATAGTAATGGGAAACCACCAAATCTTTGTTTATGATTCCAATCCCAAATTTTGCAATGTTGGACCACGCACCGTTTAAAAAGCCAAACCGATTACCGTTGCACCCTATCCCAACTATGAGATGCACTGCTGCCCAAGAAAGTATCAAAAGTTCTAACCACCATGTATTCGGACAATCAAAAGTCTCCACGTGATCGGTTACTGCATAAGCCAAATTTGGTTGAGGTGTAGTTCCTACTTTGTAATAGGCTGAAGTGCTAAAGCCGAAGTAGTTTGAAAGTCGATCCAAATGCCAAAGCAGTCCGAGTCCATTGTACGATTTCCTTTAGCATGCCGAAGTGATGTTCACCTTGCTGAAGTGGTCTTATATGTAATATAGAGTGGTGACTGCTTTCCACCTCTCATGCCAATAAGCAACCTTGCTTGTTGTTGTGATTGCAATCTCCTGAAGGGCTGACTGAAAATTAGCCAATAATCTGTTCAGGTCACGAGGCCTAACAACAAAGCTGCTAGGAAGCCTTCTCCATAGTTGCAGTTTCCTACAAAATGTTACCACATGGATCTATCAAGCTTTGGTGTACTCCAGGTAATCATCATATACAATCGAGAAATACAATTGATGTTCGTTACTGGGTGAATGAGACTTATACTTTATGGCTACAAATTGTAAACATTCATAAAGTATAATAAAGAAACTAACCATATAATATTATCCTTATTGCTACAAACAGGCCTCCCAATAATTAAAGCACACAAGTCTTAATTATGCTTAACATTAAACTTTTAAACAATGATGTTATTAAAATTGAATAACAATATTATTCCTTTCCATATTGACCGAGCATAAACGTGAGATCAAATATTTCATGATGTGTACAGTAATTTGATAATACCTTCAACTAAATAAATTGGGTGTATATGGCCATGTGAATGACTGCTTACCGCGTAAATTGCACAATGAACGTTGTCAATAATATTATGCATAACGAGAATTCAATATATAATATCAACCATATCATTCGCAAATAGGGATATCAAAATTATATTAATATCAAAAATCCTAATGGGTGAATGGGCACTTGAATGTCTACATGCACACGTATGATACATATTAGTGATTTGATAAAAAAGAGCAACTTAGCTTTATATGTAGCCCTCCAATCAAATTCGGTGATTTTAATTTGACACTGAACAAGTGTCTTGTTTCCCACAGACGGCGCCAATGTTAACGCCTGATTTTGTACGCCTGACGAAATCACCCAAAAAGGCAGGCCAAAACAGCGCCAACGGTTGATTGTATCGTTGTGAATTCAAACTCACGAAATACTCTCACATAAACATAAATAAAAGAAATATAAAGCATGAACACAAGAATTACGTGGAAACCCAATTGGGAGAAAACCACGGGAGAGAGAGAAATCCACTATAATGATATGGGGAGTACAAGTTGTGTATTTGTGTTGTATCTCTTGTGCCCTTGTCTCATAATGTGTGATCTGATAATGAATCCCTTCATGCCTTGCTTGTAGCCTTATTTATAGAAGTCTTGTCTGTCCAAACCCTACTAGGAATAGGAGTCCTAGTCAAAATCCACTTATAACTGCAATTGCTTCCTTCCCAAGTTAGATATCCTCATCCCACCAAATAAGGAAACCCCAATCCTTCTCTAATAAGGACTCTTACAATAAAATACATAATAAACATATAGGGGCCAACATTAAATCCGGCCCATTACATAGATAGGGTTACCCCATGGCCAAGCCCAAATATTCACGCCATGGGGTAACCCTATCTATGTAATGGGCCGGATTTAATGTTGGCCCATATATGTTTATTATGTATTTTATTATAAGAGTCCTTATTAGAGAAGGATTGGGGTTTCCTTATTTGGTGGGATGAGGATATCTAACTTGGGAAGGAAGCAATTGCAGTTATAAGTGGATTTTGACTAGGACTCCTATTCCTAGTAGGGTTTGGACAGACAAGACTTCTATAAATAAGGCTACAAGCAAGGCATGAAGGGATTCATTATCAGATCACACATTATGAGACAAGGGCACAAGAGATACAACACAAATACACAACTTGTACTCCCCATATCATTATAGTGGATTTCTCTCTCTCCCGTGGTTTTCTCCCAATTGGGTTTCTACGTAATTCTTGTGTTCATGCTATGTATTTCTTTTATTTATGTTTATGTGAGAGTATTTTGTGAGTTTGAATTCACAACGATACAATCAACCGTTGGCGCTGTTTTGGCCTGCCTTTTTGGGTGATTTCGTCAGGCGTACAAAATTAGGCGTTAACATAGACTATGTTCATTTACAAGTATTGTTGAAAGGATTGAGCTATTTAATACTCTCTCTATTTTAAAATATAAGATTATTAGGAATTTTTGAAGTTATCTTAAAATATTTTTAAATTCAAAATTAACAAAAAAAAAAAAAAAATTCTCAATACATACAATGATAAATATGATAAACTATTTAAAAAGTACAACACATTATAAATTTATTGTTTCTAAAAAGTACTAGTATTCATTATGAAATTTATTGTTCATAACTTTTAATTAATTATTTCAATTTTAAGTAGAATAATAATTTAAATTAATTTTTAAAAATCAATAATCATTTAATATTTTGAAATGGAGGAAGTACTCTAACTAATAAACCTGATCATAATTGTCAGTTTGACACCATTTGTATTTCGGACGACTATCTAATTCCAGATCTATTACTATATATATAAAGAGACAAAATGAGGACAATGGTTAGTTTGATAGTCATTTTGGGCCGTAATTAATTTATTCTGACGAATGTTATAAGCCGTAATAATTTTTTTCGATAAAAATTATTACCCTTATTTTATATAGACGTCACAATTTTCCTATAATGATTTGTTGAATATAACCAAAATATAATCCGTAGGTGGTGTTTGATAAATCTAAGTAACTAAGATATAAATGATTAATATATTTTATTAAATTAGATCATTTGAATAAAATAAAATATGAACTTACAAAGTTAGTCTAAAAAGTATAAAATATCTGAATGATTTTTAAATTTAAAAATATCAATTTTAAATTTAAAAATATCTCAAATTGACTTTTCAAACATCAATAATGATCTTAAAATTTGGAATGGAGGGAGTACAATATTTATAGATGCTCGATAGATTTAATTTTTTTTATTAAGAGACATATATCTCTTAATGATTTAGATTTATATATTTCTCTTATCGATTAAGAGACGATAAGAGTCGAACAAAATTATATCAAATAACTTTACATTCTTACCGAATCATACGTAAAGTTGTTAAGATGTATTAAGAGATAGACAAACACCGCCTTATTGTCTTATTATTGTGAGAGTTACAACTCCATAATATCCCATTAGTATATAGGAGTTACATGTGTTACATTTTCATATGGTACATTATTTATATAGATGGACAATGTAGAGAAAGTGTAGCAAAATGAAAATGATAGAAATTAAAATACACACCATATTAGAGTTCTCACTTGGAGATTGAGACATAAAATATGAGACATGACATCATGTTAGTGATGTTGTCATTGAATCAATTAAGACGGTGAAAATCGTGGTCATGTTCATCGTTAACACGATCGTTGCATGGTTCAATCGTTGAGTTGAAATTTATTCGTGATGTTCGTGACTAACAAGGAAGAATGCATGTGTTGATGTGCCAATATGGGCAGTGGCGGAACCAGAACATTTTTAGAGGGGAATCAAAATACATCAGTAAAAAAAATTATTTATTAATGCTTGGACTGCTTCTTTCAAATTCATTTTGTCCAATTATAGTATTTCACAACATCTTATTTCAATCCTTGTCAACCTTTTAGTTGTGAGTCTAATTACTTTAAATACACACACACATATACATATATATATATATATATATTTGTTTTTTTAATTTTTTCCGAATTATGAGACTATTAATCAGATTTTAAAGTTTTTAGTCAACTTAGCTACTTTTATAGATAAATAACAAATTATAATATTATATATATTCAAAACCTTATATTGTAGTTCTGATCATCTTCGTTAGAGACAACTGAGAGGAGCCACTCAAAACAAGAAAATGAATTAAGTTATTCTCATTTACAAAAATTGATACTAATGTATAATTAAGTCAGTAAGACAAATGAGTGCAATATTAATTAATTAATCATCAAACTTATTTAACATTATTTTATTTTATAGTAATATTATTAATTTATTATAGGTGGAAGGACATGAGAAAGCTCCCCATCTGTCTGAAAAGCAGAAGGAAAAGTAGACAAATAGTTCATTGACATAATATTAACTGTTACTTTTTTTTTTTACTTTCAATTCTTATTGTTAAACAATTGTTTTAAGTAAATATTTAAACAATCATTTCTTTATTATTCTTAAGTATAAAAATTTAAATAACAATTAATAAAGATAAACATTAATAGAAAGAATATAGTAAATTATACCCATCTTAATATTCATAGGCCTTAAACTTACCTATAATATTCATCCCAAATTAATAATATTTCTTAAATTACACTTATCCCAGTATTCATAGGCTTCATAATCGAGGATTGGGGGGTCAAATGACCTCCTCCGCCCCCTTGGTTCTGCCCATGAATATGGGTAAATTTATATATACAAAATCGGGTTAGTTTTAATCAATTTTATTTTATATTCACATAATATGCATGTATATATGTGATTTTACGATAATTATATAATAGCTTAGATAAAATGGATGATAAAAAAAATATAATAACATAATTGAGCTACTATATCTAGCTAAAATCTATATGCAACTCTAACGTGCTAAAAAACACTTGGCACGCGTCATATAAGAGGAAAGGGAGCACAATAACAAAATATATGCATATAAAATAATGAATTTAATTGATCAAACTTATTATGATGTTAATTTCATAATAACCTGATTAGTGATTATAAAATAATAAATATAAATTCTGTAGACAGCTAGCATGCGTACACTGATTATAACTTAGTTAGGGGCTATTTGATAAAAACTGAATGAACCTGAATCTGAATGAAAAAAATTATTTGATAATCGATACGTCTGAAATATCTAAATAACAGTATTTTACTATTTTACCCCTCTAAACTATGCTGAACAAGTATATAATTTTGTTTGAACGTATTTAAAAAAATTAAATACAAATATTCATTGTACAACAAATAAAAATAAATAATTCAAACAAATTGTCAAACAAAGTATTGAATAATTCAAACAATTTTAACCAAAGTTTCATAAAAAATAAGAAATGTAACGAGTTAAACAAACATGTCAATATAATAATAAAATTACATTAATGTCGGAATCTATAAATATAGGCGGAGAGCTGGAGATGATAGGTTGAATAAATGATTTTCTTTTAATATATTTTTATTTTTAGTATTGGTGGAACTATGAACAACAACGGTCAACAAAAATACCATTTAAAAAAAAAATAACTTGAAAAAGAAATCACATGATCCCTGATCAAAAAAATAAGTATTAATTGGGAAAATTCATGCGAATCGAGTTTGGATATTATAACAAACCAAAATTTGCTCAAACAATGTTAAGGTGGTCATTAGGTAAATAACATAGAAGAGATGGAGATACGGAGCAACGAGGTTATTTGGGTAAAATACGATTATTCAGCTCATTCAGGCCAATTTTTTTAAAAGAATCGTTCAAATGTATTTAGCCCAATTCAGATTTCAAAAGTTGTAAACAAACAGTCTAAATAGTTGAATCGCTCAGATTCAGAGCCATTCAGCCTTATTCAGACTTTATCAAACAGACCTTACTTACTTGTTGCTCTTATGATGTAAACTTATTGCACTATATATGTTGTACACTTGTTATGAAGATACAATTGCTTAGCGTTTCCTTTGCTTTTCACCACAAATTTTAGGTTAAAGTAATTTTTTTTTAAAAAAATTGGTTTGAATTCATTTTACTACATTTATAAATATTGTAAAGTATTTAAATGTATTACTAACTAATTATAAAAATTATTATATTAAATTTTAAATAAATCAATTCAATTTCAAATTAAAAAATTCAACATGACTTCAAAAGGACGATATAATATGCTTACATATTTATATATACACAGTTACATATTGATACTATATCTACATGAAGATGTAATTTAATTATTTATTTTAAGCTACGTTTCTCGTCTTATTTTTTAATATTACTATTAGATTTTAATATAATAGCACGATTTGTCATAAGAACTAGATGTTAATTCAGTTTTATTAGTATAAGGAATCAGTTTTTCCATTTATATACTCTGTTCACATGGACATTATTCGTACGTAAAGATGAAAGTACTGTTTCAATTTATAAATCTCTTTGGAAGAAATAGGGAAGAAAGTGAAAAATATTTGGACAAATACATAGACAAGCAGAATTAATTTAAATTTCAACTTTTATATCTTAGTATTCTATACTAATATAGTATAAAGAAACACTGACAAAAAATATTACATAGAGTTACAGTTAGTATATATATGCTAGTTTTTATTGTTTCAAATCAATGTGAAGTCATGATGAGTTTTAAACCACACACACTAAAATAATTGGCGGTTACATTTTAAAATTTTAGTGTTTTTAAATAGTAAATGGTCTATCATAATAATATATAAATGGATAAAATGAGTTCTATTGTTAGTTTGGTTTGGTCTTGTGAGTCTATTAAGGCCGAAATAAATATTTATCGATAAAAATAATTAGGATCACAATAAATCTTCTTTGGCAAAAATTATTACAAGTAGTTACTATTCATATTTATATGCTAGCTATTTGTTGGTCAAATCAAGTGAAGATATATGATGAGTATTAAATCACACATACTTAAATAATATGTGATCATATACAAAATTTATTGTTTATAAATAATAAATGAATTGCATCAATTTTAAATATATATAAAAAATCTTTAAAACTTACAATTGATCTAATATTGAATAACAAGTGTACTTCTATATTGTGTACAATAAGAAATACAAATAATAAATAATTTGACATAGATTAATCACTTATTATCCTTCAAAAAGAAAAAATATATATGAACAAACATTTTTTTTATTTTATTATATAGAATTATATAATAATAAAAAATTAAGGTAACTAATTTATGCCTACCAAAGAGTTTCAGGGGTAGTTGTTATAATACCTTAAAACCCACATTAATTCCCTTTGGTATTATTTATAATATATTGATCAGTTAATACTTATTATATCCTTATCTAAGCTCATGTATAATTATCATCTAAAACAATTATGTGGTTATGCTTTTAAAGGATACATTAATACTTAAAAATGATATTAACCATAAGAAAGTGCGTAGAACAGTTCGTCTATGTTGTGTCATCAACGGTTTGTTCAGAGATCCTTCGCAGTCTTCTCCCTAAAAATATTAACCAAGATATTATCAGCAAGGTAGAGTCGAATCAGCCTACGGGCCTTCCGATCCAACTTCTCCTATTCAGCAAGTTTCTCCTTCAACTCTATTTCAGTCGAAGACGTCCCCTACTTATGAGTGATAACAATCGGTTTTGGATCTTTGATTACTGTCTAGAAATCCCTATCCATGAGTAGGGGTGGACAATTCTTTCAGTATTTGGCTAAACCGTACCAGTTCGAACCTGTAAGTTCGGTATAAACTACAACTGGTCTGGAATCAGTACATGAAATTGGTATATACCGAATATTCGGGATCGAGAAGTAGTTTTGATTGTTCGGTACTTACCGGACCGAATTGGTTGTACCGGTTATAGAAATTTAATATTTTATTTTAATTTCTAAGACAATAAATCAATTTATTTCTACTTGGAAAATTTAAAATAAAAACAGCAAAGAAGAGCAAAAAGGGACGGTGAATAATTTACCAGATCAACGCTTCAATGGTCTCATTTTTGATCTCTTCAAGACTGATACCCATCTTGGTTAGCTAGTTACAACACCAACCAGACAACCACATTCGAGAAGAAAACAAATTAACGGAGTAGTAGTATTTGGGATTGTTAACGCCAAGATTACTCCACGCGCCTCAATCACCAAAACGCGTTCAATCCTGCACAGTAAACACGCCAGCACCGGATCTCGACGACTTGGGCCGCCGGAGATCGCTCCGGTGTGAGAATAAGTACAGGCTGGAAAAAGGATTAACAATGGAGGTTGTGTGCTCTAGTGTATGGTAGAGTAAAATATTATGTTACCTCTTTCATGTAATGCTTTGTACCCTTATATTATCTCACCACCTTGCATGTCACCTCTATGCTGATGTCATCTTATTTCATGCAGGCTTTATCAAATTCTTGTTCCCCACTAAGCCAATATTATGTCAAGTCCTCATTAATGAGGATGGCTAAGCCAATCAATCAGCCGCCTGCTAATCTTATAGATTACGGCTAATCCATATTAGCTGAGATAGTGGACCCACAAGTAGCCACCTGTCCACTCCATGAATCATTAGCCCAAGCCTTATTTGAGTCACCAATTTAAATAACAGCCCACTACTCCAAGAATAAAAATGGGTTTGACCCGGAAAGCCCAAAATGAGTATAACTCGACCGATTCAAACAATCACGGCCCAACAATGCCCCCCAGTCTTTTATCAAACAGAATGTTTGATGAAAGAGTATACCAGAGCTCGGCCCAATCAACAAGAAAATTCGAATGGATCCAAACACGGCCCAATTGAAAGAAAACTCACAAACAGACGTCAACTCTTCAAATTCAAGACAGACGCCAACTCTGCACCTCCATCATTACCTTCAATTAATGTGTCGTCTTTGTATTTCGTGAATCACCAAAAAGACTCCACTATAAAATCTCAAACCCCTCAATTTGGACAACTTTACCTGTTCATTTGAAATTCAAAGTACTCTAGCTTTCTTCTTCCTTCAATTTCTCCTCTCTGCAAATCGACATCAATGGCTGCCCAGAATTCTGATAACACCATCCCCCCTTTTGAAACTCCTTTAGTCTCTGTTCTGGCTACTCAAAACCCTACCCAGACCATACCAGCATCAAACCTCAAGTCTACCGCCTCTACTAGCAAGAAATCCTCATCTAACGCTTCCAAAAACATTCCTTTCGATTTCTCAGGCATAAAACGATGTCCGCACGCTAACACCCTCTTTAAGATTTCAGAGGATAATATCCAGACCATTCGCGAACAAATTTCAAATTCCAGATACCCATTACCTTCGGGCACCCACACCCATTGACCGAATATATCAACGTCCAGATGGTTGGACAACCATACCCCTTACCCTCCTGGAGAAAGGGGTTCGCTTCCCTCTTCATAAATTTATCATAAACGTATTAGGGTTCTTGGGAGTTGGGCTGGCCCAGTTAGTCCCAAACTCTTATATTTACATTCTTGCTTTCATTGCTTGGTGCTATGAACAAGAAATTACACCTTTGATTGATCTCTTCTTTACTATTTTTTCTGCTGACAAGTCTCGGGAGAAGGGCTTTAGGGGGCAGAGTAAACAATCCAGTCCCACCATTGAAAGACGCTCTTTGGTGAACACCCTTTCAAGTAACAGGGGATGGCATGAGAAATGGTTTTTTGTTAAAGGACCAGAGATCACTTCCCTTCCCGATTGGAACACAGCTAGGCGTCTCTCTGTAGACTTCAGGGACATCCCGGAAGAACGTGATGCAGAGATGGTGAAGCTCCTGGAGAAGCTGCCAATGAGAGAATGGAGCTTCGGGATTCTGACCAAACAGGCGTGGTTGTATGATCATAAGAGTAAATCCATAACTTGGTGTTCGTATGATTTTTCAAATATTCGTTCTGAAATGCTTTCCATTATTTTTTGCAGTATCCTTGATCAAACCCACTTCCATCGACCAAAGGGACTTGGAAAAATTCCTCGCCCCCAAAACAACTCTGGCTTCCACCGAAGCTCAGAACGTCGAAGTACAAACTTCGGAAGCTCAACTCTCCGATCCCCCAACCATAAAAACACAAAATACCGAAGCCCAACATACCGAACCAAACCTTAATGAGGGGCCAATCCAATCCCGTCGAAAGAAACATGCCGCCAAGAAATCAAAATCTGTTCCAACTCCGGTTCTTACTGAAAGCCTTTTGGATATGCCAATTGAGCAACGCACCTGAATTATCCGCATTAAGAAAAGAAAAGCCAAAATAGTCCCTACTCCCACTGAAGATTTGAGAATACCCACTTCTTCTTCTAGCCAACCTCCCCCCAAGCCAACCGAAGAAGATGAATTTGAGACTGACCCCATTTCTCCTCTTATTCGAAAGAAAATACATGCTTCGGACGACCCATTACCTCCCTCTCCACCTAAACAATCGACACCTTCATCAAAACAACCAACACCCTCTTCACCCCCTCTATCTTCCTTCTTCGGACCAACCCCCGGAGCTGCATATTCTCCATCTCTTTGGCCAGACCATACTGAGGCCTTCCCTTTACACCTCTATAAGCCAGGGTAAGAAACTTGTCATTACTTGTCCGTTTCTACCCACAAAAATATATTTTTGAGACTTCTTTTTAACTCTGATTAAACGCAGACAAATGGAATCTTCGGGCGTCTCCATCAAAAATACAAGGAAGCTGAAGTTAACGAAGAGGCAGCCCGAAGAGAGAACGCCATCCTAAAGTCTGCCCTGGCGAAGAAAAAGAGTGAGTATGAAAACCTCCTCTTCAACTCCGAAGGCCTGCAAAGAGACCTTATCAGAATGAAAGAGCAACTGGCTGCATCTAAAGCTCTACAACAAACAACTGTCCAACAGAATGAAGAGCTTCAACGTGCCAATAAACAGTTGTCTGAAAATAACCGAAGTCTAACAAAGGCCGTTTTTGAAGCTAAGAAATCCGAAGAACGCCACCTTGACCTTCGGGGCAAAGTCGAAGTGGAGCTTCGCAACCTTAAATTGGTTGGCCCTCCACTTACTGAAGACCTTCGCCAGGAAATTCTGACTGAATACCGCAAGTCTCCCGCCTTAACCAAAGAGATAGTTTAGATGTATGCGGAAGGCAATGAGGCGGCCCGAAGTGCTGGCAAATCAAAACTGGCCGCTGCCTCTCTCGACCCAACTATCCTCGATTCTTTCAAAGATGAAGATGAAGAATAGTACCGAAGACAACTGTTTTCCACCTTAGCATTTATTTTTATGAACTTTGTGAAAACTTAACATTGTAATTCCTTTTTCAAATTTAATGATATATATTTTGTTCCTTATTACTCATTTTCAATTTAAGTCATACTGCTATTCAAACAACATATAATTTAAACTTAACACTTCAAATAAATTAAGTAGTAATGTAAGGTAAAACTTACTCATTACCGAAGTGTTTTCGTATGTCATCTTTATGATGAACAGATTATCGAACTTTTCATAAGAATATTTGTTCCGGAGAACTTATAATAACATCCAAGCATATAACTGAAGACCTCGTTCTTCTCCAAGAGCAGAGCGGGTTCATTCCCGATGATATTCTACTTCGCTACGAGGAGTCGAAGAGATCCATTCTTACAACAATTTGGTAACCTCGTTCTCTGCATGAGCCTGAACGTGTTCGACCAATCAATATTTCGCTTCGCTATGAGGAGACGAAGGAATCCAACCTTATTCCCAGCTGGCAACCTCGTTCTCTCTGAGAGCCGAACAGGTTTAACCCAAAGATATTCCACTTCACTACGAAGAGTCGAAGGGATCCATCCTTATAAAAATTTGGTAACCTCGTTCTCTTCGAAAGTCGAACGGGTTCGACCAATCAATATTTCGCTTCGCTACCAGGAGACGAAGGAATCCAACCTTATTCCCAGCTGGCAACCTCGTTCTCTCCGAGAGTCGAACAGGTTTAATCTAAAGATATTCCACTTCGCTACGAGGAGTCGAAGGAATCCATCCTTATAATAATTTGGTAACCTCGTTCTCTCTGAGAGCCGAACGGGTTCGACCAATCAATATTTCGCTTCGCTACGAGGAGACTAAGGAATCCAACCTTATTCTTAGCTGGCAACCTCGTTCTCTCCGAGAGCCGAATAGGTTTAACCCAAAGATATTCCACTTCGCTACGAGGAGTCGAAGGGATCCATCCTTATAACAATTTGGTAACCTCGTTCTCTTCGAGAGCCGAACGGGTTCGACCAATCAATATTTCGCTTCGCTACGAGGAGACGAAGGAATCCAACCTTATTCCCAGCTGGCAACCTCATTCTCTCTAGAGCGGAACAGATTTAACCCAAAGATATTCCACTTCGCTACGAGGAGTCGAAGGGATCCATCCTTATAACAATTTGGTAACCTCATTCTCTCCGAGAGCCGAACGGGTTCGACCAATTAATATTTCGCTTCGCTACGAGGAGACGAAAGAATCCAACCTTATTCCCAGCTGGTAACCTCGTTCTCTCTGAGAGCCGAATAGGTTTAACCCAAAGATATTCCACTTCGTTACGAGGAGTCGAAGGGATCCATCATTATAACAATTTGGTAACCTCGTTCTCTCTGAGAGCCGAACGGGTTCGACTAATCAATATTTTACTTCGCTACGAGGAGACAAAGGAATCCAACCTTATTCCCAGCTGACAACCTCTTTCTCTCCAAGAGCCGAATAGGTTCAACCCAAAAATATTTCGCTTCGCTACGAGGAGTCAAAGGGATCCAACCTTATAACTGACAATTAAATTGGGACCACCGATTCCCATAAAAACTCAGTTCACCCTCTGGGTCCTACTCACCATTTCAAGGATGAGCGGACTACTGAACCTCCGAACAACTAATAGATAGAACAGCATTGAAGAAAGAAGCTATTTTTATTGATAGCCGATGGCATAATTACAAACTCCTGTACCCAGACATTGGCCCTATTGGAAATATTTCCGAAGCCTTCCAGCATGCCAAGTATTCTTTATCTTAGACCCATCTAATGCTCGCAATCGATAAGTCCCTGGCTTCGGCACATCGACAACCTCATACGGACCTTCCCAATTTGGCATTAGCTTTCCCATAATCTGGGGCGTAGAAGCTTCTACTTCCCGAAGAACGAAATCTTCAACTTCAAACCTTCGGAGCTTTACCCCTTTATTGTAATGCTTAGCAACACGACGTTGATATGCTGCCAATTTTACTAAGGCTGCCTCCCTGACTCTTTCAAGCAGACCTAAATTAACTTTAAGTCCCTCATCATTATACACATCCTTGAACTGACTGACCCGAAGACTTGTAAACCCAATTTCCACGGGCACTAAAGCATCTGAACCATAAGCCAGTCTAAAAGGCGAATCTCCTGTTGTAGTCCTTGTCGTAGTTCGATAAGCCCATAATACGCTAAGCAACTCCTCAGGCCATCTTCCTTTTGCATCGTCCAATCTTCTTTTTATCCCATTCAAGAGTATTCTGTTGGTTGCCTCAACTTGCCCATTAGATTGAGGATGAGCAACCGAAGTCTTTCTATGCTAAATACCCAACTCTTTCAAGAATGCTTCAAATTTTGAACCAACAAACTGTCGACCATTATCCGAAACTACCTCCATGGGGATGCCGAAGCGAAACAAAACATTCTCCTTTAAAAACTTCAAGTATTCTTGCTCCGTAATCAGCCGAAATGGTTTTGCCTCTACCCACTTAGTCATATAATCAATCGCCACTATAACAAAACTGACCTGACCTTTCTCTTTTGGTAATGGACCTAGTATATCCACCCCCCAGACAGCAAAAGGTATAGGAGATAAAATTGAGTATAGCTCTTCTGGTGGCTGATGCGGGATCGAACTATTCAACTGACATTTCTGACATTTCTTCACAGTAATCGGTGGCTTCCTTAAAAACTATTGGCCAATAGTAACCCTGATGGAGTACTTTATACGCTAACGACTTCGCAACCATGTGATCACCGCAAATTCCTTTATGAACCTCCTGAAGGGCATAATCAGCCTCAGATGGAACCAAACACTACAGCAAATGAGACGAATAAGCCCTTCGATAAAGATCTCCATCAATAAGCACAAAGTTTGCGCTTTTATACTTCACTTTCTTGGCTAACATCGCCGTCTGCCAAATAGTTTATATATGGCGTCATCCTGCAATTAGATCGCTCGATGCACATCACTTCCCCGTGCTGGATGTTGGGTTGCTTCAAAACCTCCAAGTAAACTGACCCATCAAAAGAACTCGATTCAGTTGTAGCCAACTTTGACAAAGTATCGACATTTGAATTATTAGTTCGACTAACCCCTTGAAACTCGTAAGAGTCGAAGTACTGAAGTCGATCTTTTAACTCTGTAAGATATTTAACTATTTTCGAGCCCGAGGTTCATATTCCCCCGAAACTTGTTTGATGACCAGTTGAGAATCACTGTAGATGATCATCTTCTGAACCTCCAAGCTCTTTGCCAATCTCAACTCGGCTAACACTGCTTCATATTCAGCCTCGTTATTCGTTTCCCTTAACCCAAACCTGATAGCCTGTTGCACTTTGAATCCCTCTGGAATCGTTAGAATGATTTCAGCACCACTGATGTCCGAAGTAGAAGATCCATCAACATATAACGTCCAAAGACTATGCGACTGCTGAAGTGTTGCTACCGTTTCTGTAGATCTCTCAGCTTCATTTAAACTCTCATCAGCTTCGGAGAACGAGCATTCTACCACGAAATCGGCCAAGGCCTGACCTTTAATAGCTGTCTGTGGATGATATTCTATGCAGAATTGAGGTAGCTCCATCGTCCACACAGCAAGTCTTCCCGAAACCTCTGGCTTTCCCAACACCTTCTTCAGTGGTTGATCCGTGTATACCATAATTATCCGACCTTGAAAATATTATCTAAGCTTTCGACTAGCTACTATCAGAGCGAAGGCAAATTTTTCAAGGTTTGGATACCTTTTCTCTGCATCCCTAAGGGCATGGTTCACATAGTAAATCGGGTGCTGCTTACCCCCAACTTCACGCACCAGAACTGCTCCTACCGCCAGTGAGCTTGCAGCCAGATACAAATACAAAGGTTCGGCAAGAATTGGCTTTACCAACAAAGTGCCGAAGATAAATATTTCTTTATCCCCTAGAAAGCGTCTTCACACTCCGAAGTCCACTGAAACGTCTTTGTATTCTTCGGCCCTTTTAACGTGTTAAAGAACGACAAACATCTTTCTGCCGATTTAGATATGAACCTCCGCTACGCTGAACATCTTTATAGGATTGTGGAGTCTTCATATCCAAGATAGCTTGAATCTTCTCCGAGTTCGCCTTGATACCTCTTTTGCTGACCAAATAAGCTAGAAATTTTCCTGCTCTAAGTCCGAAGGTGCATTTGGTCAGATTCAGTTTCAAATCATAATGTCGAACCGTCTGGAAGCACTCCTCTAGATCGTCTAGATGACCATGAACCGACATGCTCTTCACTATCATATCATCAACATAGACCTCCATATTCTTCCCTAGCTGCTTAGTGAAGACGTGGTTCATCATCCTTTGATATGTAGCTCCCGCGTTTATCAATCCGAACGTCATCTTCTTGGAGGCGTATACCGATCGATGAGTGATAAAAGCTGTCTTTAGGATGTCCTCCTTACACATAGAAATCTGATGATATCCCAAAAAAGCATCCATGAAGCTAAGTAAGGCATACCCCGAAGTTGCATCAATGAGCTGATCGATGTGAGACAAAGGATAGAAGTTCTTCGGGCACGCCTTATTCAGATCAGTATAATCTATGCAAACTTGCCACTTTCCATTCTACTTCTGCACCAGAACTACATTAGCCATCCACTCCGGATAATCGATCTCAAAGATAAAGTCTGCGGCCAGCAACTTTGCAATTTCCTCATCGATTATCTTCTGTCTTTTTGGCGCAAGGATCCTCCTCTTCTGTCGAACTGGTTTCCTCGCTGGATCCACGTGCAATCTATGTTCGGCCACCTTTCGGCTCACCCCCGGCATATCACTAGGAACCCAAGCAAAGATATCAGCATAACACCGAAGTAGCTCCATCAGATTGGTCCGAAAAAGCTCTGGCAGCCCCGAACCGATTTTCACAGTCTTTTCTTTCTTCCCTGGTATTAGTTCAATTTCTTCGGTCTCTTCTGCTGGCATAACCAATGATTCCATGCTGCTCTACGTAAATGGCTCAATCTCGATGGCCATGGTCTGCTTATGCCTGCTTACTCCCACTCCCGTAGTAATCAAAGCATTCCGATAACACCTTCTTGCCAAGTCCAGATCTCCTGCAACTTCGCCAACTCCATGTGGCGTCGAAAACTTAATCTTGAAATGGGGAATTGATGTAACTGCCTGAAGATCTGTCAAAGTAGGTCTCCCCAAAATAGCATTATATACAGAATCTACATGTACAACATAAAATTTACACATAATTTGAACCTGTTGAGGAGCCGTTCCGAAGATAACTGGCAGCTCGATAGTCCCCTGCCACTTTAACTGGATCATTACTGAAGCCATACAAAGGAGCCTCCTGCCCAATTTCCATCTTTTGACCATCCAAAGGCATCCTATGGTATGCATGTACGTACAGAATATCCACCGAAGACCCATTGTCTATCATCACTCTCTTCATGTCCACCGAACCCACTTGTGCAGTAATCACCAGAGCTCCTTCGTGCTGTTCGATTGGTTCTGAAGGGAAATCATCATTTATAAAGGAGATGACCGACCCTAGATATGCTCTCTCAGCCTTTAGAGGCTTATCCATCTCCGCCATCACCGAATCCAGATAGCCTCGACGCTTCTTCCCCGCAGCCTTACCAAAGTTACCTCCGGTAATCACGTCCACCACATGTCTGGCCTGTTGATTCTGAACTGGTTGCACTGGATTGTTAACTTGAAATGGGTCCCTATCCCTCGGATGTTCCCTTTGTTTCTCTCATCCTGTCACGTATTGAACCAAGACTCCACTTTGAACTTTCCTTTCAATGAACTCTTTCAGATTCCAACAAGAATTAGTGTCATGTCCAACCGCCTGGTGGTAATCAGAATATTTGGCGGGATCTCCGGATCCTGGCCTAGGATTATTTTGAGGTTGTTTGAAGTACGGCTGATTCTTTATCTGCTCCAGAATAGTAGCCCGATCTATATTAAGCTGGGTATACACCTTATTTACCTTCTGACCCGGGACAAGCGGATGATCTCCTCTGGGTGCCCAATTATTGTTATATCTTCTCTGATTTCCATCAAATCGGTCATTGTTGCCGCCATTCTTCTTCTGATTACCATCAGTCGATTCCTTCCCTTTCTCCTTTGCTTTCTCCGAAGAACCCTGTTTCAAACTAGCCATTGCCACTTCTACCACGATGAAGCCTTCGGCCTTCTTAAATGCTTCGGCCAAGCTCTTCGGATGCTTGAACATCAATTTCTTCACTAGCTTCTCGTACTTCACCAGATCTAAGCCATTCTAAAACAACCCCACAGCCTGAAGGTCATTGAGATCTGACACTTGTCCCATCGCTTCTCTAAACCTTTTCATATACTGGCCCAGGGTTTCGCTCGAATACTGCCTAATCTGTGCTTACGACCCTGTGGGCTTTCATATTCTCTTCTTGCTTCCAAATCGAGCATGGAATTTATCACACAAATCAACCCAGGAAGAAATCGAATCCGAAGCCAAAGTCCCCAGCCATTGCCTCGCATCTCTCCTCAATG
Organism: Panax stipuleanatus; assembly: GCA_020205555.1. Classification (NCBI taxonomy): domain Eukaryota; kingdom Viridiplantae; phylum Streptophyta; class Magnoliopsida; order Apiales; family Araliaceae; genus Panax; species Panax stipuleanatus. The sequence continues at coordinate 141,103,445 of CM035122.1, read as the reverse complement.
TCATCCCAAATGTCTGACACTTAGCTGCGTCTGAATAGTCATAATAATCCATCAACCTATCAAATGCCTGACTATGGTCATACGGGTCCCCTGAACCATCGTAACTTTCCATGCGGGGAAGTTTCTTACTAGGATCCGCCTTCTCCTTTAGAATTTCATAAGAGAAAGGAGAAGCTTTCTTACCCGGAGTCTCCTTCCCCTGTTGAACCTCCGCCAACTATTTTTGAAGCTCCTTCATCTCCTTAACCAGGTCCTCAACCCCTTCGGGCTGTGAAACAACATCCTTCAATGGAAAGTAGTAATATTTGGGATTGTTAACGGTAAGATTACTCCACGCGCCTCAATCACCAAAACGCGTTCAATCCTGCACAGTAAACACGTCAGCACCGGATCTCAACGGCTTGGGCCGCCGGGGATCGCTCCGGTGTGAGAATAAGTACAGGCCGAAAAAAAGATTAATAATGGAGGTTGTGTGCTCTAGTGTCTGGTAGAGTAAAATGTTATGTTACCTCTTTCATGTAATGCTCTATACCCTTATATTATCTCACCACCTTGCATGTTACCTCTATGCTGATGTCATCTTATTTCATGTAGGCTTTATCAAATTCTTGTTCCCCACTAAGCCAATATTATGTCAAGTCCTTATTAATAAGGACGGCTAAGCCAATTAATCAGCCGCCTGCTAATCTTATAGATTACGGCTAATCCATATTAACTGAGATAGTGGACCCACAAGCAGCCACCTGTCCACTCCATGAATCATTAGCCCAAGACTTATTTGAGTCACCAATTTAAATAACAACTCACTACTCCAAGAATAAAAATGGGTTTGACCCGGAAAGCCCAAAATGAGTATAACCCGATCGGTTCAAACAATCATGGCCCAACAGGGATAATTTTAAACCACAATTAAATAGCAAACTTTTATTCCTTGACCCAAATTGATCGTCAGATGCTCTAAAATTAAAAAAAAGGGGGGACGGATCAATGACAATACGTTTTTTTACACAATTTTTGATTCTTGGATTTGAACACTCTTAATGGCTAAGATTAAAGCTAATTTTTAATTTATACACTATAATAACCTATATGAATGCATATATTATCATAATATTGGTGATAACTAATCAAAATTGCTTTAGATACACATACTTGCTTCCATAGCATTTGTATAAAAGTATACTAAAGTTTTGGTTAGTTATTACCAATATTATGATAATATATGCATTCATATAAGTTGTTATAGTATATAAATTAAAAATCAGCTTTAATCTTAGCCATTAAGAGTGTTCAAATCCAAGAATCAAAAAATTATATAAAAAATTGTGTGAAAAATGTAGTGCCATTGATCCACCCCAAAAAAAAAGTAATTAGAATAATTAGTTAGTGGATAATCACCATCGCCACCGCTAGACCAACATTGGGAGAATGAGTTCAATGAGGAGAGAGAAGTCATCGAGAGAAGGAGTTCATTAGGAATAAAAGACTCAGCCTAATTATAAAAATAGATAAAATGAAATCAAAAGACCGTCTAGCCCTTTGAGCCTCTTTATATGCCTCTCTCCCTAAAACATTCAAAATTAATAAACAATAAAAAAAATCAGGTATAAAAATCGATACCGAGCCGGTTAACCAGATCGGGACACCGGTCTAACCAACACCGATCTAGCCGTTATCGGTATCAGTATGTCATTTTCGATACTTTTGGTAATCGGTTCGGTCCGGTTTAGTTTTTTACCATTGCCCACCCCTATCCACGAGCAAATCCTCCATATTCAGTTTACAGAGTTCAAAACTGTTTCCGTTGAATTTATCAATTTCAATCGGCGATGACCCTATATTCGATATCTTAAATTTGACAATCCTAGAACCCTCAAACGCAGCCCTGATACCAAATGTTAAAATTTAAGAACGAATAATATTACAATTACACAAATATTATATGAAAGATGGAAAAAGAAGAACACTCGATATACCCAAGTTCACTAATTTGGCTAGTCCTTCTTGTCTGATGTATTCATTAGATGTCTCACACACTCTACAATGATCCAAACACCAAACATTATTTTTATAGTAATTAGAAATTTCTACCTTCTATAACATGGGTTCATTAGTCATGAGGCTCAATACATGCATTAATAAAACCCAAGATCGGGTCCAAGCGCAATTGCACTTTGCGCTTGGCTTCCAGGGGGCGCTGCCCTCTTACAACCCCCGCCAGCGATCGAGCTGGACAACCGTTCGCTCATCGGGGAGCGAGACCTCCGACTACCCTGTCGTAGTGGCCATTCGTCGAATTTACAGAAATATGAGTCAATTCCAACAGATTATTTTAATGTTTTTGATGGAAGACAAGGAGTCTTAATTTATTTGTCACACACTCTCTTCGTCCAAATATACCTGTTCTAATTTATTTTTGGTTTGTCTAAATTTATTTGTCTTCTTTTCTTTTTAATACTATTTTTCGCCTTACTTTTTATATACTATCATCATTCAACTTTTTTTAAAAAATTATTGAAAACAACATGACATATATGGAAAAAAGTAATACTACTATTAACTTCGACATTAGAAGTATAGCTCTGCTCTTTTTTCCTCTCTTCTCTATTTTATTGTTCTAAAAATGAGTTAGGAGATTAAATATAACAAAAGAAGATGATAATAGAATAATTAAGATAGTAATTTGGATAAAATTGATATATATTTGTATTGCACGTTTGCTAAAATAGTTAATTGATATATATTTGTATTGCACGGTTGCTTAAGATCTTATATACACAATACTAACGATTGTTCCGCATAGGGGACAGAGAATAAAGACATAGCGCATGATTTTCTTTCATATTATTTATTACACATTATCCAAATACTTGTTAGTTAATTACTAATAAATATAATAACCCACTTACGGTTCATTGTTAAGCTATGATCGAGGTGTAGGAATCTGAAAAAATTGACGCGGTAGAGATCATAACCAACCACATACATATATATGACGATTATATCAATTTGTATAGAGTCCAAATTAGAAAACATTTTTTTATCCTGACTAGTTTGATGACTCATTTATTCATAGGCTTCAATTACAACTATAAATACCGGACTTGAACAAGCAAACTAGGAACCAACGGAGATAGAAAGAGCTAGAGAGGCCAACCAGCTTCTCTTCCGGTATGTTCTCACACCAACAAAATGCAAAACTGTCCCTCAAAGTTTCTTACTTTTTTCATTTTTACTCTTTCCAAGTACAAAAATTCTCAATTAGTTCTGAATTATTTAGTTTCTAGGTAAATCTTACTCTATTTTCTTATCATTTCCTTTATCGTTTGCAGGACCATAAGGAAAAATGGGTGCAGGTGGTCGTATGTCAGCTCCTCCTAATGGCAAGAAGACTGAAGCTGAAGCTCTTCGTCGTGCTCCTCACGAAAAACCCCCATTCGCACTAGCCGACATCAAGAAAGTCATTCCACCCCATTGCTTCCAAAAGTCTCTTATCACCTCTTTCCGATACCTTATACAGGATCTCCTCATGGCCTACTCCCTATACTACGTCGCTACAAACTATATAGACCTCCTTCCTCGTCCCCTCAACTATTTGGGCTGGGCTGCTTACATCGCAGTTCAAGGTTGTGTCCTTACTGGGGCTTGGGTCATCGGCCATGAATGTGATCACCATGCATTTAGTGACTACCAATGGGTTGACGACCTTGTTGGTCTCGTAGTACACTCCTCCCTCCTCGTTCCTTATTTCTCTTGGAAAATTAGCCACCGTCGTCACCATGCCAACACTCAATCCCTTGAAAATGACGAGGTTTATGTTCCGAGATTCAAGTCCAATATCCGAAACTATTACAAGATATTTAACAATCCACCTGGCCGAGTTCTTGTTTGGCTTACCACACTCCTTATAGGTTTTCCTTTATACTTGATGTTTAACGTATCTGGACACAAGTATGAAAGGTGGACCTCCCATTATGATCCTCATAGCCCACTTTATTCTGACCGTGAGCGAAAGGAGATTATTATTTCTGATGTTGCTATTCTTGCTGTTATTTATGGACTATACCGTCTCGTATTGACCAAGGGATTTGCATGGGTATTCTGTGTGTATGGAGGTCCATTGCTTGTTGTTAACGGGTGGTTCGTGTTGATTACGATATTGAATCACACCCACCCATCTTTGCCTTACTATGATTCTACCGAGTGGGATTGGTTGAGGGGAGCTCTGTGCACAGTTGATAGAGATTATGGTATCCTCAACAAGGTCTTCCATAACGTGTGTAATGCTCACGTTTGTCACCACATATTCTCATCAATCCCACATTATCATGGACTGGAAGCTACCGAAGCCATGAAGCCCATATTGGGAGATTATTATCAGTATGATGGTACTCCAATTCTTAAGGCCATGTATAGAGAAATGAAGGAATGCATTTATGTTGAGAAAGATGAAGGGGAAACCAAAGGAGTCTATTGGTACAGAAGTAAGTTTTGATAAGATGACCGGCAAGCAAAGGCAAAAGCCCCTGGAGAAAGAGGCTGATCAATACTTGTTTTCTGCATATTTGTCTTTCATTTCCTAGTAATCTAGTTGATTTAGTTGTATGGGATGAACATATAACGTTGTTGATTATATCATATATATCCTACATGTAGTTTTTTGTGTTCAGGTATTTTCCCCTTGGATTGTATTGTGAAGCGTTTGATTACTACGTACTAAGCTGATGTTGGGATTTGAAACCCAATATCTATGTAATAAACATTAAGACCTAATCTCATGTTCAATATAATTCCTTCATTTTTATAGTTTTTAGTCTGAATCTTTTCTGCCTTAATGCGTTCAAATGTATGTTTCCTATTATTTTTATCTTTCGTAAGGATACCATTATTAATTCTCATTCTGTTCCAATTTACAAAATTATTATTGATTTTTAAAAGTCAATGTAAAACGTTTTCAAACTCAAAGTTGAGGTTATTTTTAAATTATAAAACAATAAATATTACTTTTAAATAATTCATAATATTTATAATATTTATTATTGTATTGATTAAAATTAAAGAATTTAATATCAATTTTAAATGTTAAATGTCTTGATTTGATTTTAAAAATTCAACAGTGATTATATATTTTGGAATCGAAGAAATACTTTGTCGGGGAAAAACTGAAAGAAGTTGGTAAATTAATTGAATAGCCTTTCCCAAAGTACTTTATAATGAGACAAGGGACTCGGCTTCAGAGGGAGAGAGTGAGAGTAGCCAAACCGGTTACCCTAACAAGCTTCAAGACAATAGTTTTCCAAAAAATAATACTACTATCATATTAAAAAACGGTCACATAAAGTTTATACACACATATATATTGTGGGCTTCACGTGCCAGACGTGGCCCTATAAATATGCATGTGTATGTGAGTTTTATGTGACTATTTTTTATGTGATAGTAGCATTGTTTTTCAAATTTTCCAGTGAATCCAAAAGTGATCATTTCTTATTTGTTTTAACCAAGGGTTCCTCATTTATTGCTCTCATTGTTTATGTTGATAATATTATCATCACAGGGAATAATGTTTCTACTATTACTACTATCGATTAAGTCTTTTCATAACACTCAGTTTAAGATCAAAGATTTGGGGCCTTTGAAATATTTTTTGGGACTAGAAATTACAAGGAATGATACTGGTATATATATTAATCAACGAAATATGTTCTTGATATCTTACATGACACTGGTCTACAAGGTTCTAAACCCAGTGTTATACTTATTGAACAACATCATCAGCTTGCCTTTGATAAAGGGGTTCTTCTCTTAGCTTCTGACAATAGTGCTTATCGCATATTAGTAGGCAGACTAGTCTATCTTACTATAACTAGACCTAACATTAGTTATGGTGTTCATATTCTAAGTCAGTTTCTAGCTCAGCCTCGGCATCCTCATTTTGAAGCTGCATTGAAGTTGGTTAAATATCTTAAAGGAAGTTTGGGTCAAGGATTATTCTTTCCAGCCAACAATAGTCTTAAACTATCTGTATATTGTGATGCAGATTGGGATTCTTGTCCTGATAGTAGACGATCAGTATCTGGTTTTTGTGTCCTACTTGACTCTTCCTTAATTTCTTTGAAAAGTAAAAAACAACCTACTGTTTCTCGGTCTTCTGTTGAATCCGAATATAGATTTATGACTAATACATGTTGTTAACTAGTATGGATTTCAGCTCTCTTAAAAGATTTTGGTATCTCAGTTTCTCTGCCTATTCCTCTATACTGTGACAACAAGGTAGCTCTTTATATTGCATCAAATCTTGTGTTTCATGAGCGTACTAAACATATTGAGATAGTTTGTCACCTTGTTCGGTGATGCGGTTGAAGAGAAAGCGTGCCAGTTTATGGAAAGATTTGATAATGGAAAAGATCTGATTCAATGGCAATTCGATAATTTCGGCCAAGTTTGGAGTGTCGGATTTGGGCGTTTTCGGAGCCTAATTTCATTGGAAATGGGTCAACGGTCAAAACTCAGTGATGTGCAGGGTTTTTTGGTCAAATTCCATCGTTTAGGCCTTCAAAAAGATATTTTTCTGTTTTAGGGTTATTTTCGTAATTGTCTTTATTAGTTTTCCTTTTCCGTTTTGGATTCTGCTTTTAGGGTTTTGCTATTTAAACACTTGTTATGATGGAGAGCCGCTGTTTTTGATGAATAATAAAATTTACGTATTTTTCAAAATTCTCTGAATTAGAATTTTGCTGCCTATTTCCTGGTATTCATAGAATCAACAGGTTGTAGAAGGTTATCGTTTGGTAATCGTGCGCGGTTTAACAATTGATAACAGTTTTCTATTTCTTCCGCTATGTCAGTTGGTATCAAAGCCTAAATCATATTCACCATGCCACCCTGTAGAGCGCGTGTGGATGATATTTATGGGCGTGAGGATCTACAGCGACTTGAGCAGCGGTTCGAGCAGCGAATCGAACAAGTAATGGAGCAGGGGATGAACACTATGATGGATCGATTGACACTAAGGATGGCCGAGTTGTTGGCGAACCAGAATAGGGAAATTCCTCATCATGGGAGGAACCCTAATTATGATGATCGGAGAAACCCTTTCGCAGGAGAGAATGATGAAGGAGATGACTTTGATGATGACTATGATGAGGCACCTCGTAGGCGTTGTCGACCATATGCAGTGGAGGACGATAGGAGACGTTGGGAGACTGGTATGAGGACTGAAATTCCTGAATTTCGTGGTACCCTCCAACCAGAGGAATTCATTGACTGGCTGGCCACGGTAGAAGAGATCCTGGAATTTAAGGGTGTCCCTGATGATAAATGAGTACCCTTGGTTGCTACCAGACTCAGAGATAGGGCAATGTCTTGGTGGCAGCAACTCAGGCAAACGAGGGTTAGATTGGGGAAGTCAAAAATTACGGACTGAGAGAAGATGAAAAAACAGTTGCAGGCGACATTCCTACCTTATAATTATCAGCGATTAATGTACCAGCGGTTACAGAATTTAAGGCAAGGAGGTCGTACAGTTGATGAATACACAACTGAATTCTATCAGCTGATTGCTCGGAACGAGGTGCATGAGACAAAAGATCAGTTAGTAGCCCGATATATTGGGGGTTTACGAGAATAAATTAAAGAGACAATCAACATTTTTGATCCAATGTCTATTTCTGCAGCGCATCAGAGGGCTGTGCAGATTGAGAAGAGGCGTCCTGGTGGTTTTGGGCAACCTGCTAGCTTTGGGTATTCAGGAGGAGGTGTCAATACTGGCCGTTCAGGCGAGATTGCAACGGCGGGGGCAATAGCCAAAACGGGAGCAGTAATAAATAATAATAGGAGGATTGGTCCAGTAAGTGGTATTAAGTGTTTTGCATGTGGTGAAGTGGGACACAGGCAGGCTGAGTGCAAGAAAGCTGGAAAAGGGCGATGTTTGCTGAAATAGATGAGGGTGATGATATCGAAGATGTAACCTTGCTAACTGGTGAACCGATCTTTGATCCAGAAGGCGTAGATGAGGAGGTGGTGGCTGGTGATGTTGGGACTGCGTTGGTGGTGAGGTCCTGCCTTACACCTAGGGCTGTTGATGATGATTGGCTGAGAAATAACATTTTCCAGTCAACCTGTACTGTTAAGGGGCAGGTGTGTAGGTTTGTGATTGATGCAGGCAATTGTGAGAATATAATTTCAGCAGAGGCAATCCGAAAGCTGGAACTAACAACGAAAAAACATCCAAAGCCGTACAAGTTAGCCTGGTTGAAACAAGGGGGCGAGGTGACTGTCTCAAGACGTGCACTGGTATCCTTTTTTGTGGGGACAAAATATAAGGATGAGGTTTGGTGTGATGTAGTAGCTATGGATGCATGCCATCTGCTGTTGGGATGACCTTGGCAATTTGATAGAGAGGTGGTTCATAACGGTAAGACGAATACTTACAGCTTTGTGTTTGAGGGGGTAAAGATTGTGTTAGTGCCCAAGCGGGAAAAAAACAAAGGCAGTGCTAGTTTGTTGAGTTTAGCACAGTTTGAGGAGGTGGTGCAGGAGACGAAAATAGTATACGCCTTAATCGGGAGGGTGGTAGATAAGGAGGTCGAGGTTCCTGATGTAGTCAAACCATTTCTGAAAGAGTTCAGTGATTTATTTCCAGAAGAACTACCTGAAGGATTACCACAATGCGTGATATCCAACATCAGATTGATCTGGAGCCCGGGGCAGCCTTACCCAATCGACCTCATTATAGGATGAGTCCCGGAGAGCATGAAGAATTAAGGAGACAGGTGGAAGAGTTACTGGCCAAGGGGTACATTCGAGAGAGTTTGAGTCCTTGTGCGGTACCAGCCCTTCCGGTATCAAAGAAAGATGGTACTTGGCGGATATGTATCGACAGTAGAACCATCAACAAAATAACGGTCAGGTGCCATTTTCCTATTCCTAGATTGGATGACCTATTGGATCAGCTTAGTGGGGCTACTGTGTTTACTAAATTGGATTTGAAGAGTGGATACCATCAACTCCGTATTCGGTCTGGCGATGAATGGAAGACAGCTTTTAAGACTAGGGAGAGATTATATGAGTGGATGATCATGCCGTTTGGGTTGTCCAATGCACCTAGCACCTTTATGCGTGTTATGAATCAAGTTTTGAGGCCTTTCATTGGGAAGTGTGTTGTTGTGTATTTTGATGACATTATAAGCTACAGTGCTAACCCGAGCGAGCATCTTAGTCAGCTGCGAGAAGTTCTTCATGTGCTGCGTAGGGAGAAATTTTATGCCGCAGTTAAGAAGTGTGTGTTTCTAACACCTAGGGTGCTGTTTCTTGGTTACATTGTGTCTGATGTGGGGCTGCAGGTAGATGAGTCCAAAGTAGAGGCAGTGAAGCATTGGCCAAGGCCTAGTACCATTACTGAAGTTCGGAGCTTTCATGGGTTGGCCTCCTTTTATCGGCGCTTTATCCCTCATTTTAGTAGCATTATGGCTCTTATTTACTGAGTGCATAAAGCAGGATGGGAAGTTTGCTTGGACAGATGAAGCAGAAAAGGCGTTTGAACTGATTAAGTTCTGCCTTACCACAGCTCCCATTCTAGTATTACCAGATTTCCATCAACCTTTTGTGTTACATTCTGATGCTTCCAAAGTGGGAATTGGGGCTGTTTTGAGTCAAAACAGCAGGCCAATGGCGTATTTTAGTGAGAAACTTTCGGGTGCCAAGCTGCGTTATAGCACTTATGATGTTAAGTTTTATGTTGTGGTTCAGGCTATTAAACATTGGCGCCATTATTTGTTTCAGCGGGAGTTTATCTTATATACGGATCATAAGGCTTTAAAACATTTGCATTGTCAAGATAAAGTTTCTGCTAGACATGCGAGCTGGGTTGCTTACCTACAAAGGTTCACTTTCGTGGTGAAACATAAGTTAGGAGTAACCAATCGAGTGGCTGATGCTTTGAGCAGGCGAAAGGGACTACTAACTTCGACTTTCTGTGGAGGTACCTGGTTTTGATTCATTTGCTGAAATACTTGAAACTGATCCATATTTTTCTGGTATTTTGGCAAAGGTTCGGGCAGGGGAGAGGACAGATTTCCATTTGCAGGATGGATTTTTGTTTAAGAACAACCAACTATGTGTTCCAGATTGTAGTTTGCGGTTGAAGATCCTTCAAGAGCTGCATGGCGAGGGGCATGTAGGAAGAGACAAGACCTTGCAGTTGGTACAATCTACTTACTTCTGGCCTACTATTCGGAAGGAGGTTGAAAAACTTGTGCAACGGTGTCGAGTTTGTCAAGTATCTAAGGGAACAACAACCAATGCAGGCTTGTATATGCCTCTACCAGTTCCATCACAGCCATGGGTGGACATCAGTATGGATTTTGTGTTGGGATTACCGCGTATACAGCGAGGTAATGATTCTATTTATGTGGTAGTTGATCGTTTTTCTAAGATGGTGCACTTCATTCCATGTAAGAAGACCACAGATGATGTTCGTGTTGCTCAATTGTACTTTAGAGAGATTTATAGGTTGCATGGTTTGCCAGTGTCTATTATGTCTGACCGTGATACCAGGTTTCTTAGCCATTTTTGGCGTAGCTTGTGGAAGATGATGAACACACAGTTGAATTTTAGTAGTGCCTACCATCCATAGACAAATGGGCAGACGAAAGTGGTGAATCGGTCGCTAGGCAATTTGTTGCGGTGTTTGATTGGAGAACATGTGAAGAGTTGGGATCTGAAGTTATGTCAGGCAGAGTTTGCTCATAATCATGCAGTTAACAGGAGTACTGGATTTAGCCCTTTTGCAGTAGTGTATTTTGTTACTCCTAGAGGACCACTTGATTTGCTGCCATTACCAGCAAAGACACGAGTTCATGGGACAGCAAAAACCTTTGTGACAGGATTGTAGGAGGTTCACAGGGCTGTCAGTGACAATCTGCTGCAGGCCGCGGGCAAGTATAAACAAGCTGCTAATAAAAAAAGTCGTCATGTTGAGTTCGAAGTGGGGGATTATGTGTGGGCTGTTCTTACTAAGGATAGATTTTCTGTAGGTGACTATAATAAGTTGTCTGCCAAGAAGATTAGGCCAGTGAAAATCATTGAGAAGATCAATCCTAATGCATACCGCTTGAAACTGCCGAGTCATATTCGTACAGCGAATGTTTTTAATGTCAAGCATTTGATTCCTTACACAGGCGATTCCTCCGATGATGACAATTTGAGGACGAATTCTGTCCACCCTGGGGAGAATGATGTGGTTGAAGAGCAAGCGTGCCAGTTTATGAAAAGATTTGATTTAATGGCAAAGATCTGATTCAATGGCAATTCGATAATTTCGACCAAGTTTAGAGTGTCGGAATTGGCCGTTTTCGGAGCCTAATTTCATTGGAAATGGGTCAACGGTCAAAACTCACAAGCGTTTTGCTTGTGATGTGCAGGGTTTTTTGGTCAAATTCCATCGTTTAGGCCTTCAAAAAGATATTTTTCTGTTTTAGGGTTATTTTCGTAATTGTCTTTATTAGTTTTTCTTTTTCGTTTTGGATTCTGCTTTTAGGGTTTTGCTATTTAAACACTTGTTATGATGGGGAGCCGCGATTTTTGATGAATAATAAAATTTACGTATTTTCCAAAATTCTCTGAATTAGAATTTTGCTGCCTATTTCTTAGTATTCGTAGAATCAACAAGTTGTAGAAGGTTATCGTTTGGCAATCGTGCGCGGTTCAACAATTGATAACAGTTTTCTGTTTCTTCCGCTACGTCATTCGGGATAAGCTTACACAAAGTTTTATTTCTACTCATCATGTGTTCACTCTTGAGCATCTAGCTGATTTGCTTACCAAGTCCTTAGCTTCTCAGCATCTTCAACAATTACTGTCCAAATTGAACATTTGTAACTTGCTTCAGAATGTCAACTTGAGAGGGAATGTTATAGATATGACAAGTGAAGCAAAGCAGACTAGTGAAGCACAACAGCAGTCACAGTAGCAGAGTGCCATAAGCTCACAGTCAACATCAAATTCATAACAGTGTTAAAGCTTTTTCTCACAGTCATGATACATTAGCTTATGCTAGTTATGTTTATGGCAATTATATAATATAGCTAGTTTGTCAGAGAGCTTATATAAAGAGTCTCTGCATTGTAAATAAAATAAGGATAATAAAATGAATCTACATTTTTCATATGGATTTCATTTTATATCACATAGTGTTTCTCTTACCGAAATTAGCACTAGCTGATCAGTTAAACTTGAATTTTGTGTTTTTTCTTCTAAGTTATTTATGTGAACTAATCTCTACTAAGTTAGCTTAGAGATTCGTGTTGGGATATAGACGTAGGGTATGTATCTGTGTTCGAACCACATATATTAATTCTCGTCTTATAAATTTATTTCGCATCACAGCCAGCTAAGACATTTACACCCGCTGTAGATTTGATTCTTTTTGTTTCACTCGAGTCCATAGTAATTGTTGCTTTAAAAATGTTCCTGTTTTATAAGAATTTAACTTTGCAAGCACATTATATAGGTACGTACTATATATATACAATGGTAATATAAAAGATATTGTTTTTGTTTCTATAGATCATGGTTACTGTCAGATGAGCATATCCTTCCTATCCTGCCACTGATGGCCCTTATAGCAGTACCATCGAGGCTCTTAAGCTGACCCGGGTCATCGTCCGGAAGTATGACTTCGGCTCATCCCGGAAAATATGACCCCGTTCTCAAGTTTATCATTATTATTTCATTATCATTATCAAACTATTATTATTAAAGTAAACAATCAATAAATTTCAGGGTAACTATGAAAAAAAAAAGCATTCTAAAAATAATTTAGTGTTGCAAATAGGATTATACGTACATTTTTATGAAATGGAGAGACTATTGCTTTTAATTGCATTCAAAATAACAACAATCTAACATGTCATTAACTGAGGCTATATATAATGAAGTCCTACTTTTCAATTAATTATTATTATTTTTTAAAATAAAAATTAAGATATGCATAAGACACGCACGGCTATATTTTTCATAATTTAATATTTGAAAAATTATAGGTTCTATTTATATCATGTGTCTAATTCATTTAAATTTTAAAATTGGCAAAAATGTGATTCGCATCAGTTACCCTTTGAGCCGTCCCTAGACAATTTTAGTAGGCTTGGTTGAATACTGATGAGATGAGGTGCATTATGCATAATTTGGTATACGCACATGACCGGGAAAAAAGCGACCCAAAAATAAGTAAAAACAATTGGCTCGCCCGCCAAAAGAGACCTGACAAACACTATTCTTAATTATCAAATTGTTTTGTTACTCCAATATTCAAATTCATCGGCCGCCCTAAGTGAAGCAGTATTGTTAATCCACAATTACGTGCAAGTCTGTCCAAACAACATGCTTGTTAGTGGCGGGCGGAGTAGAAGCTATAAATAACTCTACTCCTACTTTATTTTCTGCACACAACTTAAACACTGAAGAATTAATTAAGAGGGGAGAGTGAGGACGGAGGAGAGAGATAAAAGAGAGGCTAACTCAAAGAGCTTGCTTCTCAAAGAGCAAGCTTCCTGGTATATTCTTACTCCTTAATAATTACCCCAACACCACAACACATTATTACAATTATACGTAGAATTAGTAGAATGCATGTCCTTGAATATGTTTAATTTTTGTCTCCTTGTTACCTTTTGATGAACACCATTAATTATTATTCCAGTTCTAACCCTACTTTTTCCAATTAATCTCCTTTTTTTTGCACAGAACGTTTGAAAGATGGGTGCAGGTGGTCGCATGTCGGATCCTCCTAGTGGCAAGAAGACCGCAGCTGAAGCCCTTCGACGGGCTCCTCACGAGAAGCCTCCATTCACAATTGGAGACTTAAAGAAAGCCATTCCACCCCATTGCTTCCAAAAGTCCCTTATCACCTCTTTCCGATACCTTATTCAGGATCTCCTCATGGCCTACATCCTCTACTATGTGGCCACAAACTATATCAACCTCCTCCCTCGTCCCCTCAACTATTTGGGCTGGGTTGCTTACATTGCTGTTCAAGGTTGTGTCCTAACCGGGGCCTGGGTCGTCGGCCATGAATGTGATCACCATGCATTTAGCGATTATCAATGGGTTGATGACCTTGTTGGCCTTGTAGTGCACTCCTCCCTCCTCGTCCCTTATTTCTCTTGGAAAATTAGCCACCGTCGTCACCATGCCAACACCCAATCCCTTGAAAATGACGAGGTTTATGTCCCAAGATTCAAATCCAATATCCGAAACTATTACAAAATCTTCAATAACCCACCTGGCCGAGTTCTTGTTTGGCTTACCACACTCCTTATAGGTTTTCCCCTATACTTGATGTTCAATGTTTCTGGACACAAGTATGAAAGATGGACTTCCCACTACGATCCTCATAGTCCACTTTACTCTGACCGTGAACGTAAGGAGATTATTATTTCTGATGTTGCTATTCTTGCAGTTATCTATGGGCTATACCGTCTGGTATTGGCCAAAGGATTTGAATGGGTTTTTCTTGTGTATGGAGGTCCATTGCTAGTTGTTAACGGATGGTTCGTGTTGATCACCATATTGAATCACACCCACCCATCATTGCCTTACTATGATTCTACCGAGTGGGACTGGTTGAGGGGAGCTCTATGCACCATCGATAGAGATTATGGAATTCTCAACAAGGTGTTCCATAACGTGTGTAATGCTCATGTTTGCCACCACATATTCTCGATGATCCCTCATTATCATGGACTCGAAGCTACAGTGGCAATGAAACCAATATTGGGCGAGTATTATCAGTATGATGGAACTCCGATTCTGAAGGCCATGTACAGAGAAATGAAGGAATGCATTTATGTTGAGAAGGATGAAGGTGAGACAAAAGGAGTGTATTGGTACAGAAGTGAGTTTTGAGTTCTCTTGGAAAGGAAAATAATGGTGAATATGCATGTTTGGATGTTTCGGTGCTCATTTCTGCAATACTGTTTAGAGATCCCATTTCCTGGAAATTTTAGGTGCTATGGTTGCATTGTAGGCCCTGAAAATATTTTGTTGTTGATCGTGTAATAATCCGGCATGTACTGTTGAAAGTTAAGGTTGTGCGTGTAAATATGATTTCAAGTGTACGTGCTGGTAAGAATAAGATATCCAAATAAAATTAATTAATACGCTTTCATTTGCTTAGAAAATGTTTTTATGTGCTGCAACTTAGTGATATTATGTGGGACTTGGACGTTGTTCTCTTTCGAATGCTTGCATTCGTGTTTGTACTCTTATTTATGGTTCCATTAATTTACCTTTCCATGCTTAACTTGGGTGACAAGAAAGAAGTACTTATATTCATTTCTGAAACTTAGAATACTGAACACAAGTGAGGGGAAAAACAGAAAAAGTGGTAACCGTATGGGACACATTCGTAATTTCACGAACCACGTATAAAAATAAAGAAGCCTTAGGTTATGTTTCTTTGTAGAAAATTGATATTTTCACGACACTTTTTGATATTTTCACAACAAAAGTGTCGCTATAGATGTATAACGACAGTAAAAATCGTCGCTATAGGATCTATAGCGACGGTTTTATTGTAAAAATATTATTTTCTGTTCTGAATTTATCAGTTTCCTTGTTTGTAATACTGTTACATGAAATTGAACTATTTATTATATTTATTTATACTAATATAATACTTTTAAATTTTATTCTTAATTTAGTTTCAATTAGATAATCACATAGACTTTTCTATTATTAAAAGGTCATTTAGAGAGACTATAATTTTTTTTCAAAACGCATAAGATTAAATGGAATATAAAGTATTTTTTATGTATTTTTAAGAGTACAAATATAGTCCAATGATCGTCATTTCAAAACTAATCGAAAAATAAAAAAAAGGAAAAACAGTGGTTAATGATATCAAAATAGCAGAGATAAATATAAATAAACCACTCTCATTTATCACTATTAAAACATACAAATTAAGCATTAGTGATAATGTTACTCTCCTTTTAAATTAAAAAATTATAGATTTAAATCAAAGAGAAAATAAAATCATACAAAAGTGCACGCAGTGTAATGCGATTACTAATATATATGAAATACTCCATCCTCTGTCCCATAATATATGATATTTTAGTTGATTTCATTTGTATCAAATTATTTGATATTTTAAAAAGAATAATACTAGAGACACAACTTATTCTACAATTATTTTATAATTTACTGATGTGACATAATCCATCTCAGCTTTTACGTGGGGCGAAGACTACATTGAAACAATTTGTTCATTAATATGCTGGGGTGGAGTATGCCACATCAGCAAATTATAAAATAGTTGTAGAATAAGTTGTGTCCCTAGCACTACTCTTTTAAAAAATCCAGGAGCATTAGTTACAATTTTTCCAAAATTATCCCTCATTAATCCTCCTTCAATACCCAGATGCTTTTAACTCTTCCTCTCTCTTTATCAACACAAAGAGTATTATAGACAAATTATACTATATTTAATGTTATGCAAGTCATTTCTTTAATAGTTGTACTCAACTCTAAAACATCATAATATATTATAAGACAGAGTAAGCTCAATTAGTTTTGTGGTGTCCTCGAGTCGTATCACCTTCTTCCTGTCTATCGAATAATAAACAAATAATTAAACAACCAACCTCTTAGTTTCTTTTTCTTTCTTTTTTCTATAAATTTTTATGGAACTTAAAAGACACTCTTAATTAGTCGTAGATGAGCCGGGATCAGCTGTCCGCCTGTCCCAATTGATGTCTTATCAGCTGTCTCAACAACGAGATTATGCCATGCGCCAATTTTTTAAATGATTTTTTTTTATCAACAAACCAAAAAATCTAATGACATAAAATAAAAAAGGAAACCCATTTAGGCTTCCCTCTTGGCGCTTTCTATGCCAATCCTCTCCTTCCTGGTCCAATCCTTAAGAAAATGGGGAGGTGTGAACTAATGTATTCAAACGAAAAGAGGTAGCTAGGATCCATTGAGTTTCTTTTTTTAGTTTTATTTTATTTGTGGACAAAAAAAATTGCATTAAAAGATTATCGCATAGCATAATCTCATTGTAGGGACAACATATGAGACACTAATCGGGAAAACCGATAAGTACTCGTCAAATATATTTGCATAACTACCTATAAATGCTCCTTGGGATAACACCTAAAATAACTAAATTTTTGAAAATGAAATAAATCGAAAATGAAACTACAAGTAATTAATGGAGAATGCATTGTAGATGTTCATAAATTTCAGTAGCATAATTGGCTAATACTAATAGTTTGATAAAAATAAAAAATAAAAAAATAGTACGCATGCAGCTCATATTTCATCCGTCTAAGAATACTAGAGTTTAATTTTGGGCTTAAATATAAATTTTATCCTGATCATTTAAAATAATATTTTTTAATTAAACATAAGTATTTATTGGCCTAATTAATCAACATTTCACGTCATCCGTATGCACGCTACTTTTTGATTCAAACAATTTTTTTTAGTAAGTAGTAATAACTTTCATTTATTGTACTTTTTGTACGGTTGATATTATGTCCCAGTGGATTTGTTCATTGTTCTATCTTTATTTTTGTACAACAATAAGAAACATAATGATATCTCCACGTGAAAGGCAGCCTTGGATTTACAGGAACGAGAAGAAATGCAGAAAGGATAAAAATTATACTCCTTTGGTTTATCCTGAGAATTTTGAAAAAAGAAATTGCAGCAAAATAAGTTTTTACATGCTAGTAATTATTTTCATTGTTTATATATGATTTTCCGGTCAGTTCTTTTTATCCTTTTTTACTTTCACACATAAATAACATAATCTTACGTAGTTGCGGTCTTTCAATATTAGAGTAATTTAGTGATGTGAATTTTGCCATGCATGCGGAAGAAATGTTAAAATTTGATATTCTCATCTTATATTCTAACTCATAGATAGTATTTTTTTAAGAGTAAATTTATGCATATATCAGTTTACTCTCTCCTTCTCGAATGTACAATAATTAAAAAAAAAAAATTAGAGTGAGATAATTCATAGGTGACCTTCCACCCCACTTGTTTCTTTTTTTTCTTGCTTTTTATAGTGGATTCGAGAAGCAAAGACGCCAAAGAGTACTAAATCTGCATAAATTTATTCTTTTCAATGTTTTCATCAAATTAATGTGCATGCAATATTTGAATAAAAAAAATCAAAACAAAAAAACTAATGAAGCTCTCATTTCTTAACCGAGCTAGGGAATATAACTATTCCACAGAAGTGGTTAGCACGAAATTTATTTGTTGTATGTGTGTTAGTATTTTATTGATCAATTGATCAATTTATCAAAAAAATAACGTCATGCTAACCGGATCCTTATTCCACAACCCTGCATGCTGTACGTATACTGTCATTTGCTGCTGCCTCCATCATTACCATTTTCAGCCATTTTCGATGTGTTATACTAGTACCCTTCGATCTCCAAAAAACAGAAAAAAGAAGAAGAAAAATTCCTTCCGATATGTAAATCAATTGTGCTACATATATAACAGGTCCAATCAACTAAATAAGGACAATCTTTATATGTACTCGAAATCTCAAATATATATATATATATATATATATATATATATATATATATATATATATATATATATATAACAGATGTGAGTGGAATGCATTCAGTAGGCCCATTCATTGATTTTAGTGGAGTTCCAGCTTAGATATCAAAAATTTTCTACTAACAAGTACGAGTATATGATTTTTTTAATCTGTTTTTAGGTGAGATGAGTACCATGAACTGTAAAATATTGAGAATTGAAGATAAAAGGAAGGAAGTTCTTTGAACCGTCCAATGTAGCTGATGGTTTCCACTATGACTAAACGTACAACTTTATAGGATTAAGTGATGCATCCTTTTTTCTGCTATTTTTATTTGTGACAGTATAATTATGACTATGGCATCATCAATTGCATAGTTTAAAGTTATTATATGGTTATAAATCATGCGTTATTGATAACTAATTAAGGTGGATGTGTTTAGATATAATTTATACTATTAAGAGAATCGCACTCCAACATTGAATATTCACGATATTGAGGGCAGAATGTGTAAGGTAAGGGACTAAAGCATTATTAGTATTTATATATATTTAATTACAATAAGAAAAGAATTAACAACTTCAATCCATTATATATATATATATATATATATATATGATGACTACAAATTAAGTATCCGATATGAAGATTAATTGGAAGATGAAGATATGCATCATCACATATATTGAAATCTCCCACATGAAAATGTACTCATTGATAAGGACTCTGCCTTTGTTTGGGAATCCTGAATATTGATTTGGTACCTAGCGAAATGATTTTGGTATGTGTAGCGTCAAACATTAATGAAGATCACAACTTATTCAACTTTAAGGAGGATCACAAGTTATTCAACTTTATATTTAATCAAAGAGAAAAACAGACAAGTAATAAAAAGAAAAGTTGTCCTTTTTTTAAATTACTTTACATTTAATCAAAGAAAAAAACTTCCCTTCTATTTTTTATATAGTAGTACATTATTTTTTGTGGAATGGCGAGCTAGCTTTATGAAGAAAAAAAAGTCTTGGAATTTTGCCAAGGACTTATTATTACTCCCTGGACCCTCATTAAAAAGATGACTAAAGTGATAAAAGAATTTGTCTTTAACAACATGACAAATGAGTGGTTCACGTTATTTCCCTCTCTTTTCAAACCCAAAACCCTATAGATTGGGGAAAAAAAAAATATATTCTCTCATAATTTTTTTACTACTTTAATTTGTGTAAAAGTTATTCTTTAAAGATGGAGGGAGTAGTACCTAGAGATAGACGCCAAATCATGTGGTTGATTGTGTAGTTGGGTATATTTTTTTCGTTATAAATATATAATTACTGAATAAGTTTTACTTTTTGATTTAACATTGCAAATTCCCATTAATATTAATATTTTATTCGTTTTTTAGTTATGCATTTAAATTTATATATATTTAGAGCACGTGTCACGAGAGAAGACTAGAATACAAGACTAAAAAAATAAATTATTATTATTATTGTTAGCAACTGAAATGGCAACAATAGTTTGGGTAGATGGTGTGGTTTTTGCATGCGCATGGATTAACATTGTTGGCTTTGCTCATTTTATATATGTTATTTAAAAAAAAAAAATTCTTTGCAAAACAAATACTCCCTTTATTATTTCAAATATGAATTCATATTTGTTGTCTTAATGTTTTTGCCTCTGATGCTGATCACTAATCTATCCATGCTTAATTGAGTTCTAATTTGATAATATATATATATAGAGTAATAGAGGGAGAGAGATTTAGACCCACAAAATTATAAGGATAGTTATATATAGCCTTATAATACATTTTTCACCCTTCAAATTTTGATCGAAAAAGCATTATGCGACAGGGTCAAACACGAGCTTGGTGAATGTTTACCGGTTAATGTTTACCATTGACCAAGGATTTATTTATTTATTTGATTATATTTGCCATTGACCGAGGATTTATTTATTTATTTATTTTTATCATTTTCCGTTGTTCTTTTCTTTTTTTTTTTAAAACAGTCCAAAATTGACTAAAATATATTAAGTTTGAAAATTAGTTATAATTCATGGAAGTATATATTACAATTGCAAATTAAAGAATACAAACATAATTCCTTCAAAACAGTTGATAAATATGTGCAGTTGGCTTAAATCCATTTTTCATCACTCTACTGGGGGTCGGTTTACAAATGCATTACCGAACTGAATTTTTTTACATTCGACTCACTGAACAACAATTTATTTACAAACCGTTACAAATTCTGTTAAGTTGTTTGACTTTTGACGGAAAAATTAAATGAGATGCCACGTGGAGAGAGAGAAAACATTGATGTCAGTCATTTGTCTTTGTGGCATGCCTACATGAAAACTTGTATAAATTTAATACTAAATTAACCAAAATAAAATAAAATAATTCATTCAAAATAAAAGTATAATAAAAATAATTTTTTAAAAATTTATTTTAATCAGTAATATTTGTTTGGTACGGTAAAATTTTGATATTATAGCATACAATTTTTTTCTTCTTAGTATGGTATAATTTTAAATAAATTATTCAAATTACACAAATATATAATTTTTAAAATTTAAATAACTCATTTAATTCATTAATTTAATTTAGCTCTCTTTAGATAAAACTAAAATTAGTAATATAACATATAAATGTCTACATGTTATAAAATGTGACGCCCCCAGAATAGCTCCATTCAACCCAACCCATTCTGAGTCGCCAAATACATGGTACAGAATTCAAATACAAACTTTATATCATACGGTCGTGCAAAATACGACCACACAACTGTGAGTGTCAATACAAATATGTAAAAAATATTAAGATTCAAACTAAGTCCTCATTACAATTATTATCACACTATTTGTCAGAAATAGTGAGGACTACTACTGCTCTAACTCGGACCATCACTCTGTCCCCCGACTAGTTCCCGCAACATTCTCATTTCCTGAAGAGGACAACAGATGAAAAGGGTGAGCTCAACTAGGTCAGTAAAGAATATTATGACTAAGATAATGGAAAATAAATCATCGTTAGCCTTCAATAAATCAGATAAAATATAATGGACAACCAATCTTAGATCAATATTCGCAGCGGAAATAACAAATCATTAGAAGAGTTAAGCAGAGAATGAAGTCTACTATCTTCTATGATTTAAAAGTCCATCATCAATATTTTATCCCTGCAACATCAATCAATATACATCTCGAGTCAATATTCATCTTTGCACTACAGGCCAAAGGTATTCATTTGTATCATCAGTGGTCATGTTCATCTCAACACCTATCATCTTTGCACTACGGCCAAAGATATTCATCAGGTAATCATTCATCTTTGCTCTACAGGCCAAAGATATTCAGTTACATCACCTTTTAGGACTGAGGATGATGAAAAATATTTTAAAGAACGAATCCAGTGAGATAAAAGACAAAGATTAGGGATTCGTCCTTTAGTTTATCCAAATTCAAGAATAATCCATAATAATACTTTGTGGAGAAAAATTCAAGAATAAAGCCCAAAACTTGGATACAATCAAAGATAGTAACCTTAACAGACAATTTGGACAAATAAAAGAAAAATAAATTTTCCCGTGAATAGTGCCGTATACGTGAATAGTGCCGTATACGTGAATAGTAACTCCGACGGAAAAAGTAAGAATTTCAACATAAAATCCATGACAATATTTTTGTATAATGATATTGAGAAGAATAACATCATTTACGAAAGAAATAACATCCCTTACCTCAAAAGAACAGTATCTCTGACTAGAATATCGGATATAATACCGACGGAAGCTTGTACTGAATAGTAATACTCAAAGTATTGAAATACTCACAAAAATACGCTCGATATTATAGAGAGAGAAAACTTCTGATTCTGGTGTGATTTTCAATTCTAACCTAAGCACCCTATTTATAGGAAAAGCTTAGGATGCCAAAGGAGACTAAAATAATAAAATAATATATTTTAAAAAAAAATCCGCCGCCTGGCGGCTAAAAATTTCAGATTTTTCAACAACAAAAGTGGGGCCCACCATTTTATTTAAAAAATATTTATTTTCTGAAACTTCAATAATTCATAACAAATAGCCCCTTTGTCAGAAAAATACAAATTCTATGTCCTTTCATAGGAAATTTAATTCTCTACAACTTTGCAGAAGAAAGTTTTTTCAAATTCCAAACATAAATTATCCGAAATCCACAACCAGATGATTTCTCACACCAAAATATTGATAAAAACTCATCAGCGCCAATTCCTTCTTTAATATCCACAAAATAAATATTTTCTTATCATATAAATCAATAATTAATTATTCACAAATAATATTATAGAACTACAATATTAACAACCAGGTCGTTCCCAGGAAAGAGGGGGCCTTCCGATAAGGACTTCTCCTTACTGGCGCGCAATTAAATAACCCCTCCTAGACAGAACTTCCTTAGACATTGTCAATAATGCTATCTAATAATATTATTCAAATAATATGAATTATTGAGTTGATAATGTGAAATACTGTGCAACGACAATTATTGAATCAATACTACAAAATATCAACTGTAGCCATTATTGAATCAATCATAAAAAATAGCAACGTAGCAATTATTGAGTCAATAAAATATCAATGCAGCAATTATTGAGTCAATAATATAAAATATCAACGTAGCAATTATTGAGTCAATAATATAAAATATTGAACAGTAAATACTGTAACAATAATTGAGTAGGTTCCTTCTCACGTAAGACTCAATAATTCGAAATATTGTGCAATACCGTGTGCTACTGCGCAACACCGCGTACTGTATTTTAACCACCGGGTATTTCAACAGTACTAACGGTAACAACTACGCCGTTATCTTGTAAAAAAGTTATTTCTGTCGCTTTCTATATCCGACAGTTATTCCGTTGTGGGGGCCCACCAATAGCTGCGCCGTCGTACGAATATTCCCCGACAACAAGAATATTCCACGACCAAACGAATATTCCCCGACAACAAGAATATTTTATAACCACTTGCTCATTTTAAAAATGTTTGCACATTTCACCCATAACTTTCATATTTATCAAATCAACACCTTACTATTTCGAAATAATATATAAAGAAAATTAAATCTTTATTCATAAAAGTTGGGGTCTTACATAAAATATGACTAAAATTTTGAAAATTAAATTATTATTTTTTTTGAAAATTAATATAATTATTATTTATATTATGAAATCATTAATTCTAGGCTTGAATATAAAAAAAGAAATATTAAAAAAAATTAAAATATGCTAAAAATTAAAATTTAAAATTTTTAGTATCTTACAAATTAAAATAAAAGTTAAAAAGTAATAATAATAATAATAATAATAATAATAATAATAATAATAATAATAATAAGATCTGGAGATGAAGTTTCAGATGATTTTCGAGGAGATCGCCGCCTCTCTCGAGGAGCAGAGCGCCGCCGCCCTCCTCCGCGTCCCTCGTGCCTCCCTTTCAGCCAAATCTAATAATAATCAACGGGTTAATCAACAAACCCCCTTTCACGGCTACGGATCTGGGATCTGGGTTCTTTCAAGAACTAACGGCGTCAACTTGGTAATCAAAGGCTTCCTTATCAACAAATTGCTCTCCAAACAATTCGATTGTTTCAAATATTCTTTTTCTAGTTAAAGTGTATCAATGTCTGTCATGTGAAGGGTATTGTCTAAATCCAGAACCAATTATAACTTCTTTCTTCCCAACAGATTCTGCAACTGAATGTGTCGAATTCGCTTAATTTTGTCCTTTGAAATTGTCAAACCCTTGCTTTGGATCGGATAATATGTTTTGGTTCACTGAATTCCTTAATTCATATGATCGGATAATAGTCTGAATGATGGGTTTTGCAAATCTAGTTTCTTCTTTTATCAGATCTAAATTTTCTTTTAGTTTTGGTTCAGTTGAATGATGAATTTGATGGGTTTGCACTCCCTGTACCTACTAAATTCTCCATAACTCGAATTCTCCACGAATAATCAGATTTGGTTTTTGGTTTGTTGATATTTTCTCCTTTTCGCCGGATTCCATGGTGGTTTGGTTTGTTGCTTCTGATTTCATGTGCTCTGATGGTGTTAATCAAATTGGATCTAAACAGATCCGATTTAAGTAGACCCAGATCTGGCGTTATCGACAGAGGAGAAGATGGTGTCGGAGGTAGAAAAGAGTATAGGCGCGGTGGCGGCGGCGACGACTGTAAGACCCCAACTTTTATGAATAAAGATTTAATTTTCTTTATATATTATTTCGAAACAGTAAGGTGTTGTTTTGATAAATATGAAAGTTATGGGTGAAATGTGCAAACATTTTTAAAATGAGCAAGTGGTTATAAAATATTCTTGTTGTCGGGGAATATTCGTTTGGTCGTGGAATATTCTTGTTGTCGGGGAATATTCGTACGACGGCGCAGCTATTTGTGGGCCCCCACAACGGAATAACTGTCGGATATAGAAAGCGACAGAAATAACTTTTTACAAGATAACGGCGTGGTTGTTACCGTTAGTACTGTTGAAATACCCGGTGGTTAAAATACAGTGATACGCGGTGTTGCACAGTAGCACACGGTATTGCACAGTATTTTGAATTATTGAGTCTTACGTGAGAAGGCACTTGCTCAATTATTGTTACAGTAATTACTGTTCAATATTTTATATTATTGACTCAATAATTGCTACGATGATATCTTATATTATTGACTCAATAATTGTTACATTGATATTTTATTGACTCAATAATTGCTACGTTGCCATTTTATATGATTGATTCAATAATGACTACAGTTGATATTTTGTAGTATTGATTCAATAATTGTCGTTGCACAGTATTTCGCATTATCAACTCAATAATTCATATTATTTGAATAATATTATTAGATAGCACTATTGATAATGTCTAAGGAAGTTCTATCTAGGAGGGGTTATTTAATTGCGCGCCAGTAAGGAGAAGTCCTTATCGGAAGGCCCCCTCTTTCCTGGGAACGACCTGGTTGTCAATATTGTAGTTCTATAATATTATTTGTGAATAATTAATTATTGATTTATATGATAAGGAAATATTTATTTGTGGATATTAAAGAAGGAATTAGCACTGATGTGTTTTTATCAGTATTTTGGGTGTGGAAAATCATCTGTTTGTGGATTTCGGATAATTTGTGTTTGGAATTTGGAAAAACTTTCTTCTGCAAAGTTGTAGAGAATTAAATTTCCTATAGAAAGACATCGAATTTGTATTTTTCTGACAAAGGGGCTATTTATTATGAATTATTGAAGTTTCGGAAAATAAATATTATTTAGTGGGTGGGACCCACTTTTGTGGAAAATTTTGAAAGCCGCCAGGCGGCGGAAAATTTTGGAAAAAAAATATTATTTTATTCATTTAGTCTCCTTTGGCATCCTAAGCTTTTCCTATAAATAGGGTGCTTAGGTTAGAATTGAAAATCACACCAGAATTCGAAGTTTTCTCTCTCTATAATATCGAGCGTATTTTTGTGAGTATTTCAGTACTTTGAGAGTTACTATTCAGTGCAAGTTTCCTTCGATATTATATCCGAATTTCCAGTCAGAGGTACTGTTCTTTTGAGGTAAGGGATGTTATTTCTTTCGTAAATGATGTTATTCTTTTCAATATCATTATACCGAAATATTGTCATGGATTTTATGTTGAAATTCTTACTTTTTTCGTCGGGGTTACTATTCACGTATACGGCACTATTCACGTATACGGCACTATTCATGTATACGGCACTATTCACGGAAAAATTAAATTTTCTTCTATTTGTCCAAATTGCTTATTAAGGTTACTATCTTTGATTGTATCCAAGTTTTGAGCTCTATTCTTAAATTTTGCTCCATAATTGATTATTACGAGGTATTTTTGAATTGGATATACTAAAATACGAATCCTTAGTCTTTGTCTTTTATCTCACTGGATTCGTTTTTTTAAAATATTTTTCATCATTCTCAGTCCTAAAAGGTGATGTAACTGAACATCTTTGGCCTGTAGAGCAAAGATGAATGATTACTTGATGAATATCTTTGGCCTGTAGAGTAAAGATGAATGATTACCTGATGAATATCTTTGGCCTGTAGTGCAAAGATGACAGGTGTTGAGATGAATATGACCACTGATGATACAAATGAATATCTTTGGCCTGTAGTGCAAAGATGAATATTTGATTCGAGATATATATTGATTGATGTTACAGGGATAAAATATTGATGATGGACTTTTAAATCATAGAAGATAGTAGACTTTATTCTCTGCTTAATTCTTCTAATGAACTGTTATTTTCGCTGCGAATATTGATCTGAAGTTGGTTGTCCATTATATTTTATCTGATTTGTTGAAGACTAACGATAATTTGTTTCCCATTATCTTAGTCATAATATTCTTTACTGAGCTAGTTGAGCTCACCCTTTTCATCTGTTGTCCTCTTCAGGAAATGAGAATGTTGCGGGGACTAGTCGGGGGACAGAGTGATGGTCCGAGTTAGAGCAGTAGTAGTCCTTAATATTTCTGATAAATAGTGTGATAATAATTGTAATGAGGACTTAGTTTGAATCTTAATATTTTCTACATATTTGTACTGAGACTCACAGTTGTGTGGTCGTATTTTGCACGACCGTATGATATAAAGTTTGTATTTGAATTCTGTACCATGTATTTGGCGACTCAGAATGGGTTGGGTTGAATGGACCTATTCTGGGGGGCGTCACAGTTGGTATCAGAGCTTAGGGATATGATCTCTGGCGGAGATCGGGCAATAGAACTAGGAGGGGAGAGACGAGTAAATCCTTCTCTAGTGTGTCTTACCTAAGCTTATGTGGTATTTAATTGGTCAGTCGGAGCATAGGGTTAATATGTGATATGTTGACTTGTTTAATTAACCCTTGTTTTATGGCAGTATTTGAGAATGGCAGCTGAGAATGTTAACAACGAAGTGAATGAGACCGTGGAGATACCTTTAATCGTTAACCAGGAGAACGTGCAACAAGAAGGCAATGTTCATCCTGAAAATAACGCTGGTCAGACGATAAACGATGAGATGTTTAGAAGTTTTTTGCAGTTCATGCAAAATCAGACGAGGGAGACTCGTGTGCAACATACAGGTGGAGATAATAACAACACGCGAGCTGTCACTGCCAAGCAGTTCAAAGAATTGGGACCACCAGAGTTTCTGGGAAAGCCAGATCCGATCAAGGCGGAGACGTGGATTAAACAAATTACTAAGATATTTGATGTCTTGGGATGTATAGAGGAACAGAAGGTTCCATTCGCCACGTTTATGTTTCGTGGAGAGGCAGATTACTGGTGGGAATCCGTGAAGCGTACCCAGCCTGCCGCACCCCAGATGTCTTGGGAAGCGTTCCAGAAATTATTTAATGACAAGTACTTTCCTGAAAGTATTCGTCATATGAAGGAAGTAGAATTTATTAGACTCGAACAAAACAACATGACGGTATCCCAGTACGAGGCTAAGTTCGCGGAGCTGTCCAGGTTTGCACCTCATTTGGTGGAGAATGAAGAACGTATGACGCGGATGTTTCTAAGAGGTTTGAAACCCGAAATACGTCAATACCTCATTTCTCATAAGTTTTCTTTATATTCGTATGTAGTAAACAGGGCCCAGTTATTAGAACGAGATAATGATTATGTTCAACCGAGGGACCACAACCAAGGTCGTACCGGTGGCAGCAGTCATCGGAGCAATGATAACCAGCGAGGAGGAAAGTATGACAGAAGCGGTAACCACTCCGGTGGTTATCGTGGTCATGATAGTAGAAGAAGCGAATCGGGAGGAGATTTCAAAAAGAGAAGGTATAACAATGAGAACGCAAAGATGTCAACATCAGCACCAGCATCAACTGTTTCGAGGGGAGGAGAACGACCACCGGTCGTATGCTTTAAATGCGGGAAAGAGGGACATATCAGCCCAAACTGCCCACTACTATTCAAAGGATGCTATAACTGTGGAAAAGAAGGACATATAGCTCGAGATTGTCCTATTGCGAAACCAAGTTCAGCGGGGGTGGTGATTCCAAAGGCGGTTGCAGACAAGTCAAAATCGGTAATTCCTGGAAGAGCGTTTGTCGTGACAGCCCAAAACGCGAAGAATTCACACAAGGTGATTACGGGTAAGCTGATCATAAACTCTTGCGAAGTTTATACCTTGTTAGATACCGGTGCTACCCATTCCTTTATTTCACCTGCTTGTGCTCAACGTTTGAACTTTACTTCTGATAAATTAGACTTTGACTTATCTGTTGAAACTCCGTTAGGAGAAACCTTTGTTACATCTACAGTTTACAAATCTTGTTTGATTCAGATTGGTACCCTTACCTTACCCGTTGATCTTATATCTTTGAAAATACTTGCATTTGACGTGATTTTAGGAATTGACTGGTTAACCAATTACCATGCCAAAATTGATTGTTTTCGTAAGGTTGTTAGTTTTCATATTCCTAATCAACCTGTTGTACGAATTCAAACCACCAAACCACTAAAATCAGTCAATATCATTTCAAATCCCAAGGCTATTCGTTTATTGAAAAACGGATGTCAAGCTTTCTTAGCTCATGTCACTGATCTAAATCAGAATACATCAGATTTGAATGATATTTCCGTTGTTAATGAGTTTCCTGATGTATTTCCCGAAGAACTTCCCGGTCTACCCCCAGAACGTGAAGTTGAATTCTTTATTGACCTTGAGCCCGGTACAAAGCCTATTTCTAAAACCCCATATCGAATGGCTCCTATTGAACTTCAGGAGTTAAAGGTCCAATTACAAGAGTTGTTAGACATCGGTTTTATTCGTCCTAGTACGTCTCCTTGGGGTGCTCCTGTTTTATTCGTAAAGAAGAAAGACGGGAGTATGCGACTTTGTATTGACTATCGAGAGTTGAACCATGTCACCATCAAGAATAGGTATCCGTTACCTCGTATTGATGACCTGTTCGACCAGTTGCAAGGAGCGCAATTCTTTTCAAAGATCGATCTTCGTTCTGGATATCATCAGTTGAAGATTAAAACTGAGGATATTCCAAAGACTGCTTTCAGAACACGGTACGGGCATTATGAGTTCTTAGTCATGTCTTTTGGATTGACTAATGCTCCTGCTGCTTTCATGGATATGATGAACCGTGTATTTAAGGAGTATTTAGATCAATTCGTTGTTGTCTTTATTGATGACATTCTCATCTATTCTAAAAGCCGTGAAGATCATGAACACCATTTGAAGCTGGTACTTCAAAAGCTTCGTGAGAACAAGCTATACGCCAAGTTAAAGAAATGCGAGTTCTGGCTTGAGGAAGTAGCATTCCTTGGGCACGTGGTATCGAAACGTGGAGTATCTGTTGACCCGGCGAAGATTGAAGCAATACAAAGCTGGGAGCAACCTAAGTCGGTGACCGAGGTACGAAGCTTTCTAGGCTTAGCTGGTTATTATCGTAGGTTCGTAGAGGGATTTTCTCGAATCGCTACTCCATTAACTCAGTTGACTCGGAAAGATACGAAATTCGTTTGGAGAGAGGAATGCGAGAAGAGCTTCCAAGAGCTCAAGAGGAGACTTATTTCGGCACCTGTTCTGACAATACCATCTGGTTCGGATGGATTTGTTATCTACAGCGATGCTTCAGGCAAAGGGTTAGGATGTGTTCTCATGCAACATGGGAAAGTCATAGCCTATGCCTCGCGACAACTCAAAGAATATGAGAGGAATTATCCTACTCATGATCTAGAGTTGGCAGCAGTCGTTTTCGCGTTGAAGATCTGGAGACATTACTTGTACGGAGAGAAAGTGGAGATTTATACGGATCATAAGAGCCTTAAATATTTCTTCACTCAGAAGGAACTCAACATGCGGCAACGACGTTGGCTTGAGCTGTTGAAAGATTACGATCATACTATCCAATACCATCCTGGAAAAGCGAACGTGGTAGCTGACGCGTTGAGTAGAAGATCATATGTGGGAACGAGTGCGATGATATCAAGTATACGCGTAGAACCAGCTTTGATTGATAAAGTTAAAGCTGCTCAAGCTACGGATGCGGAGCTGATGAAGATGAAGAAGAAGGTGCAAGAAGGTGCAATTCCAGAAGCAAGAATCGATGAAGAAGGAATACTTCGAGTCAACTCCAGACTTTGTGTTCCTAACGATTTCAACTTGAAGTATAGAATCATGATGGAGGCACACAACACACCGTTTGCGATCCATCCTGGGAGTACTAAAATGTATCGTGATCTTCGACATACATTTTGGTGGAGCAATATGAAGAGAGAGATCGCGGAGTTCATCTCGAGATGTTTAACTTGTCAACGTGTAAAGGCGGAACATCAAGTGCCGAAGGGTCCATTGCAACCACTGGAGATTCCGAAATGGAAGTGGGAACACATTACGATGGATTTCGTTACGGGTCTTCCCAAGGTTTCTCAAGGCTTAGATGCGATTTGGGTTATTGTTGATAGATTAACCAAGTCTGCTCATTTCTTGCCGATACGAGAGACTTATTCCCTTGAACGTCTTGCTCATATGTACGTGAATGAGATTGTGAGATTTCATGGCATGCCAGTATCCATAGTTTCGAATCGTGATCCCAGATTTACTTCACGATTTTGGATCAGTTTGCAGAAAGCTATGGGCACGGATTTACGATTCAGTTCGGCTTATCATCCTCAAACAGACGGACAATCGGAAAGGACTATCCAAACTCTTGAAGATCTATTGAGACTCTGTGTTCTAGACTTCAAAGGGAGTTGGGATAAGTATTTACCATTGGTGGAATTCTCCTACAACAACAGTTATCAGGCAAGTATAGGCGTAGCTCCATTTGAGGCATTGTATGGGAGGAAGTGTCGCTCTCCAACATGCTGGAACGAGGTGGGTGAAGCAACATTGTTGGGACCGGAGTTAGTACGTATGACTACAGAAAAGATCCAAATAATCCGACAACGTATACAAACAGCACAAGATCGACAAAAGAGTTATGCAGATCTTTATCGAAAGGACGTGGAATTTAATGTTGGAGACCATGTGTTATTACGTGTTGCTCCATGGAAAGGAGTTACAAGGTTTGGGAAGAGAGGAAAGCTCAACCCACGATTCATTGGTCCATTTGAGATTCTTGACCGAATAGGAAATGTGGCTTATAGACTCGCTTTACCTCCAAGCATGTCTCGTGTTCATAACGTGTTTCACATATCCGTGTTACGTAAATATGTGAAGGATCCAAACCGCATTATTGAGTTAGAACCAGACGAGATAGCTGAAGATTTAACGTACGAGGAGGTACCTGTCAAGATCTTGGATAGGAAGGAGCATGTCCTACGCTCGAAAATTATACCTCAAGTTAAAGTTTTGTGGAGAAACCATGCAATTGAGGAAATGACCTGGGAGTTGGAATCGGAAATGAAAGCGAGGTATCCTCATCTTTTCGACATACCAGGTACGTACGTCAATTTCGAGGACGAAATTTCATAAGGAGGGGAGGTTGTAAGACCCCAACTTTAATGAATAAAGATTTAATTTTCTTTATATATTATTTCGAAACAGTAAGGTGTTGTTTTGATAAATATGAAAGTTATGGGTGAAATGTGCAAACATTTTTAAAATGAGCAAGTGGTTATAAAATATTCTTGTTGTCGGGGAATATTCGTTTGGTCGTGGAATATTCTTGTTGTCGGGGAATATTCGTACGACGGCGCAGCTATTTGTGGGCCCCCACAACGGAATAACTGTCGGATATAGAAAGCGACAGAAATAACTTTTTACAAGATAACGGCGTGGTTGTTACCGTTAGTACTGTTGAAATACCCGGTGGTTAAAATACAGTGATACGCGGTGTTGCACAGTAGCACACGGTATTGCACAGTATTTTGAATTATTGAGTCTTACGTGAGAAGGCACTTGCTCAATTATTGTTACAGTAATTACTGTTCAATATTTTATATTATTGACTCAATAATTGCTACGATGATATCTTATATTATTGACTCAATAATTGTTACATTGATATTTTATTGACTCAATAATTGCTACGTTGCCATTTTATATGATTGATTCAATAATGACTACAGTTGATATTTTGTAGTATTGATTCAATAATTGTCGTTGCACAGTATTTCGCATTATCAACTCAATAATTCATATTATTTGAATAATATTATTAGATAGCACTATTGATAATGTCTAAGGAAGTTCTGTCTAGGAGGGGTTATTTAATTGCGCGCCAGTAAGGAGAAGTCCTTATCGGAAGGCCCCCTCTTTCCTGGGAACGACCTGGTTGTCAATATTGTAGTTCTATAATATTATTTGTGAATAATTAATTATTGATTTATATGATAAGGAAATATTTATTTGTGGATATTAAAGAAGGAATTAGCACTGATGTGTTTTTATCAGTATTTTGGGTGTGGAAAATCATCTGTTTGTGGATTTCGGATAATTTGTGTTTGGAATTTGGAAAAACTTTCTTCTGCAAAGTTGTAGAGAATTAAATTTCCTATAGAAAGACATCGAATTTGTATTTTTCTGACAAAGGGGCTATTTATTATGAATTATTGAAGTTTCGGAAAATAAATATTATTTAGTGGGTGGGACCCACTTTTGTGGAAAATTTTGAAAGCCGCCAGGCGGCGGAAAATTTTGGAAAAAAAATATTATTTTATTCATTTAGTCTCCTTTGGCATCCTAAGCTTTTCCTATAAATAGGGTGCTTAGGTTAGAATTGAAAATCACACCAGAATTCGAAGTTTTCTCTCTCTATAATATCGAGCGTATTTTTGTGAGTATTTCAGTACTTTGAGAGTTACTATTCAGTGCAAGTTTCCTTCGATATTATATCCGATATTCCAGTCAGAGGTACTGTTCTTTTGAGGTAAGGGATGTTATTTCTTTCGTAAATGATGTTATTCTTTTCAATATCATTATACCGAAATATTGTCATGGATTTTATGTTGAAATTCTTACTTTTTCCGTCGGGGTTACTATTCACGTATACGGCACTACGTATACGGCACTATTCATGTATACGGCACTATTCACGGAAAAATTAAATTTTCTTCTATTTGTCCAAATTGCTTATTAAGGTTACTATCTTTGATTGTATCCAAGTTTTGAGCTCTATTCTTAAATTTTGCTCCATAATTGATTATTACGAGGTATTTTTGAATTGGATATACTAAAATACGAATCCTTAGTCTTTGTCTTTTATCTCACTGGATTCGTTTTTTTAAAATATTTTTCATCATTCTCAGTCCTAAAAGGTGATGTAACTGAACATCTTTGGCCTGTAGAGCAAAGATGAATGATTACTTGATGAATATCTTTGGCCTGTAGAGTAAAGATGAATGATTACCTGATGAATATCTTTGGCCTGTAGTGCAAAGATGACAGGTGTTGAGATGAATATGACCACTGATGATACAAATGAATATCTTTGGCCTGTAGTGCAAAGATGAATATTTGATTCGAGATATATATTGATTGATGTTACAGGGATAAAATATTGATGATGGACTTTTAAATCATAGAAGATAGTAGACTTTATTCTCTGCTTAATTCTTCTAATGAATTGTTATTTTCGCTGCGAATATTGATCTGAAGTTGGTTGTCCATTATATTTTATCTGATTTGTTGAAGACTATCGATAATTTGTTTCCCATTATCTTAGTCATAATATTCTTTACTGAGCTAGTTGAGCTCACCCTTTTCATCTGTTGTCCTCTTCAGGAAATGAGAATGTTGCGGGGACTAGTCGGGGGACAGAGTGATGGTCCGAGTTAGAGCAGTAGTAGTCCTTACTATTTCTGATAAATAGTGTGATAATAATTGTAATGAGGACTTAGTTTGAATCTTAATATTTTCTACATATTTGTACTGAGACTCACAGTTGTGTGGTCGTATTTTGCACGACCGTATGATATAAAGTTTGTATTTGAATTCTGTACCATGTATTTGGCGACTCAGAATGGGTTGGGTTGAATGGACCTATTCTGGGGGGCGTCACAACGACGATGGGTGAACAGCGGCGGTGGGTGAACGGTGGCTCGGCCAAACAGCTCATCAAAGTCTTCAGCATAGAGGGTGAACAATTAGGCAGCATTAGAAATCTGAGGATGAACAAAGATGAAGAACATGAACAAAGATGAAGGACATGAACATGAAGAAGTTGATTTTTTTTGTATAAAAAAATAAAAATGTAATTTTATTACTACTTAAATGTAATTTTATTTTATTTTTTTGTATAAAAAGTTTGTTTTAAGTAATTTATTTAGCTTGTATATTTTTTTAAGTGCACTCAAAAATAAAATAAAAATATAAACAGATTTTAATATACCAAAATATTCTTCCAATATTGCCTCTTTTCATTTTTGCCCAATATATATCCAACAAATTTAATTCATTAATTTTATATATGAATTCATTAAGTTTATATAAATACATTTGTAAAAATTATACATTAATATATTTTATTACTAGTATATTTAATTAATATATTTATTATTAATTTAATTATTTGTTATATATTGAATATTCTTTTTTTGTTGTTGAAAAAAGAAAGTTCATTATTTTTATAAAGAGGGTCTTGCACACATGTCAATTTGATTTAATTTATTTCTCTTACTAAATTTCTCTCTCCTCCATGTAGATGACATATAGATTATCTGTTAAGAATTTAACAGAGCTAACGATTTTTTTAATTTTTGTAAAGAAATTAAAGTTTAATGAGTTGACTGAAAAAAAATTCACTTCAGTGATGCATATGTAAATCGACCCCCAGTAGAGTGATAAAAAATGGATTTAACCCATGTGCAGTTCATATAAATTCTGATTCAAGATGAGAACAAAATCACATCAAATAAGAAAGAGAGAAACTCTTCCCAGAGATATGATTTTTTAGATAATAGAAGAAAAAAATTCAATCAAGTTTTATCAAAATTTAGTCTAAAGAAATTAACCAAGCTACTTCATTAGGAAAACGATTTGAGGCGATTGTTTATGTTAGGAAATCCAAATCTTGTTACCTTTTCAAACTTAATATTTGACTAATTTCATTCAATTGCTTCCTTTTCTTAATTTGATTGAAATATATATATATATATATATATATATATATATATATATATATATATAATTATTTACACACATCGTCATATAGGTGAGAAATTGATTTGAGAAGCACCAAAATAGGTGATTCTAACTTTTATTTTTTTTATGCATTAAGGTACTACTTGTACTCAACTTTTAACTTTTATATTTAAAAATTTGAAGCTAAAAGCTCTCTAGTAAAGCTAAAACAAACAGGGTACAACACGTGAATATGTTAGTGAGGATCACATGTTACTCCACTCTAGACTTTATCAAAGGGAAAAACAGACGAGTAAAAGTAAAAGAAGAAAAGTTGTCTGTTTTTCCTCACGTTTAATCAAAGGATTTATTTATTTATATCATTTTCCGTTGTTCCCAATCAAAGTTTTTTTTTAAACAGTCCAAAACTGACTAAAATATATTTAAGTTTGAAAATTAGTTATAATTCATGAAAGTATTACCATTACAAAAGATTACAAACATAATTCCTTCAAAACAGTTAATAAATCAATCAGGATGACGGGTCAATTGTAATCAAAAACTAATATACACCGTAATTATTTCTCAAATAAATACAATTAGTTTATTTATAATATAGCTAATATTTATTTTATTTATAATATAGATAATTTTATGTTTATTTATAATATAGCTAATTTTATATTGATTTTATTTATAATATTTAGTTTATTTATAATATAGCTAATAATTAATTAATTTATAATATAGATAATTATTTAGTTTATTTATAATATAGCTAATTTTATGTCATTTTGTACTTTAAATTTAAAATAATATTACTATTAAAAATGTAGGATATATACATATATATATATATTATAGCATATATATTATTGTGTAATTTATCAATTGAAATTAAGGGTATTTTGGTTAAAAAATTTATTTTATTAATGGTTGAGTAGTTGATTTGAGAAGCACTAAAAATAAGTGATTCTAACTTTTAATTTTTTTATGCATTAAATTTCTTGTACTGAACTTTTAACTTTTATACTTAAAAGCTAGAAGCTAGAAGCTCTTAAGTAAAGCTAAAACAAGCAGGGTACAACCCGTGAATATCTTAGTGAGGATCACATGTTACTCCACTCTAGACTTCATCAAAGGGAAAAAAAGACGAGTAAAAGTAAAAGAAAAAAAGTTATCTGTTTTTTTCTTTGATTAAATCACTTTTACGTTTAATCAAAGGAAAAAAACAGACAACTTTTTTACTTTTACTAGTATTATTGTTCACCAAGCTAGCTTTATGTTCTATCAAAGACAGACAGAAGGAAAGAGCCTTGGAAGCTTGCCATATTTGACTTATTATGATTATTAGTACCTAGCTACGGATTGTGGTTGCAGCTAATTAAGTCGCAAGTTATTATTGTGTTTTTCTCTTTAGAAATATATAGTTACTAAATTATATAAGGACCTTTTACGTTTTTTATGGTCATTATTAATTATTTCAATTTCCCATAGAAAAATGACTAATCTTTTGTTTGTTTGTTTGTTTGTTTTTTAGTTTTGAATTATGTCTTTAAATTTATTATTATTAGAACACGTATTTATGAGAGAAGGACTAGAAAATAAGTCTAAAAATTAGTAATGTAAATTACTCTTTTTATTATATTAATATCATTATAACACTTTTTGTTTTTGTTATTACTGAAAATACTAGTAACTGGAAATGGCCAGTATGCTTGAATAGTTTGGGTAGATGGGGTACGGTGGTTTTCGGAGTAGGGTCAAGATTTTTTACATTTTTCTTTTGCACTTAATTTTTATTTTTTTTATAAAACAAAATACTATTATATTGCCTCAAATATGAATTCATATTTGCTGTCTTTTTTTTCTCTTTTTTTTTTGCTTCTGATGCTGGCCACTCATCATGATCTACTCATGCTTAATTGAATGATATAATTTGATACCATATATATTTTAATATTTGATATCAAAATATATAACTCCAAATATGCATGGGACATGGTCAAACACCAGCTTGTTAATGTTTACCATCGACCAAGGATTTAATTATTATTTTATCATATGTTCACATTTTTTTAAAACTTTCCGACAAACTACCAAAATAATACACGTGCATGGGGATTTGTTTATCGGTGCACTGTGGAAAATAATATACGAATGTGAAAGTCTATACGATAATATATATATATATATATATATATATATATATATATTGTAATTATAATTCGAGGGAAAATATTACTGTCAAACCAATTATTACTGTCAAGTCACTATTTTGTTGCCCTAATATTTTAATGATAAAAAAAGAAATCGCACACTTAAAAAAGAAGTATAGCTAATCCATAATCAAATGAAAAGGATATCGGCTTCTAATTTCGGTAATCCATAATCTTGCTTTTATGGAATCGGAATTTGATGAGAAGAGGCAAAAATGCTGATGGAAACAATGCAAGGATGTCATGAGCTAGCAGACATTAATGTAGGGAAGAGTTTTATTGGAAGGCTGCTGCCAATGAAAATAATGGAAGATAAGAAATAGAAAATCTATTAGCCAGGTTTAGGCATGCATGAACCATGATATATGGACAATAGCATAAAGCAGATGGGTACGATTCCCTAGATTCTACATATTTATCAGAATCAAAGAAAGCAACAGTGGAACGGGTCTGGCAGCACAAAGATGAGGAGGAGACGACAAGTTTTTGCAGTAAACTTTCTTGACAGGGAAAAAGTGCAGGAAA
This sequence comes from Panax stipuleanatus, assembly GCA_020205555.1. Taxonomy (NCBI): domain Eukaryota; kingdom Viridiplantae; phylum Streptophyta; class Magnoliopsida; order Apiales; family Araliaceae; genus Panax; species Panax stipuleanatus. The sequence goes on along the minus strand of CM035122.1, from coordinate 141,065,039 downwards.
GGATTATAATAAGGGTTGGGTCCCCCTTATAATTAAATATGGGTCCTTTTAATATGTGTCTTAAGGGCACATGCTAAGCATACAGTTCAAGAGAATATTTTCTTGAACTGTGTGCATATTCTCTTGATTTCTGCATTTGCACCAAGTTCAAGAGAATATGCACACAATTCAAAAGAATATTCTCTTGAACTGTGTGCTTAGTATGTATCCTAAGGGCACATGTTAAGAAATTCCATTAAATATAAACAATAAATTATTTTATCTGTACATTACATACAAATAAAAATAGTCTCATTTGTATTATATGCAAATTAGTATTAATAACGTATTTTTATTTCATATTTATCATTAAATATAAAGTTGTTAGTTTAATAATAGTGAGATTTAATGAAAATATATTGACAAAATTAAAGATATTGTGTCATATATCTTATATATATTGTTATTAATAAAAAGAGAAATCTTTTTGTAAAGCAAAACAATTGAGAAATGGGATACTTATTGTGAAATATAGGGAATAAAAATATTCACAAAATAAAATTTTCAAAAATAAAATATAGAAATACTTTCTTCGTTTAAATTTATTAAATCATTTTTTACTTTTGTAATTTAATTTTAGATATTTTCAAATTTAAAATTGATAAGATTATAATATTTTAGAGATACGACTCCCTAGATTATTATTGTTAGTACTTTTTAGATAGTTTATAATATTTTATTATTTTATTGGTTAAAATTAAATAAATCTATGTCAATTTTGAATTTAAAAAATATCTCAAGGTGGCTTCAAAAAGTCATTAATAATATTATATTTTGGATATTGAAGGAGTACATAAAAATCACTATAAAATAATTTTAAAAAGTTTTATTTTTTGAAATAAAATTATTTTTTTAAAACAGAGAGATTACTTTACTTAAATACCTCTACTACACTAACACAAAAGTACAAAAATCAAGAGCCCCCCAAGCAGCCCCATATATAGTGGATCTACCCCCCGCCCCCGCCACAGCCCCCGCCCCCGCCCCCGCCCCCACCCCCCTTATGAATTGAAAATTTAAGATATCTATCACTACCTGAAACTACTACAGATTGCCTGATTTGGAGGACTCTTTCCCTGCAATCTTAGAAGACCTCTTTCAAATTTAAAAAGTAAAAAAAAAGGAGTCGGGGATCCTTTGCCATGGATGAAAAGCCAGGCCTTTTTGCATGGCTACAGATGGCATGTTCTCTGTTCTCTTTTAGCACAACTCTTTTTTTCCCTTTTTTGTGTCTTTTGTGAATCTCTTTGTGGAGAACTTATTCCACTAAATTAGAACCTTGCCATTTAGGGAGTAAGTAACAAGTAAAACCACAACAGAAAAGGTCCATTAGTTATATTTATATATATATATATATATATATATATATATATAAACAATTAAACAGACCTATTTAAGGATTTCAACCAACCAACTGGTATAAACAATTAAATATATTCTAACAATTAGACATAAAAAAGAATGGTAGAGTTTATTTACCTGTGAGGTTTTATCCTTTGACTGACACTTTGGAGGATATGAAACAATGAAAAGTAAATTAGCTGAGTGATTGGACACGAACTTGAGTTTAGGGTTTAGGAGGGAAAAAATGGTTAGGGTTTAGGAGGGAAAAATAGAGAAGAGTACGTACTATAGGCATTGGGTCTATAAATGGCGGGTGACGGCGGGCTTCATGTTTTGTCTTAGGAGGAGGAGATTCATTAAGTACACGAAGCATCCGATCTTTTATATCAATAATTTTAGAATAGGGGATAACATAATAAGAAATTAATTAAGAGAGAAATGGAGATGTATGATAAAATAGGCATCGGTATTAAGTTAGTTAAGTTGTCAATCAATTTTGTCTTAACAATATATTACCCTCCTACATATAGTGCAGTCCTATATATATTGATTGATAATAATAATTTCAAAGATTTAATAAGAGTACGTTGTCATTTGGCGACCCTTGCCTCGTCCATATTTCCATACCTAGGTTATCTTTGCACCATTCTTTTAATATTTTTGTCTCCCTCCAATATTATCCTGCTTGGCGGCAAATATACAAAATGGAAACCAACAAGAATTTCGCTTAAAATGACCCATGACGTGCAACGTTTGTACAATTATTTACGTCACATGGATGGATTTACGTCCTATTTATTTTTTGAGCAATGTTACTATCACATAATTTGGGTCACATAAAACTCACATACACACACATGTATATTTGCAGGTCTTGCATGTCACGTATGTGTGTGTATGTAAACAATATGTAACCCAAAATTATGTAATAATAGCATTATTTTTATTTTTTCCATTAGTCCACTAACTTGTTTCGTCGTGTCCAAAAAAGTGTGCTATTCTTTCATTTTATCCGAAAGGGTGTGCTAATATTGACTTCAGGGGGCAATCATATACTTAAATTAAAATTATAGTTTCAATATCATGTCATATTATGTTGGAACTTGTGACTCATAATTGAAAAGTTTTTGAAAAAGTCTAAATACGGAGCGAAGCACTGGCCCATCAGGTTGTCAACCGAAGAGTGGGGGTACCCCCGCGGTAAGGTACAGAGTTCTGTAGGGGTAGCGCGGACCGCGCCAGTACATGATTATGAGTAGCGCGGGACGCGCTATGATTAGTGAAAGTTCTGCAGCACTGGCGCAGGGCGCGCCGGACACGGACAAGAGATTTTAATAGTTCGGTGTTACAAGGGCTATATGTGTATTTAGACTATAATATGAATTAGAGTTAAAATAGGAGTAGCAATTATATACACGCTGCTCCCGTGGACGTACCCAAATTGAGAAACCACGCAAATTTTTGTGTTAATTTTTTACTGTCTTGTGCGTGTGTGATCTAATTCTAACATATTACTTGCTAAATTTAAAAAGAATATGAAGAATAAATATATTCCTTAAATGCGATTTTTATATGTTGTTTGGGGTGGGGTGGGTGGGGTGGGGTGGGGTGGGGCAGAGACATCTTGTGATGTGCGAAAATATAATATAAATATTTATTAAGAATAAATATAATACAAAAAGTTCTTTAAGTTAAGACTTATATAAAATAAAATAAAATAATAATAACGATATTTGTGCAAATTACATAAACATTAGGGTACTTGGACCTAAAATATATAATACTCTCTGAGTTCTAAATTAGTGATACATTTTTTTTATTTTAAAATTTGAAATATATTTTTATTTTTATATTATTAAATAACTTGTATTTAATTTTTAACTTGTTATTGTTATTTTTATTTTTGATTGATTGAGTAGTATATCATGTCTCTACTATTGAATAACTATTTTAGAAATATGTATAGATTAATAAAATTTTCTATAAAAGTCCGTTGATTTACAAACTCCCTTAGTTTCACAAATAAAGTCACATTTGCAAAAATATTAAATAAATTAGTAGTGATTAACATTTATGCTATCATCAACAATAAAAAAATAAATTAAACTTATGAGTATTTTATCATTTCTTTTGTGAGACAGAAGAAGTATTGAATTTTAAAAGGTTTAGTATATTTTAAATACTTAATTTATTAAGGGCATGAATGCCTGCCCCCAGGACCCAAATGAAGACCCTCAGTCCAAGGTCAGGGTTATGTATGTATTGAACGTAAGGTTTCAAGATTTGAGTAGAGTGCAGGCTTCCAGGGCAGGCAGCTAGCATCACTTTCGACTATTTAAAGCATAACATTATTGGACTGGTAACTTATGCTTTCACCCGGCCAGTCCCAGTGGTAATAGTCCTTCTCAAAGTAGTACAGTAACTCAAAAATGTTCAGAAAGTCTAGGGGACATTGCTTTTGTGACCGGTTTAGTGACTTTTTTTTTTAGTAACTTTCAAAAATATATAACATTTATTTTAATTAAAATTTTTATTCCAGAAGGATTTATTTGATCTAAGTACCACTATATATTTTTTAAGAATTACTAAAAAACCCCAACCAACAGACCGATCACAAAAATAATGTCTAGAAGGACTCAAAAATGTTTATCATGCTGCATGGCAATGAGAAAGTGTCAATGATTTTTTTTTATGTTCTTTTTCTGTCTTGGTCATCAAATTAAAAAGTAAAACTTGCGTGGTAGTACGGAGTACCAACAAATTTACTTTTACTGTTTTTCCTTTTAGGTATTCATTGTCAGAAATAATTATGAACTTCTTACAGAGCCTGGCTGTCTACTTCTACACTTCGGTCGGAACCAAAATATTAAATTATGAATACAATTTAAAACTTACATAAATATAACCAAATTGTTATATATAATAATTTATGAACTAAATTTTATTGTTGGACATTGTAAAAAGATTAATGCACGCTCATATATAAAGGATTCCAGTTCCTAAAGGATTTATATTGATATCTTATAGTACGTTTGGATTGAAAGAATAAAATTAAGAATAAAATGACTCATTCTTATGAAATAAAAAAAATTATGTTTGGTTGCGATTGAAATGAATTGAATCATCCTTCTTTTCTTGTTATTTTCGACTGAAATTTAACATTCTTGCCCAAGATTTCATGCCCAACGCCTTATGAGTAGTTTTTTATCAGTTAGTCATGAGGGTCTTGGGGGACGGAGAGTATGGAATAACTCATTCCAACTATAATGGAATGAATCATTCCAATCTACATTCTATTCCTTTGATCCAAACGCAGCATTAGGCTTTGAATATTCCTTCGATCCAAAATGTATGTGCAATTTTCCATTTCTTGAATAAGTTTTATGAATGAATTATAAATAGTTAGTTTTAGGGAATTAATTAAGAAAAATTAATATATTGATAACTAATGAGAAGAAGGAATTCTTGAAAGTTATTGTGATTGATGACTAGAGAAGTTTTGCATTGTGGAAGCAAAGTTAGTTGGTGGTACTTCCAACCATACAAATTAATTAGTATATTAATTTCAATAAGGATTGGACAAAAATATTTATATAAGTGGAAAGGCATCCATTACAGTACTTTAATTTCAAGCAATTTTCCTAAATACATAATTAGCAGGAAAAAAAATGTTAAGTGACACTTGCAACGACAGAATTTTAAAGTCACTAGTTTTTTTATTATTCTTTTTTTTCATAATGTTTTAAAGAAAAAATTAAATAGTTCATTTTTAATTAGAACTTTGTGGTCAATATTGGTGGATTAGAGTAGTTTTTTCTAACTTCTGATGCTGACCATGCACGGACTTTAAAGCTAATAAACTATTGAATGTTGATAATTTGATATGATGGGCTTTTCAGTGAGATTGATTGGACTTCCAAGAAAAATAACAAGTTTCTTGGAAAAAACTAGTAAGAGAAGAAAGTATGTGTGAGATCGACTTTCCTTGATTAGTTGAGTTTCAAACAAGGCTGCATGTGAAACAGACTTAACTTTCTTAGAGTCATGCTCGTGTTTGGCGTTCATAAGAGCTGGCTCAGTCCATAGTGTTTCAAAAATGAACATCTCACTATAATATTAGTCCCTCTCTTTCCTAAACTCAGAGAATTATTGTCTTTATTGATTTGATTTTTTAAATATTCGTGTTTGTATATATTGGATTCATCTACATATATTTTGTTAATGTTTTTTATTTATTAAAACAGTGACACTTTTAACTTCTACACTTGTTGTTCTCCCACATTTTTAGTGACAGTGGTAGAATTAGAACATTTTTAAAAGGGGTCAAAATACATCAGTAAAAAAAATTATTTATTGACGTTTGGAGTGCTTCTTTCAAATTTATTTTGCCCAATTATAGTATTTCACAACATCCTATTCCAACCCAGTTCAACCTTTGAGTTGTAAGTCTAATGACTTTAAATATATATATATATTAATTTCTCCCGAACTATGAGACTATTAATCAGACTTTGAAGTTTTTAGTTAACTGTTTAGCTACTTTTATAGATAAATTACAAATTATAATATTATATATTCAAAAACTTATATTGTAGTTCATAAGATTAATTAGCTTGAAAGAAGAAATTCCAGTAACAACAAAAAAAGAGATTTAATAATCATGATAGGATAGAACTATGGAGCACTTACGGTCACTATAGTGGGATCCAAAAAAATTTATTTCATTTCTTTAGCTTTTTATTTTTAATTAGTTTACAGAGAGAATTACTATCACATTTTTCTGCCCCACTTTGATGATAAAGCAAAAGCAAGAGAAAAACAAATGAGAAAGAAAAATACATAAAAAAGGGAAAGAAAAGTCAATAACCCCTGGAGATTCTAGGGTGGCAAGGTCATATGACCCCCGACCCCCCTCCTTCCGCCTCTACTTAGTGACGTTATCAACACTATTTTAATAATAAACTTTAAAAACTAAACATATTATTTTTTAAAAAAAGTTATAACTAGGTGCATTAATACGCAACCATTAGGGAACATTTGTTACAAAGTCATCTAAAGTGGTTATCTTAGATACTTGGTAATGTAAGTTGATCATTTTTATAGATCGTGTGTAAGACCTCGAATTTTATGAAATAAAAGTATTCAATTTTCTTATAATTATTATTCTATTCAGTAAATGGTTAAATTGATAAAAGATTAAAGTTAAGGGTGATATGTGCAAATTTTACAAAGTAAGCAAGTTGGCATAAAATATTCGTTGTGTCGAAAAATATTCGTTGTAGTCGAAAATATTATTTTTGTTGGAGAATATTCGTACGACGGCGCAGTCATTGGTGGACCCCACAACGAAATAATTGTCGGATATAGAAAGCGACAGAAGTAACCTTTTTATAAAAAATAACAGCAAAACTTTTACCGTTAAACTGTTGAAATACCTGGTGGTTAAAATACAATAATACGCGTTGTTGCATAGTAGCACACGGTATTGCACAGTAATTTTTAATTATTGATTCTTACGTAAGAAGTCACTCATTCAATAATTGTTACAGTAATTACTGTTCAGTATTTTATATTATTGATTCAATAATTGCTATATTGATAATTGCATATTATTTTATATTATTGATTTAATAATTGTCACAGTAACCACTGCACAGTATTTCATATTATTAAATCAATAATTGTCACTCATATTATTGGAATGATATTATTAGATAGCATTATTGACAATGTCTAGAAAGTTCTGTCGAGAAAAGTGGTTAAGTTATATAATTGCGCGCCAATGAAGAGAAATTCTTATTGGAAAGCCCTCTCTTTCCTGAGAACGACCTGGTTGTCATTATTGTGATTCTGTAATATTATTTGTAAATAATAATTAATTATTGATAAAAATGATAAGGAAATATTTATTTAATTGAGATATAAATGGAGGAATTTTTAGCGAAAGAGATAATTGTTGAAAATTGATATTTTATCTTTTTTGATAAAATAATTCATTCAAATATATTATTATAATATTACATTATAAGTGTATAATGTGATAATATAATACTATAATTTTATAATTTAGATGATAATATTTTTACAATAAAAATTCATGGTATATGAATAAATGAGGTGGAAGAGAGAAAATAAAATTAAGAATTCCTTTTAATAATTATAAATATTTTAATATATATATATATATATATATATATATATATATATATATATAATGTGTTTAAAGTGGTTGGGAGAAATGTCCTTTGTGGTGGGCGGAGGAAGTTTCAAAACTTTAGTGCTGATGGCTTTTTTCCAAAAATTGTAGCCTGCAAGTTCATTTGTATGTAAATTTGGGTTATTTTTCGTTTGGAATTTAGAAAATCTTTCCTCTACAAAATTGTAGAGAATTAAATTTCGTATGGCATGGAAATAAGGTTCGTATTTTTCTAATAAATGGGCTATTTATTATAAATTATTGAAGTTTCTGAATATTGTTTAAATATAAAACATGTGTGGGCCCCACTTATCCTTTTGGGTTGTAAAATACTGATTTTTGGTTTGGCCAAAGTTGGTGTGCGGGAAGAAAATCATCCGTTTATAAATTTTGTTAGCTTTGGTGTTCTAGCATTTTTCTATAAATAGGGTGCTTAGTTTAGAAATAAAAATTATACCGGAATAAGAAAATTTTCTCTCTATAGTATCAAGCATATTTCTTATGAGTGTTTAGATATTTGAGTGTTGATAACAGTGCAAGTTTTTATCAGCATAATATCCGATATTCTAGTCAGATTCAGTATTCTATTGAGGTAAGAGATGTTATTATGTTTTGTAAAGGAGGTTATTTTTCGTAAATGATATTATTTTGCGTAAAAGATATTTTGATAAATGATATTTTGATAAAGGATGTGATTTTATACTCGTAAGGAGTATTATTGCTTTTGTATTTGTAAGGGATATTATTTTCCTTGTAAAGGATATTATTTTTCTCGTAAAGGATGCTTGTTTTCATTCAATATTCGTAAGAAATATTATTTTCTTCCATGCTCTATAGTATGTAAGTAATAATATTTCATTTCAGATTCCTAAATTTAAATTTACTATGGTAAGTATTGCTTCTATAATTCCTGAAATGATTAGAAATTCTTTGAGTTTTGCGCTTCATCTAATATCATTTCACCGGAATATTGGTCTGAACTTTATTATGAAAGTTTTACCTTTTCATGTCGGGATACTATTTATTCGAGTACTATTCACGAGTTACTATTCATGAATTATTATTCATGAGTTATTATTCACGATTTACTATTCATGAATTACTATTCATTCGAGTACTAATCACGAGTTATTATTCACGGAGTACTATTCACGATAAAAATTGATTTATTTTTCTGTCTAAATTATTTTTATTTATGAATTTTACTCTTTAAATTGGATCAATGTTTTGATCATATTGCTCTTACTATGTCTATTCATCATATATAATATTTTTATAATCATGGTGATGGAAGTTCTCTTTGACTTAGTGTAAAGATGGATAGATTATTGGTATAATCATGACTATGGGTTCTCTTTAGCCAGTAGTGCAAAGATGAATTGTTGACTGGTATGATCATGACCATTGATTTTACAATTGAATATTTTTAGCTTAAGTGCAAAGGTGAATTGATCAACATGGTTATAAATATTGCTTCTATAAATTCCTGAAATGATTAGATATTCTTTTGAGATTTAAGTTTCATCTAATATCATTTCACTTGAATTTTTATTTACCCAAATCTTCTTATTAAATTTTAATCGTTATCTTTGAAATATAAAACTTGAATATCTTTGGCCCGTAGTGCAAAGATGGACAGGTGTTTGGCATGATCATGATTATTACTATTGAATATCTTTGGCCCGTAGTACAAAGATGGACAGGTTTTTGGCATGATCATGATCATGGATGTTGCTGTTGAATATCTTTGGCCCGTAGTGCAAAGATAGGCAGGTGTTTGACATGATCGTGACCATTGATGTTACTGTTAAATATCTTTGGCCCGTAGTGCAAAGATGGACATGTGTTTGACATGATCCTGACCATTAATGTAACTGTTGAATATCTTTGACCCGTAGTGCAAAGATTAATTGATTAACATGATTATGACTAAAGACTGTAGACTAGTATAATCATGATTATTGAGGTTACAAATTAATATCTTTGGCCTGAGTGCAAGGATGAATTTATTAGCATAATTATGTAAAGGAACTGTGATTTGGTATAACCATGATCTTTGGTATTTCAGGTAAAGACAGGTGATGGAAATTATCTTCGTCCTGGGTGCGAAGAGGAATTTATCAACATGATTATGATCATGAATTATTTTCACAATTGTGGAGATGAATTGTTAATTGATGTTACAGGGATGAAATATTGTTGGTGTACTTTTAACATGGAAAAGATAATAGACATTATGGTCTATTTGACTCTTCTAATAGATTGCTTGTTCCGCTGCAGTTGTTGATCTAAAACTTATTGTCTATTGTATTATATCAGATTTTTTCTTGTTGAGGACTAAGGTTCTAAAGATCTGATTCATTACTGATAAAGGCTATTGATAATTTAATTATCTTTAGTCATAATATTGTTTACTGGATTCTTTGTGCTCATCCTTTTGCTTCACAATTCCTTTTAGGTAATAAGAGTATAGCTGGGTCGAGCGGGGATAACAAGGGAATAGAGTGATGGTCAGTGACCGTTGAAGTTTCTCAATACATTATAAAATAGCATGACAATATATAATTGTATTGAGAACTTTAAACGTGTGTGTCATATTTTATACGTCATTTAACAGTTGATTTTGGTGACTCGACTTAGGTGAGGTGAACCCAACTTTGGAAGGGTGTGTTGCCACTATCATACAAGATGTCTAATCTCATACAATTTTATGTTATTATATGACATGGTTGTGCGCATCCACTTGTTGATTATATCTATGAGCACTACCTATATAATCTTGGAGTATGGTTGGAATATAATTCTCAGTTTGAGACAATTGAGCTAATTATATGGCAAGAGAATACCCACCATTGGAATGAACAAGATAGTAATCTTCTCGTTCTTTTTTGGGGTCTATTGGGTCAACCAAGGTTAATTCTCAAGTCCTATGATATCTATTATAACTTAGATGCATGGCCTTCCATGTACGAAAGTTTTCTCGAGTATTTTCCAAAGATTTTAATTCCTAAAACAGTTATTGACTGAACTTTTATGTAACGTATCATTTATAAGGAGTGTGAGTATTGTTATTCACAGTTTATGTGTGGTCGTATTGTGTACGACAATTGAATATAAAAGATTTGTATTTGAATTCTGTACCATGTATTTCTTAGCGACTCAGAATAGGTGGGTTGTGTATTGAACCTATTTTGGGAGCGTCACATCGTGTTTTTGTTACATTGGTAATATTATATTTTCGGTAATCATATACCCAATAAACTTTACCAAGATATCCGGTAATTAGATGACCAAAAAATAGGTGATAATAAAAGATTACCACAGAGTGGTTATTTTAAATTTTTTATTTAGACAAAAATACCATTTATATTTAATAATTGGGACTTAAATATCTTTATTAGTCACATAATTTATATTTTTTTGTTTTTTGTTTATCGACATGTTTAGTTTAACTAAAATAATTCATTGTCCATACAAAATTTGTGCTGGTGTTTGTTATTTATTATTATAAGTCTAATTTATTATTAAAAATATATTTTAAAATTTTGTGTTTAATAATTGAATAAATCATGAATTGTTATTTTATATATGTAAGACCCCGAATTTTATAAATAAAGATTTAATTTTTTATATATATTATTTTAAAATAGTAAGGTGTTGATTTGATAAATGTGAAAAGTTATGGGTGAAATGTGCAAATATTTTTAAATAAGCAAGTGGTTATAAAATATTCATTATTGTCGGGGAATATTCGTTTGGTCGTGGAATATTCTTGTTGTCGGGGAATATTCGTACGACGGCGCAGCTATTTGTGGGCCCCACAACGGAATAACTGTCGGATATAGAAAGCGACAGAAATAACCTTTTTATAAATAACGGTAAAACTGTTACGGTTAAACTGTGAAAATATCCGGTGATAAAAATATAGTAATACGCGTTGTGCACAGTAGCACATGGTATTGCACAGTATTTCGAATTATTGGTTCTTACGTAAGAAGTCACTACTCAATAATTGTTATAGTAATTACTGTTCAATATTTTATATTATTGATTCAATAATTGCTATAATTGCATAATATTTTATTGGTTCAATAATTGCTACGTTGATATTTTATATCAATAATTGCTACGTTGATATTTTATATTATTGATTCAATAATTGTCATTGCACAGTATTTCACATTATTAAATCAATAATGGTCGCTCTTATTATTTGAATAATATTATTAGATAGCATTATTGACAATGTCTAAGAAAATTTTGTCTATGAGGGGTTATTTAATTGCGCGTCTGTAAGGAGAAATCCTTATCGGATGACCCCCTATTTCCTGAAAACGACCTGGTTGTCAATATTGTAGTTCTGTAATATTATTTGTGAATAATTAATTATTAATTTATATGATAAGAAAATATTTATTTTGTGGATATAAAAGAAGAAATTAGTGCTGAGGTATTTTTATCAGTATTTTGGTGTGAAAAATCATCTATTTGTGGATTTCGGCCTTTTTACGTTGAGAATTTGAAAAAACTTCCTTCTACAAAGTTGTAGAGAATTAAATTTCATATAAAAAGGACATAAGATTCGTATTTTACTGTTAAAAGGGCTATTTATTATAAATTATTAAAGCTTCAAAAATAAATGTTTTAATATATATATATATATATATATATATATATATATATTATATAACATATGGGGATTTATTTTCAAAAGAGATAGCTGTGGCTTTTTTCAAAACTTGTGTGCTGCTAGTTTTCTACGTAATGTCATTTTGTCAACCATTGTGTGCTATCTCTTTCCTATAAATAGGGTGCTTAGTTAGAAATGAAAATCACACCAGAATCAGAAAATTTTCTCTCTATAATATTTAGCGTATTTTTTGTGAGTATTTAGATACTTTGAGTATTGATAACAGTGCAAGTTTTCGTCCATATAATATCCGATATTCCGATCAAAACTACTCTCCTATTAAGGTAAAATATGTTATTTTCTTTCGTAAATGATGTTATTTTTTTCAATATCATTATACCAAAATATTGGCATGAATTTTATTATGAAATTCTTATTTTTTCCGTCGGGGTTACTATTCACGTATACAGCACTATTCACGTATACAGCACTATTCACGAAAAAAATAATTTTTTTTCTATTTGTCCAAGTTGCTTGTTAAGGTTTCTATCTTTGATTGGATCCAAATTTTTATCTTTATTCTTAAATTTTGCTCCACAAAGTATTATTATGGAATATTCTTGAACTTGGATAAACTAAATTACGAATTTCTAATCTTTGTCCTTTATCTCACTAGATTCGTTATTTATATTATTTTTCATCATCCTCAGTCTTAAATGGTGATATAACTGAATATCTTTGGCCTGTAGAGCAAAGATGAATGATTACCTGATGAATATCTTTGGCCCGTAGTGCAAAGATGAACAGGTGTTGAGATGAACATGACCATTGGTGATATAAATGAATATCTTTGGCCTGTAGTGCAAAAATGAATATTTGATTCGAGATGTATATTGGTTGATGTTACAGGGATAAAATATTGATGATGGACTTTTAAATCATAGAAGATAGTAGACTTCATTCTCTACTTAACTCTTCTAATGAATTGTTATTTTCGCTGCGAATATTGATCTAAAACTTGTTGTCAATAATATTTTATCTGAATTGTTGAAGACTAACGATAATTTATTTTCCATTATCTTAGTCATAATATTCTTTACTGTGCTAGTTGAGCTCACCCTTTTCATCTATTGTCCTCTTCAGGAAATGAGAATGTCGCAGGAACTAGTCGGGGAACAGAGTGATAGTCCGTGTTAGACCAGTAGTAGTCCTCACTATTTTTAATAAATAGTGTGATAATAATTGTAATGAGGACTTAGTTTGAATGTTAATATTTTTTACATATTTGTATTGACACTCACAGTTGTGTGGTCGTATTTTGCACGACCGTGTGATATAAAGATTGTATTTGGATTATGTACCATGTATTTAGCGACTCAGAATGGGTTGGGTTGACTGGACCTATTCTGGGGGCGTCACAGTTGGTATCAGAGCTTAGAGATATGATCTCTGGCGGAGATCGGGGAATAGAACTAGGAGGGGAGAGACGAGTAAATCATTCACTAGTATGTCCTACCTAAGCTTATGTGGTATTTAATTGGTCAGTCGGAACATAGGGTTAATATGTGATGTTAATTTGTTTAATTAACCCTTGTTTTATGGCAGTATTTGAGAATGGCAGCTGAGAATGTTAACAATGGAGTGAATGAGACCGTGGAGACACCTTTAATCACCAACCAGGAGAACGTGCAACAGGAAGGCAATGTTCATCCTGAAAACAACACTGATCAGACGATAAACGATGAGATATTTAGAAGTTTTTTGCAATTCATACAAAATCGGACGAGGGAGACTCGTGTTCATAATACAGGTGGAAATAACAACTCGCGGCTTGTCACTGCCAAGCAGTTCAAAGAGTTGGGACCACCAGAGTTTTAGGAAAAACCAAATCCAATCAAGGCAGAGACGTGGGTTAAAAAATTACTAAGATATTTGATGTCTTGGGATGCATGGAGGAACAGAAGGTTTCATTTGTCGCCTTTATGTTCTGCTGAGAGGCAGATTACTGGTGGGAATCCGTGAAGTGTACCAAGCCTGCCACACTCAAGATGTCTTGGGAGGAATTCCAGAAACTGTTCAATGACAAGTACTTTTCAGAAAGTATTCGTCATATGAAGGAAGTAGAGTTTATCAGACTGGAACAAAACAACATGACGGTGTCCCAGTACGAGGCTAAGTTCGTGGAGTTATCCTGGTTTGCACCTCATTTGGTGGAGAATGAGGAACGTATGACACGGATGTTTCTGAGAGGTTTGAAATCAGAAATTTGTCAATAGCTCATTTCTCACAAATTTTCTCTATATTCTGATGTAGTAAACAGGGCCCAGTTGTTAGAACGAGATAGTGATTATGTTCTACCAAGGGACAACAACCAAGGTCGTACCGGTGGCAGCAGTCATCGGAATAATGACACCCAGCGGGGATGAAAATATCATGACAGAAGCGGTAACCACTCCGGTGGTAATCGTGGCCATGATAGTAGAAAAAGCGAATCGGGAGGAGATTTCAAGAAGAGAAGATACAGCAATGAGAACGTGAAGACGTCGACATCAGCACCAGCATCAACTGTTTCTAGGGGAGGAGAACGACCGCCGGTCGTATGCTATAAATGTGACGCCCCCAAATCCGGGTTCCTCTCTTTCCTTGGATCCGGTGCAGTCACAATACTACTATCGTCTAACTATTACATCTTTTATTCATAACTTAAAAAATAAAACTTGCTTTATTACAATTTAGAATATAAATTCTTTTCATTATCAGGATCTCGTATAATGACTCCAAACTTTTACAAGTTACAATCTTGGTCATTTACCATTCCTGTCTTATATCATGTTCAATATTATAAAAATGCGGAATAACTTAAACTTTTTCAATCTTCCTTGAATAAAATCTTTTATTGATTTCACAATCTTAAATCAATTACACTTCTTGAATCAACTATATAATATGATTCACTATATTCGAATTATTGTATAAAGGTTTACAACTCAACTCGATATCCTCTATGTATTAACTAATACATCTTTACAATACAACAAGTATTAAACATCATAAGCATATATCGAGTACACTCCTAGAACCTAAACAGGGTTCAAACGATAATCTAAATAGTATTCTTCATTGTGGTACTATCTATCTTTATCAATCACGAAGCACGAAATCCTTATCGTAAGTCCTTAACCTGCAAAAATGGTTATTTGCAAGAGTGAACTCGACAGCTCAGCAATTTTAACAGTTTTTATGCATCACATAACATACAACATCATACTCAGTTCATGTATTTATAAACAATTTATATTTACTACGCATGTTACTTTTCACATAATAAGTATATCATCAAAGATCAACTTTCAATCTCCTTTATATCTTATATACAGTTCATATATAAGTTCACATTATCACAGCATAATATATTTCAACTAACAATTATTAAATTCATATATCAAATAGGAAATGAAAGACTTGCCTGATTCGTAGTTTAACAACTACGACTTAACTGCTTAAAGCTATCTGCACTTCGTGTATTCCTACATAGTTATATAATCATGGATTTACATCCATCAGTCATACATTTCATATGCTCTTAATAGAATAACAATTCGTATATCGTTTTCTAATCTTGGTTCCGTTTCACTCTATCTTAAGACAACCACGATGTTACCACATCATACTTTCATACTTATTCTATAGAAACCATTCTATTTCGGTCCTTAGGGTCCTTAAGGAAAATAACTTAGGACCAGACAGTTAACAAACTGTTTTTGGCAGCTCTGCAACACGGCGCGGCCGCGCGGCAATTAAGCTTGGGAGTGGCGCGGCCGCGCGACTCCCTGCCAGAACCAAACTTAAGATTTTATAAACTCAGTTTGGTCCTAATATATCATGCATTCTGATATATATTATGCACACACATTAAGTAGGTTTTCAAATTCATATTCAAACTATTTAGCTTTGAATAGCGTAGCTCTACATTGAATTACTTAAATCAATAAAGCTCAACTACTAAAGTCATGTTATCACATAACAAGGCTTAACCACACTAAGTAGACATGCTTGTGCTTATACTACACATGTATACTTAATCACATAGTCTATGCTTTTGAATTTCATTTTCTCGAATATGCGTGCATAGGTGAAATCCATGTTTCATCACATGATGCTTATGTCAACATGTCTATAGGTATAATGAATCCTAATATACATGCTCGTATGATCATAATGTAACTCACTCCGTGTTTGATGCTATCGTCTTACACATTCTAAACTTTTCATAAAAATCGCTTTAAGTCAACAAAGGTAACTAAGTATATGCAAAGTACCTCGTAGTCATGACTCTCATGTATTAGAACACATATATAAGTCATCTATACATGCTCAATGATCAGAACGTGGACATCCTATATATATGTCCAAAAACTCTAAGTTTGTCTTTTGAAATCAATGTAGTCTTCAATCATATATGCTAGTGTGTGCTCAATACTTTAAGCATGTCTTTCATGTCAATATAGGCCACATGAACACGTTCACAAAATTAGAATATATACATGCTATGTATACGTCAAGGTTCAAATCCAAGACCATAAGTTTTATTTTAAAACCATACGTCTTCCTTCCATAATACGGACTAACATGGCCATGAAAGTATATGAACACATTCTCTAAGTCAATACCAACTCTCATGCATGTCGAAGTCATGCAAATGCGCTTACAAGGTCAGAACACACATGTTATACATGTATCAAAGTTCATATTGAAAACTATAAGTTTCATTTCTTTCAAAACGTTTAGTTTTCTATTAGGAAATCATGTCAAACCAAGCTAATACAACTCATTATATGCAAGGTGACCTTAGACCACATGTTAGGCTCATTTATGTAGTTATTAGAGTCTAACTAGCATGCTTAACCAACTAAAAAACACAAAATCACCAACAGTTTCTGTAGAGGGGCGCGGCCGCGCCCCATTTGTACTAGGGAGACGCGCGGCCGCGCGTCCCCGTTTCCAGACCAGGAGCTTGACTGCTTCGACAGTTTCTTAGCCCAACTCAAAAATTTTCTTATCAATTCGATTCTGAGCAGCTACATAATGGTTCTAACATGTTTATAAGCTATCATAGCAACTAATAAACATTCTCTAATCAACTATCATGAATTCAAGCATAATTAATAAGAAATTTATAGAAAATGGGAATTATACCTCTGTCACTATGAATTGAGCTGCTAAAGCAATTTCTCCCTCACTGATATCTCTCTCAAATCAAATAGAAGGGTGCATTATATAGATAATTCATTATCTAGTCCATGAATTTACTCACCAATTCAAACTAATGGAAGAAACAAGAATCTAATGGTTCATGGAGATTAGGTAGAGGGTTGGTAAATCCCATCATGATGGCCACTCCCCCATGATCATTAGCTATACATTGCTGAGTTTGAGAAAAAATATAGAGTAGTGGCCATGTGGTGTTCACGTGAAGGAGAAGAAGAGGAGTGACTCTAATATTGGGACAACCAAATGAATCTCAGCAACTTGGAACATGTAATACAACACTTGGTTACACACCTCTACATATAATATATACACTTAGGTTATATAATTTATGTATACATTTCATCCCATATGACTTAGGTTATAAATGAATTGTAAATAAATTCTCTAATTACAATGTATCATATATCATCCATATATATCTCATCCTACCGGATATAATTCTATCGGGTATTATCACATTACATTGTCTCCTTTATTATTAAATTTTATTAATTCAATAATTGTTTACAATATATCCATGATATATTATTTTATTATATACTCAATATACACATCGTCACACACACATCTTATGTAACTCAATAAACTTTACTATATAGTTTATATACCTAAATAACGTAGTCACATCGCACTTTACACTTCGTATAATATATAGCTAACTACCATACGTTATACTTTTAATATCGCATGCTTGCACATAGAAATTAATAAATTATTTATCTTATCAATTAATTAATAATAATATTAATTAATCCCTTCCTCGTAAATCAATTATTAATCTCTATATCAATTGATTAATATAAATCTTATAATATTTATAATTCATTTATTCATTAATCAATCATATTATTACATAATTACTTGATAACAATATATTGTCCATAACAATAATTAATCTAATAAGACAATATATCTCATTCCTCATCAATATAATTCTGATTATATTTATAATCAATTTTCTTATTATTATAATATCACTAGCCATAATAATTTAACATACTATTATAATAACAATTAACAATTAATATAGATTAATTGTTTAATTAATAATTCCTCCATCATTGAATTAGTCAAACCGAATCTATTATTGTGCCACACATGGCATCTCTCACAAGCTCAATCTTAAGCTTATCATTATGCTCATCACTTACTCATCTCTCACCACATTACTACTTATAACATGTTCCATTAAATTAGAACTATTAAGTCCAAGGTCCACATATAAATATATTACGAATAGAATATTCAAATATTATTTATAACACTTACGTTACTATAGCAACTCAAGTTATTAAAATAACTTAATTTTCTTTTATAAATTAAACTCCTTTTGAAATACATTATACTATTATAACAACTACGTATTCCACCATAACATGACATAAAATATTATGTTTTCTCCAATTAAAGGCATTCATTATTAAAAAATAATTTACTTATTGTTTCAAGATATTATTCTCAATATAATATCTATTAAAAATAATTATATGCACAGCACATGTACATATATTATATATAGAAAATAGATAATTAATTTATATTCTATTATAATAAATTGTTTTCATCAATTTATTTACATATAGCAAATATGTTTTAATATTTTTACTATATTAATCATTCACACCTTATACAAAATATATAAGGTAATATTACTATTCAAAAATAATATTTCCTCCATTTATTAAAATAATTCAATATTAGAAATTATTTTAATATCCTTTATTAGAAATATATAATATTTATTTCTCTTTCCTTTCTATAAATTGTTCCCAAAATAATTTCTTCAAATATTCATTTAAAGATATAATGATTTCCATTTCGCTTTAATAACGTATATATATATATATATATTTATTAACGTTATTTGTACATTAGATTTTCTCACATATTATCATTCTAAGTAATATATATAAAAAATAGCAACTATAATCACATATTCAACACACATATTAATTCACTCCTTTACTTAAGTAAATTAAACCCTGTACTATATCACCATAGTTAATTAAGGTTCAATATTCACATTATATTATTCCATAATATAACTCTCAACTTAAATTAACCCATATTTATTCTTATTAGTTAATTCCTTAACTAACTCATGCTTCACTATCCAAACCTATTCACGGATAGCTTAAGTGCTATTAATAACCTATATTATAAACATACTAGTTATTAATACACATACACAAGAATATGGTGTTTATATATTAAGGATATTTAATGTCACCAACTTACTATGATAAAATAATTCTATGAATTATTTAATATCGATAGGAAACCTTGTCCACTTCCTTTACCTCAATTGAATCGTCTTTACGCTAAATAACAAATATATATTAATAATATATTTATAAATCACAAAAACATATATTACATAGTTCATATTACCCTATGTAATATAATACCACATACCTCATATCACATATATATATTTTTATTCGAACCCATCTCACAGTTTAAGAATTTTATTTATTAAATTCTTATTTAATAATATCTGAAAATTCGGGTTCTCACAATAAATGCGGGAAAGAGGGACACATCAGCCCACAACAATTCAAAGCATGCTATAACTGTGGAAAAGAAGGACATATAGCTCGAGATTGTCCTGTAGCGAAACCAAGTCCAGCGGAGGTGGTGATTCCACCTGCTTGTGCTCAACGATTAAATTTGACACCTGAGAAGTTAGACTTTGACTTATCTGTTGAAACTCCATTAGGAGAAACTTTCGCTACATCTAAAGTTTACAAATCTTGCTTGATTCAGATTGGTACCTTTACCTTACCTGTTGATCTTATATCTTTGAAAATACTTGTATTTGACGTGATTTTAGGAATTGACTGGTTAACCATTTACCATGCCAAAATTAATTGTTTTCGTAAGGTTGTTAGTTTTTATATTCCTAACCAACCTGTTGTGCGGATTCAAACAACCAACCCACTAAAATCTGTCAATGTCATTTCAAGTCACAAAGCTATTCGTTTATTGAAAAACGGATGTCAAGCTTTCTTAGCTCATGTCACTGATCTAAACAGAATACGTCAAATTTGAATAATATTTTCGTTGTTAATGAGTTTCCTGATGTATTTTTCGAAGAACTTTCAGGTCTACCCCCAGAACGTGAAGTTGAATTCTTTATTGACCTTGAACCCAGTACAAAACCCATTTCTAAAATCCCATATTGAATGGCTCCTATTGAACTTCAAGAGTTAAAGGTCCAATTACAGGAATTGTTAGATATCAGTTTTATTCGTCCTAGTACGTCTCCTTGGGGTGCTCCTGTTTTATTCGTAAAGAAGAAAGACGGGAGTATGCTACTTTGTATTGAATATTGGGAGTTGAACCATGTCACCATCAAGAATAGGTATCCGCTACCTCGTATTGATGACCTGTTCGACCAGTTGCAAGGAGCACAATTCTTTTCAAAGATCGATCTTCATTCTGGATATCATCAGCTGAAGATTAAAACTGAGAATATTCCGAAGACTGCCTTCAGAACTCGGTACGGGCATTATGAGTTCTTAGTCATGTCTTTTGGATTGACTAATGCTCCTGCTGCTTTCATGGATATGATGAACCGTGTATTCAAGGAATATTTGGATCAGTTCGTGGTTGTCTTTATTGATGACATCCTCAACTATTCCAAAAGCCGTGAAGATCATGAGCACCACCTGAAGCTGGTACTCCAAAGGCTTCGTGATAACAAGCTTTATGCCAAGTTGAAGAAGTGCGAGTTCTGGCTTGAGGAAGTAGCATTCCTTGGACATGTGGTATTAAAATATGGAGCGATGAAGATTGAAGTAATACAAAGTTGGGAGCAACCGAAGTCGGTGACTGAAGTACGTATCTTTCTGGGCTTAGCTGGTTATTATCGCAGATTCGTGGAAGGATTTTCTCGAATTGCTACTCCATTAACTCAGCTGACTCGGAAAGATACAAAATTTGTATGGAACGAGGAATGTGAGAAGAGCTTTCAAGAGCTCAAGAGGAGACTCATTTCGGCACCTGTTCTGACGATACCATCTGGTTCAGATGGATTTGTCATTTACAGCGACGCTTCGGGCAAAGGGTTAGAATGTGTTCTCATGCAACATGGGAAAGTCATAGCCTATGCCTCGCGACAACTCAAAGAATATGAGAGGAATTATCCTACTCATGATCTAGAGTTGGCAGCTGTAGTTTTCGCATTAAAGATCTGGAGACACTACCTGTATGGAGAGAAAGTGGAGATCTATATGGATCATAAGAGCCTCAAATATTTCTTCACTCAAAAGGAACTCAACATGCAGCAACGACGTTGGCTTAAGCTGTTGAAAGATTACGATCATACCATTCAATACCATCCTGGAAAAGTGAACGTGGTAGCTGACGCGTTGAGTAGAAGATCATACGCGGGAACGAATGCGATGCTATCAAGGCCTATTTTGTGTGATTTACAAAGGATGGAGATAGAGTTCAAGACTCCGGGGACCCATGCGATGATGTCGAGTATACGCGTAGAACCAGCTTTGATTGATAAAGTTAAAGTTGCTCAAGCTACAGACATGGAGCTGATGAATATGAGGAAGAAGGTACAAGAAGGTGCTATTCCAGAAGCAAAGATTGATGAAGAAGGAATACTTCGAGTTAACTCCAGACTTTGTGTTCCTAACGATTCTGACTTAAAGTACAGAATCATGATGGAGACACACAACACACTGTTTGCAATCCATCTTGGGAGTACCAAAATGTATCGTTATCTTCGACATACATTTTGGTGGAGCAATATGAAAAGAGAGATCGCGGAGTTCATCTCGAGGTGTTTAACGTGTTAACGTGTTAAGGCGGAGCATCAAGTGCCAAAGGGTCCATTGCAACCGCTTGAGATTCCAAAATAGAAGTGGGAATACATTACCATGGATTTCGTTACGGGTCTTCCCAAAGTTTCTCAAGACATAGATGCGATTTAGGTTATTGTTGATAGATTAACCAAGTCTGCTCACTTCTTGCCGATACGGGAAACTTATTCCCTTGAACGTCTTGCTCGTATATACGTGAATGAGATTGTGAGATTGCATGGCATGCCAGTATCCATAGTTTCGGATCGTGACCTAAGATTCACTTCACGATTTTGGGTCAGTTTGCAGAAAGCTATGGGCACGAATTTACGATTCAGTTCGGCATATCATCCTCAAACGGACGGACAATCAGAAAGGACTATTCAAACTCTTGAAGATCTATTGAGACTCTGTGTTCTAGACTTCAAAGGGAGTTGGGATAAGTACTTACCATTGGTGGAATTCTCCTACAACAACAGTTATCAGGCAAGTATAGGCGTGGCTCCATTCGAAGCGTTGTATGGACGAAAGTGTCGTTCTCCAGTATGCTGGGATGAGGTGGGTGAAACAACATTGTTGGGACCGGAGTTAGTACGTATGACTACGAAAAAGATCCAAATGATCCGACAACGGATACAAACAGCACAAGATCGATAAAAGAGTTATGCGGATCTTCATCGAAAGGACGTGGAATTTAATGTTGGGGACCATGTGTTATTACGTGTTACTCCGTGGAAAGGAGTTACGAGATTTGGGAAGAGAGGAAAGCTCAACCCACGATTCATTGTTCCATTTGAGATCCTTGACCGAGTAGGAAATGTGGCCTATAGACTCGTTTTACCTCCAAGCATGTCTCGTGTTCATAACTTTTTTCACATATCTGTGCTTCGCAAATATGTGAAAGATTCAAACCACATTATTGAGTTAGAACCAGACGAGATAGCCGAAGATTTAACGTACGAGGAGGTACCTGTCAAGATCTTGGATAGGAAGGAGCATGTCCTACGCTCAAAAATTATACCTCAAGTTAAAGTTTTGTGGAAAAACCATGCTATTGAGGAAATGACCTGGGAGTTAGAATCGGAAATGAAAGCGAGGTATCCTCACCTTTTCGACATACCAGGTACGTACGTCAATTTTGAGGACGAAATTTCATAAGGAGAGGAGGATGTAAGACCCCGAATTTTATAAATAAAGATTTAATTTTCTTTATATATTATTTCGAAATAGTAATATGTTGATTTGATAAATGTGAAAATTTATGGGTGAAATGTACAAATATTTCAAAATAATCAAGTAGTTATAAAATATTTATTATTGTCGGGGAATATTCGTTTGGTCGTGGAATATTCTTGTTGTCGGAGAATATTCGTACGACAGCGTAGCTATTTGTGGGCCCCACAACGGAATAACTGTCGGATATAGAAAGCGACAGAAATAACCTTTTTATAAATAACGGTAAAACTGTTACAGTTAAACTGTGAAAATACCCGGTGATAAAAATATAGTAATACGCGTTGTGCACAGTAGCACACGGTATTGCACAGTATTTTGAATTATTGGTTCTTACGTAAGAAGTCACTACTCAATAATTGTTATAGTAATTACTGTTCAATATTTTATATTATTGATTCAATAATTGCTACAATTGCATAATATTTTATTGGTTCAATAATTGCTACGTTGATATTTTATATCAATAATTGCTACGTTGATATTTTATATCAATAATTGCTATGTTGATATTTTATATTATTGATTCAATAATTGTCATTGCACAGTATTTCACATTATTAAATCAATAATGGTCACTCTTATTATTTGAATAATATTATTAGATAGCATTATTGGCAATATCTAAGAAAATTCTGTCTAGGAGGGGTTATTTAATTGCGCGCCAGTAAGGAGAAATACTTATCGGAAGGCCCCTTCTTTCTTGGGAACGACCTGGTTGTCAATATTGTAGTTCTGTAATATTATTTGTGAATAATTAATTATTGATTTATATGATAAGAAAATATTTATTTTGTGGATATAAAAGAAAAAATTAGCGCTGAGGTGTTTTTATCAGTATTTTGGTGTGAAAAATCATCTATTTGTGGATTTTGGCCATTTTACTTTGGGAATTTGGAAAAAACTTCCTTCTACAAAGTTGTAGAGAATTAAATTTCATATAAAAAGGACATAATATTCTTATTTTTTTTGTTAAAAGGGCTATTTATTATGAATTATTAAAGCTTCGAAAATAAATATTTTAATATATATATATATATATATATATATTATAACATGTAAGGATTTATTTTCAAAAGAGATGGCTGAGGTTTTTTCAAAACTTGTGTGCTGCTAGTTTTCTATGTAATGTCATTTTGTCAACCATTGTGTGCTATCTCTTTTTTATAAATAGGATGCTTAGTTAGAAATGAAAATCACATCAGAATCAGAAAATTTTCTCTCTATAATATTGAGCGTATTTTTTGTGAGTATTTAGATACTTTGAGTATTGATAACAGTGCAAGTTTTCGTCCACATAATATCTGATATTTCGGTCAAAACTACTCTCCTATTAAGGTAAAGGATGTTATTTTCTTTCGTAAATGATGTTATTCTTTTCAATATCATTATACCAAAATATTGGTATGAATTTTATTATAAAATTCTTATTTTTTTCGTCGGAGTTACTATTTACGTATACGACACTATTCACGTATACGACACTATTCACGGAAAAATTAAATTTTCTTCTATTTGTCCAAGTTGCTTGTTAAGGTTCCTATCTTTGATTGGATCCAAGTTTTTATCTTTATTCTTGAATTTTGCTCCACAAAGTATTATTATGGAATATTTTTGAACTTGCATAAACTAAATTACAAATCTCTAATCTTTGTCCTTTATCTCACTGGATTCGTTATTTATATTATTTTTCATCATCCTCAGTCCTAAATGGTGATATAACTGAATATCTTTGGCTTGTAGAGCAAAGATGAATGATTACATGATGAATATCTTTGGCTCGTAGTGCAAAGATGAACAGATATTGAGATGAATATGACCACTGGTGATACAAATGAATATCTTTGGCCTGTAGTGCAAAGATGAATAATTGATTCGAGATGTATATTGGTTGATGTTACAGGGATAAAATATTGATGATGGACTTTTAAATCATAGAAGATAGTAGACATCATTCTCTACTTAACTCTTCTAATGAATTGTTATTTTCGCTGCGAATATTGATCTAAAACTTGTTGTCAATAATATTTTATCTGAATTGTTGAAGACTAACGATAATTTATTTTTCATTATCTTAGTTATAATATTCTTTACTGGGCTAGTTGAGCTCACCCTTTTCATCTATTGTCCTCTTCAAGAAATGAGAATGTCGCAGGAACTAGTCGGGGAACAGAGTGATGGTTCGAGTTAGAGTAGTAGTAGTCCTCACTATTTTTAATAAATAGTGTGATAATAATTGTAATGAAGACTTAGTTTGAATGTTAATATTTTTTATATATTTATATTGACACTCACAGTTGTGTGGTCGTATTTTGCACGACCGTGTGATATAAAGATTGTATTTGGATTCTGTACCATGTATTTGACGACTCAGAATGGGTTGGGTTGACTGGACCTATTCTGGGGGCGTCACAATATACATATTAAATTCTTTAATACGATTACTAAATATTACATAATTAATTAGTTCGATAGTACTTTAATGATTGTTTATTGTATTTGACAATAATCATATTGGTGAATCATTCTTTAACTAAAATTAGTACAATGATATTTTAGTAAAAGATCAATATTAGAAAGAAAAGAAATATACCCAATAATCTTGAATTCATGCCAAACACTTATAATAGAAATTATCAGTAATCACATATCTTCTATTAAACAAAAATGAACAATATGATTATTTTTTATTACTGATAATCAGATACTAAATTATTTGTATTTAAGTGAGTATTTATCATGATATGTAACAGACACCTCCTTACTGTTAAGCCAAAAGGAAAATTAGAAATTTTTGGTTTTTTATTTAAGGACGAAGTGAGTAACATTTTAAAACTCAGAAGTTGTAGTAAAAATAGCTTTGAATGACTAAGTTTTTAACTTTCATTTACAACTTTCGTTCAAATATACTTCATAAGGGTGCTCAAAAAATTTAATTTTTTGAATTTTTTATCGAATCGGTACCGATGGTACGGGTTTTTTTCGGTACCGGTTTTTCAGTATTTTAACACTTTTCAGTACCGGTAGCGGTAACGAATTTTTTGAATTCGGTAAAAACCGAAATACCAAAAATATCAAAATTTAATAATATAATAATAAATAGTTAATGTTTTGTAGTTTTATATATCAAATATTTTTTTTTATATATTAATAATATCTATATAATAGTAGTTTTATTAATTTTTTTATATTAATAATGTTTTTTAGTTTTATATATTAATTATTATTAATAGTTAATGATTTCTTAGTTTTAAAAAAATTGTTAATATATAAAAAAATATTTTATTATTATTAATAATTATATATATTACCATGCGGTATAACCGAAAATCCAACCGCAAAAATTGGTACTGATTTTGTACCAAACCAGTACCTAAACTGATAATTCAGTATCGGTTCCGATTCTTGCTTTTTCAGTACTTTCAAATTGGTACCGATTCGATATTTTCGATATCAGTTCGATATTTTCGATACCGGTTCGATATTTTTCCCAATTTAATTAAGAAGA
Organism: Panax stipuleanatus; assembly: GCA_020205555.1. Taxonomy (NCBI): domain Eukaryota; kingdom Viridiplantae; phylum Streptophyta; class Magnoliopsida; order Apiales; family Araliaceae; genus Panax; species Panax stipuleanatus. The sequence goes on along the minus strand of CM035122.1, from coordinate 141,038,001 downwards.
TTGCATTGCTAATTAAGGATCCACATAATTAATGATTGATTGTGTCTTCATTTCCAATACTCCGTATTATTGTTGGTAAGTGTGCTCAGATATGTTTATTAAATAATAGTAGTAGACTAGTGAGAACAGATCTTCTGTTCTCAAATTTTCTGTTCCCTTGTGTTCCATCACTTAAATATTAATACATATTCTTTTACTTAATATCAATTAATTTTAAAATTAAAAAAAAAAGATAAATATCAATATTTAAATAATAAAATATAAAGAGATAAAAAATTTAAGGACAAAAAATCTACTCTCGTAGACTAATAGTAGTAAAGATCCGTGCTAAATAGTAGTAGTAGACGACTAGTAGTAGTAAAGATCCGTGCATTTTGCGAGTGATTCCAATTCTAATTATCTATTTGTATACGGACGCAGTTTTGCCACTATTAAGTAGTCCAATCACTTTACTGTTTCTTTTTCTTTTGGTAGAACGGCAGATATGTTGTTAAATTATACGAGAGAGATTTGTCATTTTATGTAACATTCTAGAAAACTTTGTTTTCAAGTCCATAAACAAATATTATAATTCGGGAGTCGGGACTATATATATTGTAACATTCCAGTTTTACATCGAAAGATAGGAAAAAAATTTGTTTGTATATAAAAAAATAAGTTATTATCAATAGTACCTTCAGTATTGACTTTTGGATGAGCCTGTGATGGGCTAAGATGACCTAAGAAGATACTATTGGAGCAGTAGTTTAAGGCTTTATTTTGGATGAATTTGATTCGATTCGGACTTAGGATTTGACCCGAGATTTGTTCCGGACTCGCATCGAAAGATAGGAAAAAAATTTGTCTGCATATAAGAAAATAAATTACTAGCAATAGTACTATTGAGCCAGTGGTTTAAGATCTTATTTTGGATGAATTTGATTCGATTCGGACTTGAGATTTGACCTGAGATTTGTTCCGAACTCGGGATTTGATCCGGGTTGTTACATATATTCTCATAAATTACAATTTTAATACTATTAATTTTAAAATTAAATAGTTTTAGTGACATATTTGTTTAGAATGAGATTATTCAAAAGATAAATTAAAATAATCTTATATTATATTTTTTTATTTAAAAAATTGGATAAAAATTTATCGTTCGGACTAATATATTTTTACCAGTAATAACAAACAAATTGTATTCTCAGTAATATGAGTATAGACTGATAGATACACTGATCATTTTTAAAAAATGGCAAAAGTTAATTTTGTCCACAAAATTTTAATCTCAAATGGTAGGGATTATAATACCTGGTTAGACATGATATTAAATAGTCTCTCATTCTAAGTTACTTTGTTATTCAAAAACTAATAGTCTCAGGTCCAATTCTTAAAACAAATAAAAAAACTTAGGATTAATAATCTAATACATAAAGTTATATTTGCAAACAAACGTGACCCTATGATATGATCTATCGTAATATAGTGTAATTATATGAAACATTTGATGGTATTGGTTTGTCAAAATTAAGGGTGAACACGATGTACAACTCGTTTTAAGAATTATCCGTAATTGCAGTGATAATGTAGTTATTAAATTTAACAACCACGATTAAACAGTTATTTGCAGTTGCAGTTAATTGTGATTGAGGTAGGATTATAATTGGGATGCGGTTTTTTTGAAACAAATTGAGAAGTTGGCCATAAAATTCTAGGCAGTACTGTGTTTAAAGAGGTTTGGGCTCACGTTGTCTTAAACTTAGAAGGATGATTTTTTTCAACTGAAAACATGATGAATTGTTTTTGCCAAGGACTTGGGGCATTTTCGTGCCCCAGAGTGAGTTTGAGAACTATTGTTCGTGGAACATGTTTATATTAGGAGTTATTCTAATTTTTAAAAATACAAAATCCTGATTAGGCATATATAATCTCTTATCAATTGAGTTTTAACCACAATTTGTCACGCTATATATAAAAATAATTAAATATACATATATACACATGCATGCTGTGTAGTGATAGTCATAGTATCCAAGATGACATCTACAAATTAATGTGCGATTTTTATTATGATTACTTGCTCTCTCTTAGTCAAAACTACTAAATTAATTAATTGATTTATTTATTTTTTTGGGAGGCGGAAAACGCCAGTGTATTATTTTGGTATGAACCCCTAATTTAAAAAAGCAGATGTATATATATATATATATATATATATATATATGCATGCAGAGGCACTTACAATTAATGATATCCACCTTGTTCTAATCATAGAAGTGGTTAATTAGACTAAAGGACAACTTGTACTCTAGACTTTACAGATTTTTGATTTTTGCACCCCAAATTTAAAAAGGTGTCTAAGTATACCCTAAACTTTAGTAAAACGTAACAAAATGCACACTTTCGCCACTTAACCGGTCAAAAGTGACCGATTGTACCTGTTATCCAAATTTTGAAGGGTAATTTCGGTAAAACATGTTTAAAAAATAAAAAAAAAATCTCATGTCTGAAGGGGTGTTTAAGTCTTTTCCATATCTTATTTTCATCTTCCATCTTTCTCTCACAGAAAACCCATTGCCTCTCTTTCCATTCCACTCTCTCTCCTCGCCACCGCCATGGCCTCCGCCGCGGCGGCCACCACCACTGCCATCAGAAGTATAACCCCCATCATCGGAATCACTTACATCCCCACTTACAACCCTCAAATTCTCAAATCCCAACTGGGTTCCTTTCTTCTCTTTTACGCTATCAATTGTCAAAGAAGTTAGTGAAGTCAAATTGGAAAAACCTTTTAGCACCACTCCATGACAATTTTCAAGCCGTAAAATACAAAGAGAAGGCAGTTGTAAAAGACCAAGAATCCAGCTGTGTAATCTGCAGATGGGTAGCTGAGTTTCAGTACTTCTACTACTCATCTCAGCCATAATCTTTGTCAACTCGAGCATTTCTTGAGCAAATCCCAAACCCCATGACATTATTATTTGATCGATATGAAAGACCCAGATCAAAATCATCATTACAAATGCTGCTCAAATCAGGTTTATACGAATCATCAAACAATTGAGTATGATCATTTACCTTCCCAATATCAAGACTCTGTTTTTCCTCTGTTTTTTTCTTGGTGTTGAGCAGATTTTTGATCCGAGAAGCTAGAAGAGAATTAGGAGAAACATGAGTGACAAAATTGGTTGGGGTTTTGGAACCGCGAAGAAGACAGGCAGCCCTTATCATAAGCACGAGCTGCGTCCTCAGCAGTTTCAAATGTTCTGAGCCACATTCTTATGTTTTGTATTGTGTCTTTGATCTCAGCTACCCATCTACCAGAAGGCCTCTGTCTCAATCCAACAACTCCAGCTGTGTAATCTGCAGGTAGCTTTATTGAGGCACTAAAGAATCCATGAAGGTAAAGGTCTTGTAACACAAATCCAGAACCTGTACATACATACCCAAAAAAAAACTTAAAAAGACCAAGACAGAGAGATTACAGAAAAATAAAAGATGAGAGAAAGAAGAAGATTGAGACCTGTTCGTTCATTTAGAGAGATATGGACTGATTTTCCATCTTTAAGGACCATGAGATTATTATCTCCAAATAGTAGTGAATACCCTTCATCGAATGATATGATAGGCAGATTTCTTAAAGAATACCCAGAAGCCAAAACAAGAAAAAAGTATATGAGAAACAATTTGAGAAAAAGATTCACCATTTTGGCTTTGATAAATATTACTAACAACCGGATCCCAAATTGACATATCCTATCATTCGATGCCAAAGGATATGTAAATGCATTTGCTTTTGCCATCTCGAAACGACTGAGTAAAACCCATAATTGGATTGTGGCAGTTAAAGCCCTAATGCTTGTACATAGATCCTTGGTTGATGGGGACCCAGTGTTGGGGAACAAATAATGTATGCGAGTCGAAAGGGGACAAGGGTTTTGAATATGTCTGATTTTCGCAATGAAGCACACTCAAATTCTTGGGATTATTCAGGTTTTGTGAAGAGTTATGCTTTGTACCTCGATCAAAAGTTTGAATTTACTATGTATTAGAGAAAATTGAGTGGTGTTGATGACAGGAGACGATATGATGATGGGTATCAAGATTTTCAAAATGAATCCAGTTACGGGATGAATCAAAACTCCAGGTCTTATGGTGATTTGAATGAACCAGTGGGGTGAGCGGACAAGAAAGAAGGCACAAATCGTGGGCTCTGCTTCTCGTTCCAAATCAGAACCAGAGGCACAAATCGCCAAATCAGAACCAAAATTAGAGACAGAATACCCAAATTAAGAATCAGAGAAAAAATCAGTCTTCTTCATTCATGGGCTCTGCTTCTCGTTTCCATCCCCGTCTCTGCTGCTCGTCGGAGCCGTCCTCGTCTGTTTGACCAATTTCACTGATTGCTCTGTTTGACCAATTGCTCTGTTTGAACAAGTAAATGATTGGGGTACAATTACCCCTCTTTTTGTTGGTATAGACCAATTTTTCTGTTTGAGCCTGTTTGGTCAAAACCCATTTGGTTAAAACTTGAAACCCTTTGAGAAAACATGTGGGTGTTTGATTAGGGTGACCCAAAACCAGGGTACATATTGGGGGTTGGGGAGAGAGAAGAGAAAGAAGAGTCAGAAGGGTAATGAAAAGGAGAAGTAGAGAGATGATCAGGAGAGAGAGAATAACGAGAGGAAGATGGTGAAGAAACAGGAGATGAAATAATGAAGAAGAAGATATGGAAAAAACTTACTCCTTCAGATCCACACGTGTGCCTTAGCCGGTCACTTTTGACCGGTTAAGTGGTGAAAGTGTGTATTTTGTTACGTTTAATTAAGTTTGGGGTGTACTTAGACACCTTTTTAAGTTTGGGATGCAAAAGTCATAAATTTGTAAAGTTTGGGGTGCAATTTGTCCTTTAGTCCTGTTAATTATATGGAAGACTTGGGATGGATATAACTGGGGAAAGAGATTCATGCTGAGAAAGTTTGACGTAACATGTTCCATCAGTTTGACTTTGATGTATGATTAATATGAGTCTGAAGAACACTATCTGAAAAATAGGGTAGTTGGAGCAAACTGTGAGCCATCAATTTTTTTTATCAATGATCAAAAATTAACTGAAACTTCATAAATATCCAATTCCACTTAATTAAGTAGTGGCACACAGCTAATGAATCTGTTAGATTTCAAATCTTGGGTTTACGGTGCTGAAATATTTGTTCTTTTTCGTCAAGAAAAAATAAAATCAGTAGCTGTATAGTAAGCATTAAAGGAGGTGGACTAATATTAGAATTTAAGAACAAATCACACAATAATATCACATAAAAATAAATAAAGAATTGAAAATAAATAATGTATTCATTAGATGTCTTACACGCTTTATAATAATTTACATACTAAATAATGTTTTATAATAACTAAAAACCTAAACTATTATAACATGTGTTTATGCCCAATACATTAGTAAAACTTAAGACTCGACTGTTAATAAATCTCCAAGCTCAATTATACTATGTCATACTGATAATTAATCAAACTCGCAAAAATATAAATCAATTCCAACATTATATAATAATCTTGAGTGGTTCATTACCATAGATGTGACGCCCCCCAGAATAGGTCCATTCAACCCAACCCATTCTGAGTCGCCAAATACATGGTACAGAATTCAAATACAAACTTTATATCATACGGTCATGCAAAATACGACCACACAACTGTGAGTCTCAGTACAAATATGTAGAAAATATTAAGATTCAAACTAAGTCCTCATTACAATTATTATCACACTATTTATCAGAAATAGTAAGGACTACTACTGCTCTAACTCGGACCATCACTCTGTCCCCCGACTAGTCCCCGCAACATTCTCATTTCCTGAAGAGGACAACAGATGAAAAGGGTGAGCTCAACTAGCTCAGTAAAGAATATTATGACTAAGATAATGGGAAACAAATTATCGTTAGTCTTCAACAAATCAGATAAAATATAATGGACAACCAACTTCAGATCAATATTCGCAGCGGAAATAACAGTTCATTAGAAGAATTAAGCAGAGAATAAAGTCTACTATCTTCTATGATTTAAAAGTCCATCATCAATATTTTATCCCTGTAACATCAATCAATATATATCTCGAATCAAATATTCATCTTTGCACTACAAGCCAAAGATATTCATTTGTATCATCAGTGGTCATATTCATCTCAACACCTGTCATCTTTGCACTACAGGCCAAAGATATTCATCAGGTAATCATTCATCTTTGCTCTACAGGCCAAAGATATTCATCAAGTAATCATTCATCTTTGCTCTACAGGCCAAAGATGTTCAGTTACATCACCTTTTAGGACTGAGAATGATGAAAAATATTTTAAACAAAACGAATCCAGTGAGATAAAAGACAAAGATTAGGGATTCGTCATTTAGTTTATCCAAATTCAAGAATAATCCATAATAATACTTTGTGAAGCAAAATTCAAGAATAAAGCCCAAAACTTGGATACAATCAAAGATAGTAACCTTAACAAGCAATTTGGACAAATAGAAGAAAAATAAATTTTTCCGTGAATAGTGCCGTATACGTGAATAGTGCCGTATACGTGAATAGTAACCCCGACGGAAAAAGTAAGAATTTCAACATAAAATCCATGACAATATTTTTGTATAATGATATTGAGAAGAATAACATCATTTACGAAAGAAATAACATCCCTTACCTCAAAAGAACAGTACCTCTGACTGGAATATCGGATATAATATCGAAGGAAACTTGCACTGAATAGTAACTCTCAAAGTACTGAAATACTCACAAAAATACGCTCGATATTATAGAGAGAGAAAACTTCGAATTCTGGTGTGATTTTCAATTCTAACCTAAGCACCCTATTTATAGGAAAAGCTTAGGATGCCAAAGGAGACTAAATGAATAAAATAATATTTTTTTTCCAAAATTTTCCGCCGCCTGGCGGCTTTCAAAATTTTCCACAAAAGTGGGTCCCACCCACTAAATAATATTTATTTTCCGAAACTTCAATAATTCATAATAAATAGCCCCTTTGTCAGAAAAATACAAATTCGATGTCTTTCTATAGGAAATTTAATTCTCTACAACTTTGCAGAAGAAAGTTTTTCCAAATTCCAAACACAAATTATCCGAAATCCACAAGCAGATGATTTTCCACACCCAAAATACTGATAAAAACACATCAGTGCTAATTCCTTCTTTAATATCCACAAATAAATATTTCCTTATCATATAAATCAATAATTAATTATTCACAAATAATATTATAGAACTACAATATTGACAATCAGGTCGTTCCCAGGAAAGAGGGGGCCTTCCGACAAGGACTTCTCCTTATTGGCGCGCAATTAAATAACCCCTCCTAGACAGAACTTCCTTAGACATTGTCAATAATGCTATCTAATAATATTATTCAAATAATATGAATTATTGAGTTGATAACGTGAAATACTGTGCAACAACAATTATTGAATCAATACTACAAAATATCAACTGTAGTCATTATTGAATCAATCATATAAAATAGCAACGTAGCAATTATTGAGTCAATAAAATATCAATGTAACAATTATTGAGTCAATAATATAAGATATCATCGTAGCAATTATTGAGTCAATAATATAAAATATTGAACAGTAATTACTGTAACAATAATTGAGCAAGTGCCTTCTCACGTAAGACTCAATAATTCAAAATACTGTGCAATACCGTGTGCTACTGTGCAACACCGCGTATCACTGTATTTTAACCACCGGGTATTTCAACAGTACTAACGGTAACAACTACGCCGTTATTTTGTAAAAAGGTTATTTCTGTCGCTTTCTATATCCGACAGTTATTCCGTTGTGGGGGCCCACAAATAGCTGCGCCGTCGTACGAATATTCCCCGACAACAAGAATATTCCACGACCAAACGAATATTCCCCGACAACAAGAATATTTTATAACCACTTGCTCATTTTAAAAATGTTTGCACATTTCACCCATAACTTTCATATTTATCAAAACAACACCTTACTGTTTCGAAATAATATATAAAGAAAATTAAATCTTTATTCATAAAAGTTGGGGTCTTACAACCTCCCCTCCTTATGAAATTTCGTCCTCGAAATTGACGTACGTACCTGGTATGTCGAAAAGGTGAGGATACCTCGCTTTCATTTCCGATTCCAACTCCCAGGTCATTTCCTCAATTGCATGGTTTCTCCACAAAACTTTAACTTGAGGTATAATTTTCGAGCGTAGGACATGCTCCTTCCTATCCAAGATCTTGACAGGTACCTCCTCGTACGTTAAATCTTCAGCTATCTCGTCTGGTTCTAACTCAATAATGCGGTTTGGATCCATCACATATTTACGTAACACGGATATGTGAAACACATTATGAACACGAGACATGCTTGGAGGTAAAGCGAGTCTATAAGCCACATTTCCTATTCGGTCAAGAATCTCAAATGGACCAATGAATCGTGGGTTGAGCTTTCCTCTCTTCCCAAACCTTGTAACTCCTTTCCATGGAGCAACACGTAATAACACATGGTCTCCAACATTAAATTCCACGTCCTTTCGATGAAGATCCGCATAACTCTTTTGTCGATCCTGTGCCGTCTGTATACGTTGTCGAATCATTTGGATCTTTTCCGTAGTCATACGTACTAACTCCGGTCCCAACAATGTTGTTTCACCCACCTCGTTCCAACATACTGGAGAGCGACACTTTCTCCCATACAATGCCTCGAATGGAGCTACGCCAATACTTGCCTGATAACTGTTGTTGTAGGAGAATTCCACCAATGGTAAGTACTTATCCCAACTCCCTTTGAAGTCTAGAACACAGAGTCTCAATAGATCTTCAAGAGTTTGAATAGTTCTTTCCGATTGTCCGTCTGTTTGAGGATGATAAGCCGAACTGAATCGTAAATCCGTGCCCATAGCTTTCTGCAAACTGATCCAAAATCGTGAAGTAAATCTGGGGTCACGATCCGAAACTATGGATACTGGCATGCCATGCAACCTCACAATCTCATTCACGTACATATGAGCAAGACGTTCAAGGGAATAAGTCTCTCGTATCGGCAAGAAATGAGCAGACTTGGTTAATCTATCAACAATAACCCAAATCGCATCTAAGCCTTGAGAAACCTTGGGAAGACCCGTAACGAAATCCATCGTAATGTGTTCCCACTTCCATTTCGGAATCTCCAGTGGTTGCAATGGACCCTTCGGCACTTGATGTTCCGCTTTTACACGTTGACAAGTTAAACATCTCGAGATGAACTCCGCGATCTCTCTCTTCATATTGCTCCACCAAAATGTATGTCGAAGATCACGATACATTTTAGTACTCCCAGGATGGATCGCAAACGGTGTGTTGTGTGCCTCCATCATGATTCTATACTTCAAGTTGAAATCGTTAGGAACACAAAGTCTGGAGTTGACTCGAAGTATTCCTTCTTCATCGATTCTTGCTTCTGGAATTGCACCTTCTTGCACCTTCTTCTTCATCTTCATCAGCTCCGCATCCGTAGCTTGAGCAGCTTTAACTTTATCAATCAAAGCTGGTTCTACGCGTATACTTGATATCATCGCACTCGTTCCTACATATGATCTTCTACTCAACGCGTCAGCTACCACGTTCGCTTTTCCAGGATGGTATTGGATAGTATGATCGTAATCTTTCAACAGCTCAAGCCAACGTCGTTGCCGCATGTTGAGTTCCTTCTGAGTGAAGAAATATTTAAGGCTCTTATGATCCGTATAAATCTCCACTTTCTCTCCGTACAAGTAATGTCTCCAGATCTTCAACGCGAAAACGACTGCTGCCAACTCTAGATCATGAGTAGGATAATTCCTCTCATATTCTTTGAGTTGTCGCGAGGCATAGGCTATGACTTTCCCATGTTGCATGAGAACACATCCTAACCCTTTGCCTGAAGCATCGCTGTAGATAACAAATCCATCCGAACCAGATGGTATTGTCAGAACAGGTGCCGAAATAAGTCTCCTCTTGAGCTCTTGGAAGCTCTTCTCGCATTCCTCTCTCCAAACGAATTTCGTATCTTTCCGAGTCAACTGAGTTAATGGAGTAGCGATTCGAGAAAATCCCTCTACGAACCTACGATAATAACCAGCTAAGCCTAGAAAGCTTCGTACCTCGGTCACCGACTTAGGTTGCTCCCAGCTTTGTATTGCTTCAATCTTCGCCGGGTCAACAGATACTCCACGTTTCGATACCACGTGCCCAAGGAATGCTACTTCCTCAAGCCAGAACTCGCATTTCTTTAACTTGGCGTATAGTTTGTTCTCACGAAGCTTTTGAAGTACCAGCTTCAAATGGTGTTCATGATCTTCACGGCTTTTAGAATAGATGAGAATGTCATCAATAAAGACAACAACGAATTGATCTAAATACTCCTTAAATACACGGTTCATCATATCCATGAAAGCAGCAGGAGCATTAGTCAATCCAAAAGACATGACTAAGAACTCATAATGCCCGTACCGTGTTCTGAAAGCAGTCTTTGGAATATCCTCAGTTTTAATCTTCAACTGATGATATCCAGAACGAAGATCGATCTTTGAAAAGAATTGCGCTCCTTGCAACTGGTCGAACAGGTCATCAATACGAGGTAACGGATACCTATTCTTGATGGTGACATGGTTCAACTCTCGATAGTCAATACAAAGTCGCATACTCCCGTCTTTCTTCTTTACGAATAAAACAGGAGCACCCCAAGGAGACGTACTAGGACGAATAAAACCGATGTCTAACAACTCTTGTAATTGGACCTTTAACTCCTGAAGTTCAATAGGAGCCATTCGATATGGGGTTTTAGAAATGGGCTTTGTACCGGGCTCAAGGTCAATAAAGAATTCAACTTCACGCTCTGGGGGTAGACCGGGAAGTTCTTCGGGAAATACATCAGGAAACTCATTAACAACGGAAATATCATTCAAATCTGATGTATTCTGATTTAAATCAGTGACATGAGCTAAGAAAGCTTGACATCCGTTTTTCAATAAACGAATAGCCTTGGGATTTGAAATGATATTGACTGATTTTAGTGGTTTGGTGGTTTGAATTCGTACAACAGGTTGATTAGGAATATGAAAACTAACAACCTTACGAAAACAATCAATTTTGGCATGGTAATTGGTTAACCAGTCAATTCCTAAAATCACGTCAAATGCAAGTATTTTCAAAGATATAAGATCAACGGGTAAGGTAAGGGTACCAATCTGAATCAAGCAAGATTTGTAAACTGTAGATGTAACAAAGGTTTCTCCTAACGGAGTTTCAACAGATAAGTCAAAGTCTAATTTATCAGAAGTCAAGTTCAAACGTTGAGCACAAGCAGGTGAAATAAAGGAATGGGTAGCACCGGTATCTAACAAGGTGTAAACTTCGCAAGAGTTTATGATCAGCTTACCCGTAATCACCTCGTGTGGATTCCTCGCGTTTTGGGCTGTCACGACAAACGCTCTTCCAAGAATCACCGTCTTTGACTTGTCTGCAACCGCCTTTGGAATCACCACCCCCGCTGAACTTGGTTTCGCAATAGGACAATCTCGAGCTATATGTCCTTCTTTTCCACAGTTATAGCATCCTTTGAATAGTAGTGGGCAGTTTAGGCTGATATGTCCCTCTTTCCCGCATTTAAAGCATACGACCGGTGGTCGTTCTCCTCCCCTCGAAACAGTTGATGCTGGTGCTGATGTTGACATCTTTGCGTTCTCATTGTTATACCTTCTCTTTTTGAAATCTCCTCCCGATTCGCTTCTTCTACTATCATGACCACGATAACCACCGGAGTGGTTACCGCTTCTGTCATACTTTCCTCCTCGCTGGTTATCATTGCTCCGATGACTGCTGCCACCGGTACGACCTTGGTTGTGGTCCCTCGGTTGAACATAATCATTATCTCGTTCTAATAACTGGGCCCTGTTTACTACATCCGAATATAAAGAAAACTTATGAGAAATGAGGTATTGACGTATTTCGGGTTTCAAACCTCTTAGAAACATCCGCGTCATACGTTCCTCATTCTCCACCAAATGAGGTGCAAACCTGGACAGCTCCGCGAACTTAGCCTCGTACTGGGATACCGTCATGTTGTTTTGTTCGAGTCTAATAAATTCTACTTCCTTCATATGACGAATACTTTCAGGAAAGTACTTGTCATTAAATAATTTTTGGAACGCTTCCCAAGACATCTTGAGTGCGGCAGGCTGGGTACGCTTCACGGATTCCCACCAGTAATCTGCCTCTCCACGAAACATAAACGTGGCGAATGGAACCTTCTGTTCCTCTGTACATCCCAAGACATCAAATATCTTGGTAATTTGTTTAATCCACGTCTCCGCCTTGATCGGATCTGGCTTTCCCAGAAACTCTGGTGGTCCCAATTCTTTGAACTGCTTGGCAGTGACAGCTCGCGTGTTGTTATTATCTCCACCTGTATGTTGCACACGAGTCTCCCTCGTCTGATTTTGCATGAACTGCAAAAAACTTCTAAACATCTCATCGTTTATCGTCTGACCAGCGTTATTTTCAGGATGAACATTGCCTTCTTGTTGCACGTTCTCCTGGTTAACGATTAAAGGTGTCTCCACAGTCTCATTCACTTCGTTGTTAACATTCTCAGCTGCCATTCTCAAATACTGCCATAAAACAAGGGTTAATTACACATATCACATAATAACCCTATGCTCCGACTGACCAATTAAATACCACATAAGCTTAGGTAGGACACACTAGCGAAGGATTTACTCGTCTCTCCCCTCCTAGTTCTATTCCCCGATCTCCGCCAGAGATCATATCCCTAAGCTCTGATACCAACTGTGACGCCCCCCAGAATAGGTCCATTCAACCCAACCCATTCTGAGTCGCCAAATACATGGTACAGAATTCAAATACAAACTTTATATCATACGGTCATGCAAAATACGACCACACAACTGTGAGTCTCAGTACAAATATGTAGAAAATATTAAGATTCAAACTAAGTCCTCATTACAATTATTATCACACTATTTATCAGAAATAGTAAGGACTACTACTGCTCTAACTCGGACCATCACTCTGTCCCCCGACTAGTCCCCGCAACATTCTCATTTCCTGAAGAGGACAACAGATGAAAAGGGTGAGCTCAACTAGCTCAGTAAAGAATATTATGACTAAGATAATGGGAAACAAATTATCGTTAGTCTTCAACAAATCAGATAAAATATAATGGACAACCAACTTCAGATCAATATTCGCAGCGGAAATAACAGTTCATTAGAAGAATTAAGCAGAGAATAAAGTCTACTATCTTCTATGATTTAAAAGTCCATCATCAATATTTTATCCCTGTAACATCAATCAATATATATCTCGAATCAAATATTCATCTTTGCACTACAAGCCAAAGATATTCATTTGTATCATCAGTGGTCATATTCATCTCAACACCTGTCATCTTTGCACTACAGGCCAAAGATATTCATCAGGTAATCATTCATCTTTGCTCTACAGGCCAAAGATATTCATCAAGTAATCATTCATCTTTGCTCTACAGGCCAAAGATGTTCAGTTACATCACCTTTTAGGACTGAGAATGATGAAAAATATTTTAAACAAAACGAATCCAGTGAGATAAAAGACAAAGATTAGGGATTCGTCATTTAGTTTATCCAAATTCAAGAATAATCCATAATAATACTTTGTGAAGCAAAATTCAAGAATAAAGCCCAAAACTTGGATACAATCAAAGATAGTAACCTTAACAAGCAATTTGGACAAATAGAAGAAAAATAAATTTTTTCGTGAATAGTGCCGTATACGTGAATAGTGCCGTATACGTGAATAGTAACCCCGACGGAAAAAGTAAGAATTTCAACATAAAATCCATGACAATATTTTTGTATAATGATATTGAGAAGAATAACATCATTTACGAAAGAAATAACATCCCTTACCTCAAAAGAACAGTACCTCTGACTGGAATATCGGATATAATATCGAAGGAAACTTGCACTGAATAGTAACTCTCAAAGTACTGAAATACTCACAAAAATACGCTCGATATTATAGAGAGAGAAAACTTCGAATTCTGGTGTGATTTTCAATTCTAACCTAAGCACCCTATTTATAGGAATAGCTTAGGATGCCAAAGGAGACTAAATGAATAAAATAATATTTTTTTTCCAAAATTTTCCGCCGCCTGGCGGCTTTCAAAATTTTCCACAAAAGTGGGTCCCACCCACTAAATAATATTTATTTTCCGAAACTTCAATAATTCATAATAAATAGCCCCTTTGTCAGAAAAATACAAATTCGATGTCTTTCTATAGGAAATTTAATTCTCTACAACTTTGCAGAAGAAAGTTTTTCCAAATTCCAAACACAAATTATCCGAAATCCACAAACAGATGATTTTCTACACCCAAAATACTGATAAAAACACATCAGTGCTAATTCCTTCTTTAATATCCACAAATAAATATTTCCTTATCATATAAATCAATAATTAATTATTCACAAATAATATTATAGAACTACAATATTGACAACCAGGTCGTTCCCAGGAAAGAGGGGGCCTTCCGATAAGGACTTCTCCTTATTGGCGCGCAATTAAATAACCCCTCCTAGACAGAACTTCCTTAGACATTGTCAATAATGCTATCTAATAATATTATTCAAATAATATGAATTATTGAGTTGATAACGTGAAATACTGTGCAACAACAATTATTGAATCAATACTACAAAATATCAACTGTAGTCATTATTGAATCAATCATATAAAATAGCAACGTAGCAATTATTGAGTCAATAAAATATCAATGTAACAATTATTGAGTCAATAATATAAGATATCATCGTAGCAATTATTGAGTCAATAATATAAAATATTGAACAGTAATTACTGTAACAATAATTGAGCAAGTGCCTTCTCACGTAAGACTCAATAATTCAAAATACTATGCAATACCGTGTGCTACTGTGCAACACCGCGTATCACTGTATTTTAACCACCGGGTATTTCAACAGTACTAACGGTAACAACTACGCCGTTATTTTGTAAAAAGGTTATTTCTGTCGCTTTCTATATCCGACAGTTATTCCGTTGTGGGGGCCCACAAATAGCTGCGCCGTCGTACGAATATTCCCCGACAACAAGAATATTCCACGACCAAACGAATATTCCCCGACAACAAGAATATTTTATAACCACTTGCTCATTTTAAAAATGTTTGCACATTTCACCCATAACTTTCATATTTATCAAAACAACACCTTACTGTTTCGAAATAATATATAAAGAAAATTAAATCTTTATTCATAAAAGTTGGGGTCTTACAATAGAGTGTTGGTGTTAAATAAAAGTCACATGAAGCACTAGACAAATTTAATAAGCTGTAATCAATTGAACTTCCATCTCTAAAAGATTCACTAAAAGGAAAAAGGCTATTTTCGACGAACTAGATTCCGTCGAGTTTAACTTATTTCCGAGAGAATAATTTGTTGGTCTTGCTTCCCTCGAAAATAGCTTATTACTGACCGAATTCCGTCAGAAATAGAACTCCTTCAGTGGCGCCAAGCTTCCCGCCAGCCCGAAATCGAATCTCGACTGAACGTGAGTTATTGTCAAGGGAATTTTCGTCGGAGTTACATTATATCTGAGAGAATTAATTCCGACAGAAATTTCGTCGAAAGTAACTCTTAAAACCTATTTCACTCGTCTTCTTCTCCAGTGCCTCTCATTCTCATCTCTCTCTCTCTCATTCTCTCTTTCTCTTTCTCTTTCTCTCTCTCATTCTCATTCACTCTTTCTCTGTCTTCCTGCAGTCCCCCCACCGCCTCCCCCGGTACCCGCACGCCCAACCCCCTCCCCCCGCCCCCGGTACCCCCACCCACTCCCGCTGGTCCCCCCCACCCCTCCCCCTAGTCCCCCCTACTCGCCTCCACAGCCACCCCCACCACAGCCCTAGAGTACTGCAGCCCCCCTCCACAGTTGTAAGACCCCAACTTTTATGAATAAAGATTTAATTTCCTCTATATATTATTTTGAAATAGTAAGGTGTTAATTTGATAAATATGGTAAGTAAGTTATGAGTGGAATGTGCAAATTTTACAAAGTAAGTAAGTGGTTATAAAATATTTGTTGTGTCGGGGAATATTCGTTTGGTCGAGAAAAATTCTTTTTGTCGGAGAATATTCGTACGACGGCGCAATCATTGGTGGACCCCACAACAGAATGAATGTCGGATATAGAAAGCGACAAAAGTAAATTTTTATAAAAATAACTGTAAAACTGTTACCGTTAAACAGTTGAAATAACCGGTGATAAAAATACAGTAATACGCGTTGTTGCACAGTAGCACACGGTATTGCACAGTATTTCAAATTATTGGTTCTTACGTAAGAAGTCGCTCATTAAATAATTGTTACAGTAGGTATTGTTTAAAATTTTATAGTATTGATTCAATATTTGTTACGTTGATATTTTATTGATTCAATAATTGTCACTGCGCAGTATTTCACATTATCAAATCAATAATTTTTATTATTTGAATAATATTATTAGATAGCATTATTGGCAATGTCTAGAAAATTCTGTCTAGGAAAGGGGTTTGGTCACCTATTTACGCGTCAGTAAGGAGAAATCCTTATCGGAAAGCCCCCTTTCCTGGGAACGACCTGGTTGTCATTATTGTGGTTCTGTAATATTATTTGAGAATAGTAATTATTGATAAAAATGATAAGTAAATATTTATTCAATGTGGATTTAAACGGAGAAATTTTTAGCAAAAGTGACAATTATTGAGAATGGATATTTTATCTGATAAAATAATTTATTCTAATATATTATTATAATACTACATTATAAGTGATAATATAATAATATAATAGTGATGATATTTTTTTGCAATAAATTCACGATATATGAATAAAATGAGGAGAAAGAGAGCAAATTGGGTCCGAATTGATTTTGTTACAATAAATGCTAAAAACATGTTTTATGAGTTGGTGGGCCCCACTTGTTGTTGTAAAACGCTGATTGTTGATTTTTAAAAGTTGGTATACAGAGGTCTTTATCAATATATATTTTGTCAGAGTGGGGGTGTAAAAAAATCATCCGTATGTAAATTTGTGTCATTTTTCGTTTGGAATTTGGAAAAACTTTCTTTTACAAAGTTGTAGAGAATTAAATTTTATATGGAATGGACATAAGGTTCATAGTTTTTTTGATAAAAGGGCTATTTATTTTGAATTATTAAAGTTTCTGAATATTATTTTAATTTAAAATATTTTGGTGGAGATTTTCTAGAATGAGTGGACCCCATTATTGTCTTTGTTGGTGTGCTATACATTTTCAAAAGTGGAGGCTTGAAAAATTTATCCGTGGGTATAAAAAATCAACATTGGTGTTCTGTCATTTTCCTATAAATAGGGTGCTTAGTTAGAAATGAAAATCACACCAGAATCAGAAAATTTTCTCTCTATAATATTGAGCGTATTTCTTGTGAGTATTTAGATACTTTGAGTGTTGATAACAGTGAATGTTTTTCTCATCATAATATCCAATATTCCAGTCAGATCGAGTATTATACTGAGATAAAAGATATTATTTTTCTCGTAAACAAAGTTATTTCCTTTCAATATTCATAAAGAATATTATTTTCTTTCATATTGTATATTATGAAAGTGATAATATTTCATTTCATATTTCTAAATTTAAACTTACTACGGTATGTATTGCTTCTATAATTCCTGAAATGATCAGAAATTCTTTGAGTTTGCACTTCATCTAATATCATTTCATTGGAATATTGATCTGAACTTTTTATGAAATTTTTATCTTTTCATGACGAGTTACTATTCATGGTAAAAAAAATTATATTTTTTTTAATCCAAATTATCTTTGATTGGATCCAAGTTTTGAACTCCATTCTTGAATTTTGCTCCATAATTGATTATTACAAAGTATTTTTGAACGTGGGTAAACTAAATTACGAATCCCTAATCTTTGTCCTTTATCTCACTGGATTCGTTCCTTATATTATTTTTCATCATTCTCAGTCTTAAATGATGATACAAATGAATATTTTTAGCCTGTAGTGCAAAGATGAATGATTATTTGATGAATATCTTTGGCCTGTAGTGCAAAGATGATTACCTGATGGATATCTTTGGCTCGTAGTGCAAAGATGGACAGGTAATTGAGATGAACATGACCACTGGTGATATAAATGAATATCTTTGGCCCGTATTGCAAAGATGAATATTTGATTCGAGATATATATTAATTGATGTTACAGAGATAAAATATTGATAATAGACTTTTAAATCATAGAAGATAGTAGATATCATTTTCTACTTAACTCTTCTAATGAATTGTTATTTCCACTGCAGTTGTTGATCTAAAATTTGTTGTCCATAATATTTTATCTGATTTGTTGAAGACTAACGATAAATTATTTTTCATTATCTTAGTCATAATATTCTTTACTGGGCTAGTTGAGCTCACCTTTTTCTTTTATTGTTCTCTTCAGGAAATGAGAATATCGCGGGTACTAGTCAGAGAATGGAGTGATGGTCCGAGTTAGAGCTGTAGAAGTCCTCACTATTTTTTTTGTAAAATAGTGTGATAATAAATGTAATGAGGACTTAGTTTGAGTGTTTATATTTTCTATATGTCTGTATTGACACTCACATCTGTGTGACCGTTTGATGTAAAAGATTGTATTTGAATTCTGTACCATGTATTTGGCGACTCAGAATGGGTTGAGTATTGAACATATTTTGAGGGTGTCACAACAGTCTCCTCCTTGCTCCTTTTGTTCAAGGTAAGTGCTCGTAATGAAATATTTTTAGGGTTCATATATATGGGTAATTCCATGAGAATGTATACTGCAATTTGGCTAATTTGTGAGTTGTTGATATATATAATTGCTGAAATTTGGATGCATTTATTAGTTGTTGATATAATTGCTAAAATTGGATATATCCTGAAATTGGGAATTAAATTTTGGAGTTATGTTGCTACTTAAATTGGGATTATTTACTTGATTTCTGCAAATTGTTGCAAATTGAGATTAAGTACTTTTGGATTTATTTTGTGCAATATTGCAGCTTCTGTAAGTGTGTATCATCCATTTTATTGTTTGATTTTGCTTTTCTTTATGCAATTGCAGTGTATTTTTTCAATTCAGTACTGTATGTTTATAACAGTAAAGATAAATCTTCAATTTGGAATGTGATGCTTGATATTTCCGACAGAATTTCTCACGGAAATTCTGCCAGAATTCTGGAGATGCAAAATTTGTGGGCTCTACTAGCTATTTATATATATATATATTACTTAATTTTTTAATACTAAATTCACTTATTAAGTAGCATTTACTACTAATAAAACCAACTGAAAATGAATTAAGTAGCATTTACATAGTTTCAAATTACTAAAAAATAATAATAATACTATAACATAAACTAAATTTAAATTATATTTTGTATGATGCGATAATATAAAATAATAAAATCAAATAACATAATTAAGTAAATATATAGTAATATAATACAATCAAATATATTAAATTAAATTAAAATAATATAATATAATATAATTTACCTTAAACAAATTGTAAATAAAATAATACAATATACAATATAGTATCCTAATACCAAATAGAATAATTTAAAATAAAATAAAATAAAATAAAAAATAAAATAAAAAAAAGATTGAATAAGTTAACATAAAAAATTATAATAAAAAAATTAAATAAAATACAAATAAAATAAATACAAATAAATTAAAATAAATTGTAATAAAATAAAATAAAATATAAAAAAACTCCAAATAAAAATAAAACAAAAAAACAAAATAAAATAATTTAACATAAAATAAATTACAATAAATTAAAATAAAAAATACGAATAAAAAAAATAAAATTAAAAAAATAAATTAATTTAACATAAAATAAATTAAAATAAGTTGCAATAAAATAAAATTAAAAAATAAATATAATAAATAAAATAAAAATAAAAATAAAATAAATGAAATAAAAATTACAAGATAATAAAATTAAAAATAAAACAAAATAAAAGTAAAACAAAATAAATTAAAACATTAATCTCAATAATAAAACAAATACTGAGTTGTATTTGATTAGTGTTCCACTACTAAATTATATCTGAATATATTTGACACATGTAAATACGTATGGCCTTTACTAAACTAAGTAGTATTTGCTTTGTTTTCCACAACTAAAGTAAACTAAATATGTAGT
This sequence comes from Panax stipuleanatus, assembly GCA_020205555.1. Taxonomy (NCBI): domain Eukaryota; kingdom Viridiplantae; phylum Streptophyta; class Magnoliopsida; order Apiales; family Araliaceae; genus Panax; species Panax stipuleanatus. The sequence goes on along the minus strand of CM035122.1, from coordinate 141,017,723 downwards.
ACACTTATTAGAAACTTTAGTAAACTAAATAGCATTTGTTTAGTTTGACACAATATTCAATAAACTCAATAATATTCTCTCTTCAATTTTCAATACACTCAATAGATCGTTTAGTTTGACATTATCCTCAATAAACTCAATAGTTATGATCATATATATATGTACTATACTTTGGAACTTAGAAACCCGTTTGACATTCACTCATTAGGAGTGAATGTCGAATAATTCCCAGTTTGGGACTGTTTCTAGATGTTATTTCTCTCACTTAGGTCGGTGCCAATAATACGAAACAGTTCATTTTTTTGATGTTTTTAGGATTTGTCGGCTGTTATCTCTACATGTTCTTTGAGTACATACTTAGATTAAGTTATCTTAGTCTATTTCGTGTAATTGGTTATTATCGCAGGCTCTAGCCAGCGCCAGCATCCGAGAGCACCAGTTGGACCATCTCATACGGGCGCTAACATAGACGATGCGCTCTTCCAGAGGGTTATAGCGGCGGTATCAGATAGATTTCAGACGGATCCGATTTTTCGACGTCAGTACTTGCCTAGCCATGCTCGGCTTCACCAGCTGGCTCAAGATATTGCAGTAGGGGCCACCGTAGATAGTGCGGGATTACCGTCGGAGCAGTTCGCCGCGTTAAGCGGCGAGGTGCTCCGGATGGTGGTTACTCTACTATTGGAGGCTTTTAGTGAGTAGCCCGAGCGTCATCAGGTATTCTGCATGTTATTTTATTTTCATTTAGCAATCTTTTAATTCTTATATATATATAGACTAATGATTTATATTTTTAATCCTATCTTCAAGGTGGCGATGGCGATCAGAGGGACGTTAAAGCTGATTTTCATACACCAGAGCATCAGTGTCGTCCACCCTCGTCCGATGATTCTCCTCCTAGTAGATAGCTAGTTTTACGTGCTCATTTGTATAGATTGTATTCATTACATTGTAGAAAATTTGTACATTTTGTTTAAAATTGAGTTTACTTTGTACGAGTTTTATAAATCAAACAGGTTTGTGCTCATTTTGTCGTTAGCGTATGATTTGTTGTAATTCTTGATTATTTAATTATGTGATGGGATAAAACAGATAACGTATATTTGGTATTAGCGTATGTATTGTTACTTGCTATGTGATGGGATAAAACAGATTTTACAGTTATTTTGAATGTGGAATATAGTATTGTATGTATTGTTAGGATAAAGAAGGTTATAGGTACACTATTGGAGTTTAAAACCCTGGAAACTGCAAATTCAAACAAACTTTTAAAAAAAATTGCCTAATCTCGGCGAAATAGAGTAATACCGACGGAATTTTCGTCGACCTTAACTACCTGCATTAAAATTTAATTTTGGAGAAAATTATAAACTCGACGGAACTTTTCGTCAAAAATAGAAGTATTCCGTCGATCTTAACTTATATCCGACGGATTATTTCGTCGAGGCTAAATCGTCGATTTTTTTATTCTCGACTGAATTCTCGATGAATTTAATGTCGAGGGCTCTAGTTACGACTGAATTCTAGACGGACGATTTTGTCGAAAATAGACTTAAACTCGACGAAATAATGATTATTCCGTCGAAATTAGACTTTTTTCTTGTAGTGATTTTGCTTATATGAAATAAAATAAATAATAATAAAATACTAATGAGGTCTCAGTTTCGAAGAACCTCTTTGCTGCTGCTGCTGCCATCTTGTATCACTTATTTAACATTTTAAGCGAGGACAAAAATATGTCGAGCTAGCTGTAATACCCGAAAAATAAATAATTGGCATTTTTAAAATTTTGTTTTAAATATTTCATTGGGCTTTTCTTGTGTTTGGGTCAAATTGTATTTAATTTATGTGGACTACATTAATTGGGCCTTAATACTAATTGGATCAAATTTATATTTGTTTAATATTAAAATTCTTTTATAATTAGAAGAATTAATATGGTCCATTAATAATAAATAAAACTTAAAACCCTATACATTGTACGCTACTTTATTCGTCTGATAAAAGAAAGAAAAGAAAGAGGCGAGCCGTTGTTACGGAAGAAAAAAGAAGGTAACATATCATTACTTTTGATAATAGATTGCGATATTCATTGATTGTCTTTTTCATTAGATGAGGGAAATCGAATTCTTGTTACTTATTGGCTGGCTGGTTCCATTTTGGACCAAGTATTGATATTTAGTGATTGCTCTGATTGTAGTATTGCAATCAAAATTAAGCAATAGGAAAAGTAGATTGATTATCAATTTAGAAGAAGAAAAAAAACAATGGAAGACACTTATATATATATATAATAACGAAATCATGTTGCAAAGCATAAAGACATTTTGCTGGGGAAAAATAAATAAATTTCGTTAGCATGCATGCAAGAAAAGCTACTGTGATTGGAAACAGGGATATATATATATATATATATATATATATATATATATATATATATATATATATTATATTCATTAAAGGTATTAATTCGTAAAAAAAAAGATGGAAATAATAATTTACAAACGTACTTATGTTAATCATTATTTTGTTTAATTAGTTCGGACGGAAGGAATTTAGCGAGTCAAATTTGGAGTATAAAAATTTGGGTATTACATTGCTTGCTTCAGGTACGGATTCCGTACTTTTCCAGCGATACTCTTGTTAAATTTGATTGATTCGTTTTGTTCCGTATTTCGAATTTCATTATTATTTCACATAATTATTCTTGTGAAATTCATATAATAGTTTCGTTTTGGAATTGATTCATATGATTCAAAATTGTACTCTTTGAATTAAGTTATCATGTTTAGTATTTATTTTGATAATTGTAGAGCGGTATATGTTGTTACTTTCTTTTTGAGAATTTGAGATTATGATTTGATTTGGTTCAACATGTACATATAGAACCCTTTTGTTGATATTATGTCGCATGTGTTGTGACATGATATTTTTGTTAGAATATATCGTAGGGTATACCAGAGCTATAACCACCTGTGGGGGTATCACATGCATGTCCTCTTGGCACCGAGGTATGACACCTTCCGTGGCTGTGAGATCAGTCCACGGCGTCTTCGTTTTGTGCTCCAGTGGGTGTTGGCCATTTGGTGTGTTGTTGTGGGAGGCGTATGGATCGACCCTAGTTTTCTATTTTGTTCTACGAAGTGGCGATGTTTGTGCCAAACACGCCTTCCGATTTTGCATCCATTGGATTCGCGGTCCAATGGGTGTGACTTGCCTGTGTGACATTATTTGACCTTGCCTGTGTGGCAAGGTATATTTATGTTTTATTTTGAGCTCGGTATGAAATAACCCTAGCCATTTGATTCAGCCTATTATTTCATTTGTATTAGTTTTGTTCGTTTCGCTTCAGTTCAGTTCATTAATTGAATTAGATATTTCAGTTCTCTGTTTTGTATTCTATATCCGTACTAGACATTTGGCTCATGCTGTATTTTTTCTTCCGGCATGTAATCAGGAGGATCAAGGGCAAGTGTGATGAGAGCTCCATTCGATCCAATGATTTAGATATTTTGTTTAGGTTTGATAGATGGTTTATTTGGAGTTGTAATAATTATTTCAGATTATGGTTTGGGCCAGTTTGACATTTATTCTGGTTTGACCTTGTTGATATTTATTGGTTTTAAAGACTATTCTTTTGTGGTTTAGAGCCTTATGATTTTTTCAGTTTGTTGTGTTTTGAGTAACCTCTCTTTCTATTTCGAAAAGAGGGTGTTACAGAGTTGGTATAAGAGCTTAGGTTCTTTGTTGTAGAAAACCTATTTAGGTTTGACCTGTGAGTTATGGGTAGACTTCTGGGTTAGGTTTTGTTCAGTTTGATTTTCTGCTCAGCTATATTCGAATCTTTCTTTAATCCATTTTGCTTATATTCGTTGATCTCTTTCTTAGATGGCTCGTAGATCCGCTAGAGTTGCTGGGAGATAGAGGAGTCTATTCGAGCGGAGTATCCGCATCTTTTGATAATTAAGTTCATTCTTTTCTTTTGATTCCGGGGACGGAATCCCTTTTAAAGGGTAAGTGATGTAATACCCGAAAAAAAATGACATTTTTAAAATTTTGTTTTAAATATTTAATTGGACTTTTCTTGTGTTTGGGTCAAATTATATTTAATTTATGTGGACTACATTAATTGGGTCTTAATACTAATTGGATCAAATTTATATTTGTTTAATATTAAAATCCTTTTATAATTAGAATAATTAATAAGGACCATTAATAATAAATAAAACTTAAAACCCTATACATTGTACGCTACTTTATTCGTCTGATAAAAGAAAGAGAAGAAAGAGGCGAGCCGCTGTTACTGAAGAAGAAGAAAAAAGGTAACATATCATTACTTTTGATAATAGATTGCTATGTTCATTGATTGTCTTTTTCATTAGATGAGGGGAATCGAATTCTTGTTGTTTATTGGCTGGCTGGTTCCATTTTGGACCAAGTATTGATATTTAGTGATTGCTCTGATTGTAGTATTGCAATCAAAATTAAGCAATAGGAAAAGTAGATTGATTATCAATTTGGAAGAAGAAAAAAAAACGGAAGGCACTTATATATATATAAAATAACGAAATCATGTTGCAAAGCATAAAGACATTTTGCTGGGGGAAAAAAATTCGTTAGCATGCATGCAAGAAAAACTACTATGATTGGAAATAGGGATATATATATATATATATATATAACTATTATATTTATTAAGGTTATTAATTCGTAAGAAAAAAAAAGATGGAAATAATAATTTACAAACGTACTTATGTTAATCATTATTTTGTTTAATTAGTTTGGACGGAAGGAATTTAGCGAGTCAAATTTGGAGTATAAAAATTTGGGTATTACATTGCTTGCTTCAGGTACGGATTCCGTACTTTTTCAGCGATACTCTTGTTAAATTTGATTAATTCGTTTTGTTCCATATTTTGAATTTCGTTATTATTTCACATAATTATTCTTGTGAAATTCATATAATAGTTTCGTTTTGGAGTTGATTCATATGATTCAAAATTGTACTCTTTGAATTAAGTTATCATGTTTAGTATTTATTTTGATAATTGTAGAGCGGTACATGTTGTTACTTTCTTTTTGAGATTATGATTTGATTTGGTTCAACATGTACATATAGAACCCTTTTGTTGATATTATGTCGCATGTGTTGTGACATGATATTTTTGTTAGAATATATCGTAGGGTATACCTGAGCTATAACCACCTGTGGGGGTACCACATGCATATCCTCTTGGCACCGAGGCATGACACCTTTCGTGGCGGTGTGATCAGTCCACGACGTCTCCGTTTTATGCTCCAGTGGGAGTTGGCCATTTGGTGTTTTGTTGTGGGAGGCGTATGGGTCGACCCTAATTTTGTGTTCCGTTCTGCGGAGTGGCGATGTTTGTGCCAAACACGCCTTTCGATTTTGCATCCATTGAATTTGCGGTCCAATGGGTGTGACTTGCTTGTGTGGCATTATTTGACCTTGCCTGTGTGGCAAGGTATATTTCTGTTTTATTTTGAGCTCGGTATGAAATAACCCCAGCCATTTGATTCAGCCTATTATTTCATTGTATTAGTTTTGTTCGTTTCGCTTCAGTTCAGTTCATTAATTGAGTTAGTTATTTCAGTTCTCTGTTTTGTATTCTATATCCGTACTAGGTATTTGGCTCATGCTATGTTTTTTCTTCCGACAGATAATCAGGGGGATTAAGGGCAAGTGTGATGAGAGCTCCATTCGATCCAATGATTTAGATATTTTGTTTAGGTTTGCTAGATGGTTTATTTGGAGTTGTAATAATTATTTCAGATTATGGTTTGGGCCAGTTTGACATTTATTCTGGTTTGACCTTGTTGATATTTATTGGTTTTAAAGACTATTCTTTTGTGGTTTAGAGCCTTATGATTTTTTCAGTTTGTTGTGTTTTGAGTAACCTCTCTTTCTATTTCGGAAAGTGGGTGTTACAGAGTTTCGAACGAATCAACAACACAAATCTCCAAAAATATATTAACATGTACATTACTACAAATATCGAAATAAACACTAGACATGATACACTAGTCTAAAGAGTACAAATATGAGTTTCGAATATCAACGTCAAAACGAAACTATCACGTGAATTTGAGAACGAACGATCATGTGAAATAATAAACAGAATCTAAACGAAAAGCAAAACAAACATAACAAAATTAAAAGGATTATTGTTGAAGGAGTACGGTAGCGTACAATGTATAGGGTTTTAAGTTTTATTTATTATTAATGGACCTTATTAATTCTTTTAATTATAAAAGGATTTTAATATTAAACAAATATAAATTTGATCCAAGTAGTATTAAGGCCCAATTAATGTAGTCCACATAAATTAAATATAATTTGATCCCAAACACAAGAAAAGCCCAATTAAATATTTAAAACAAAATTTTAAAAATGTCATTTATTTATTTTTCGAGTATTACATCGCTTGTTTCAGGTACGGATTCTGTACTTTTTCAGCGATACTCTTGTTAAATTTGATTGATTCGTTTTGTTCCGTATTTCGAATTTCGTTATTATTTCACATAATTATTCTTGTGAAATTCATATAATAGTTTCTTTTTGGAGTTGATTCATATGATTCAAAATTGTACTCTTTGAATTAAGTTATCATGTTTAGTATTTATTTTGATAATTGTAGAGCGGTACATGTTGTTACTTTCTTTTTGAGACTTTGAGGTTATGATTTGATTTGGTTCAACATGTACATATAGAACCCTTTTGTTGATATTATGTCGCATGTGTTGTGACATGATATTTTTGTAAGAATATATCGTAGAGTATACCTGAGCTATAACCATTTGTGGGGGTACCACATGAATGTCCTCTTGGCACCGAGGCATGACACTTTCCGTGGTGGTGTGATCAGTCTACAGCATCTCCGTTTTGTTCTCCAGTGGGAGTTGGCCATTTGGTGTTTTGTTGTGGGAGGTGTATGGGTCGACCCTAGTTTTCTATTCTGTTCTGCGAAGTGGCGATGTTTGTGTCAAACACGCCTTCCGATTTTGCATCTATTGGATTCGCGGTCCAATGGGTGTGACTTGCCTGTGTGGCTTTATTTGACCTTGCCTGTGTGGCAAGGTATATTTCTGTTTTATTTTGAGCTCGGTATGAAATAACCCCAGCTATTTGATTTAGCCTATTATTTCATTGTATTAGTTTTGTTCGTTTCGCTTCAGTTCGGTTCATTAATTGAGTTAGTTATTTCAGTTCTCTATTTTGTATTCTATATCCGTGTTGAGAATTTGGCTCATGCTGTGTTTTTTTTCTTTCGGCAGGTAATCAGGGGGACCAAGGGCAAGTGTGATGAGAGCTCCCTTCATTCCAATGGTCTAGGAACATTCTGTTTAGGCTGGACATATTAATTTCTTTGGAGTTGTAATAATTATCAGATTGTGGTTGGAGTCATTGTGGCATTTATTATGGGTTGACTTGTGTTATTCATGAGATATTGGATTATTCTTTATGGTTTAGAGCTTTGGTATAAATTCTTTAGTTGTGTTGTGTTTTGAGTAACCTCCCTTTTTATTTCGGGAAGGAGGTGTTACACTAGCAGATTTCAATAATGTATGGAGTTTCATTTTGAGAATAGTCCGATAAAAAATGCTTATATTTTAAATATAACACGGTTTGATACATATATATATAGAAATGAACACATAAAATATTAAATCTTTTATCTTTTTATAATTTTACTTGATAGCATTCTTTTTTTATTTGGAATATTTTATAATATAATTTTAAAAAGTTTTGAACTAAAGATTAAAACACATAAAATATTAGAATTTTGTTTTTATAATAACTAACCTTCGTATTTTTAAGACATGATATATAATTTAGTTTGTTATTTTATTTAAGTGTTCAAATTGTAATTTATTGGTCCATCTAATTTAAAAAAAATTTATTTTGAGTTGAAATAATTTTATAAAAAATTAAAATTCAAATAAAATAGAAAATCATTTAGACTTGTTTAGAAAAAATTTTAAAGTAAACAAGGGATAAATATATTAATTTGCTTCTTATTAAGTATAAGAATAATATAGTCACTTTAATATATAAAAATGTGTAAGAATAAAGTTAGGGTACGACGCGTTGCCCATCAGTTGTACTAATTTGACTTGAATAATTTGGCATGAGAATGAAATTGTAAAATTTATGAAATTAAGCGCAACAACCCTATGAAAGACAGACACGAATAGAGAAAGGCAAAGTACCAAATACACAGCCAAGCACAATGGTGCATGGCGGGCGGGCAATGTAATTTTATTTTATATTTTTTGGGCCATGGCGTGCTGTATAATTGGCCCCACACTTTAATTGAATGCATTTCACTTCCAACGTGGGATATATATATAGCCATAGTTGAGCACTCAACTTTTGAGAACCAAAACAGAATAACCAGACACAAAGGGAAAGAGAGAGAGAGAGAGAGTGTGTGAGGATTGAGGAGCAAAGCAAAGATCAGCTTTCCCAGGTATTACACAAAATAACACAGACATTCATACGATGTATAGAAAAAATACTACTTCGAACTTGTTAATTTCATGCATGTTAATTACCTCTTGGTCGTCCCAATGTTAAACTCACTGCTCATATTGTGCTTTTTTTTTCAGGTCATTCAACAATGGGTAAAGGTGGTCGTATGCCTGTTGCCGGAGGTGAGGAGAAGAAAACTGAAAATGACAATATTTTCCGTCGAGTTCCCCATGAAAAACCACCATTCACTCTCGCGGACATAAAGAAAGCCATTCCACCCCATTGTTTCAATCGTTCGCTCATCCGCTCTTTCTCTTACCTCGTTTACGACCTCGTTGTTTGCTTCCTCCTCTACTATCTTGCCACGAACTACATCCCTCTCCTTCCTAAACCTCTCTCTTACCTCGCATGGACTGCTTATGTGTATGTTCAAGGTTGTTTCATGTTCGCCATATGGGTGGTAGCCCACGAATGCGGCCACCATGGCTTTAGCGACTATCACTGGCTAAATGACGCTGTTGGCTTTATTCTTCATTCTCTTCTCCTCGTCCCTTATTTCTCCTGGAAAATTAGTCATCGTCGTCACCATGCCAACACCAATTCTCTTGACCGTGACGAAAATCACGTCCCTCGATTCAAGGAGACAATTCGATCGTATTACCATCACTTCAACAACCCTCTTGGCCGAGTCTTTATCATTACATTCACTCTCACCCTAGGATGGCCTTTGTACTTGATCGTAAACATTGCTGGACGATCATATGACCGGTTGGCAAGCCACTTTGACCCATACAGTCCTATTTATTCTGAACGAGAGCGGGTTCAAATCTTGTTATCTGATATTGGATTTTTAGCCGGTTTTTATTTGGTATATCGCGTTGCCCTAGTAAAAGGATTTTCATGGGTTATGCTTGTATATGGAGCTCCATTACATGTTGTAAATGGATTTCTCGTGATGATCACTTTACTGCATCATACTCATCTTTCTTTACCTCATTATGATGCTTCTGAGTGGGATTGGTTAAGGGGTGCTCTAGCCACTGTTGACAGGAATTATGGAGTTCTAAATAAAGTGTTTCATCACATAGCAGATACTCATGTGCTCCACCATTTGATCTCCACCATCCCTCATTATCATGCAGAGGAGGCCACGGAGGCGATCAAGCCCGTATTGGGGGAATATTATCATTTTGATGGAACGCCATTCTACAAGGCAATGTGGAGAGAGGCAAAGGAATGTCTCTATGTTGAGGCAGAGGAAGGAGACAAGAGCAAAGGTGTCTACTGGTTCAAAAATAAGCTTTAAGTTAAATCTCTGAAAATGGGCCACTGTGCAATTTTAAATATTAGATGAAAAGAATGTCCTAATGTCACCTTCTTTTAATTTGAATGGCCATGCCCTCACTGCTGTGTCAATTATATTGTCATCAGCCTTTAATGTGATGTGTTAGTGGTGTTAATCTTGGAACCATCTCTTTAAGGAGGCCAAGCCAAACATGCATAAAGAAGAAAAGAAAAAGAAACATTTTCTTATATAATGGTGTTGCTAACTTGTGATGGATGATGATTATGAAATTCACTTTGCATTGTACTAACATAGAAGTGTTTTAGATAAAATTTCTGAAAAGAAAAAGGGTTTTGCCTAGCTAATTAAGTAATTTCTAGACTCAGTGCGGAAATTTCACTTGGAGTCTTGGAATACAAAATGTCAGCGACAAAATGATTTAAAATGGGCTTGCGGGAGATACCTCTAAATTATACTAGGTTTATAAAACAATTTTATTTTAAAATGTAAACAAAATTTAACTTTATGGATAGACAAATTATCCAAAAATATAATAGAATGTAAATTTTTATTTAATTTGATGTTGTGTAGCATAATTATTATAATTTTTAAAATAAATATATTTTATGACGACTTAAATTTATTTAACTTTCATTAATATAAAACCGTTGATAGACATCACTAAATCATATTAAAATTCAAATCTTTAAATATTTTTATATTTTTTTTATATCCGTACGTTACTTGAATTTATCTTTAAAATATTAAAAATTGATGTATTAATCATATAAGATATATTAGTCAGATATAGCCCTCTAATTTTTTTTGTGCTAAATTATAGCCCTCTAATTAAGATTTCTTTTCCACTTAAAAGTTTACGTACAACATAAATTATGCAGATTGCAGAGTATGTTTCTCTTCGTATTTATTTTGTGAAAAAGGCCCACCATCATTTGATATAGTCATTCATGTAAATATAAATTTTATAACTCACGAGGAAACATTTTACCAATGGAAGTAATAATCAAACGGGCACTATATGTACCTCTGGATTTGTTAGGAATGGCTACGTTTTTTGAAGTTATTAATTTACTAGTCAACTGGGAAAGAAAACGAAAAAAAATTGAAAGTGCAAATTAAAGGGGAAGGGGTTACGAAAAAGTGAGAGTAAAAATAAGAATAAGAGAGTAAAACAAAAAGATAAAAAACAACTTGGTTCCACGGACAAGAGTACGGTTATTTATTTATGGAGCCTGCAAATATAATAAAAAAAATTACAATTAATATTTTTTAAAAACTAATAATTCTACAAGTAGTTCCTTTGAGCAACCAACTTGGTTCCACGGGTTAGATTTATTTATTTATTGGTGAAAAAAATAACAGTACCCTAATGCAAGTCGATCCAAAAGATTTGTTTATGACCATATGGAATTATATACAATGCTCAATATATACAAGTCCTATCAATCTTAAATTCAAGATACAAAGACATTAATCATAAATATATTAAAGTCTTCAATATATATCCTTGTTCTTAATTACGTACAAACCTTCAACACCAAGAAAGAAATTCAGATTGATCAAGCAGCAATACCAGATTAATCGTACCAACAGAAGCTCAAAACAGCAGGTGACGTCTACTTGAAAGTTTCATTTAACCCCTCAAAATAATCATGACTAAATGTCCCTAATTAAATGAGTCGTTATTTAATAAATGTATCTTTAATTTTGTCATTATTTTTTTATTATCATTTTCAATATCAAACTACCACGGTTGAATTCATAGTTAATACTAAGACTATAATATTTGAAAATATAAAATTATCCTTAAAAGTCGTTATTTAATAAATGTGTCTTTAATTTTAAAACGTAAAGAATATTAATGACTTAATTCTACAAAATGACAAACCAACATATTAGACTCATCCTATTTCCGGTGTTGGGTCAAATAATATGAAATTATGGTTATTAACACGTTCACCAATAAAGTCACAAGTTTCCTAGTTAGTCTTGTAGAATATTACTAATATTCTACAACATGATAGACATAGTTCATATAACGTGCTTACTACACATTATGCCCTAAATTCCAAGTTTGAAATATTCACAATTTCAATTTTGAATGCCCAAAAGTTAGACAAATGTGTTATAATAATAAAAAAAACTAATGCAATTTTTAAAATATCTATCGACTTGTGTTGATACTGCTGGCAATCTATTCAATTGAGCATAACCTAAATGAGTGTTTGAGCAATTTCCTTGTACCAGTTCATGAGGATAGTTTGACAAGTAAGGTAGCTGTAAGGTTGTAGAAAGGAATTTTTTTGTACAATGATATTTCCAATGAATTACTCTATATGTTTTAAAATTAAAGATGCAATATTTTTCCTTTTTTTTTTGTCTTTCTAAAATCATATTTATATTTATTTTTTTTAAACTATAAAAGCGAAATAAAATTCCTTACATATTATAATTACTTTTATTAATTTGTGGTTGATTAATTAGATATTATCATGCTAGCTATCTCTACTTATTTCTTAGTAATAGTAAGAATAAATTTAGAAAAGATTTTTTTTATAAAAAAAATCGACGTTTAAGAAATATATTTTTATTTTTAGAATAAATAACTTACTAGTAATTATATATAAACACAAAAATACACTGTTGAGTCAATCAGCACATGAGATCAATAATTACTAGCTATAGAAGACAGAATGAAATTGAGGTTGCTTGCCAATATTGACTAAAAACTGGTAAATATAAGTGTGTATATATATATATATATATATATATATATATATATACTGAATCTATTACTACTATGGCTAATTACTACAGTATATTAAAGCAGACAAAATGGAATTGATCACGCGCCTCCCGATATTGACTTGGAATCAGAAAGAGGTTGTTTCAAGAATTAAAAAAAAAATCTAATATGTACTCACCCGTTACTTAATATAAATCGTTTTAGAGAAATATTTTTATTATTTAATATAAGTTGTTTGAGAATTTTAAATAAGCATTAATTATTTAATTTTTAATATTATCTCAAATATTAAATATAATTTTAGTTCTCTTACTATTATCTGTCCAATAAATAACACTCTCTTTTGTTAATATAAATACAATATAGACAATTGATATTATATTTAATATTTTACAATCATTTCATTAATACTTGTGCACAATTCTAAAATATATTAAGGAACGAAGAGAGTAATAATAGCGCAGACGAAACTATACATTTTGCCTCCCAAATGCGAGTTAAATAAACAAACAGACAACAATGTATGATCGATTTATTCGAATCAAATCTGAGCCCATCGGTGGAATGGAACAACTTTACCAAATTCGATTTTTTTAACTGGTCCTCTTAATATGTGACTTAAGGGCACATGCTAAGCACACAGTTCAAGAGAATATTGTCTTGAACTGTATGCATTTTCTCTTGATTTCTGTATTTGCACTAAGTTCAAAGGAATAAACATACAATTCAAAAGAATATTCTCTTAAATTGTGTGCTTAGCATGTGCCCTTAGGGCATATATTAAGAAATTCTTTTTTAATTTTATTTTCTTCTACTAATTAATAAGCCATCTGTTGAGGTATGGTTGATTCGAATAAAGTTTAACCACTTCGAGTTATCTTACAACTATTAAAGGTGGCGACAGCTGCATCGCTAGCTATACAATCTACATCCATTATTTATTTCAGATTAGGGCATGCAGGATCGTATTTAAGTGCCAGTAATACCTACAAATTAGGACAAGGAAAATAAGGTTACTTAAATGTTAGTAGTTAAAAAGAATAAATAAATAAGTTTTCATCTCTTAAATTAGTACTATTTCGTCTATTTTCCTTAATTCCTTTAAAGCAAGATAAATTTATATTTGGCTAGGAATCACTTGCATGTAAAATCAATTTAGTAATAAAAATGTAATATTTAAAAACACATAATATTTGTTTGTCGTTGGTCCTATTGCTTAGCAGAGAAAATTGGGTGAAAAGTATAATTGAAGGGATCATAGTCTCTCTTTTTAAGGCAGTTGGATATTTCGAGCGAAAAAATTATGTTGCCAAATTAATAAACGCCACTAAAAGTGTTGATAGAATAATTATATAAGTGTCGCTAAATGTATATTATATTACTCTGGCAACAATATTTCTGCTCTGACAATATCAATCATCAATTTTAATGATAGTAGTATAAAATGACAAAATATTCTCAAGCTTGGCATCATAATTGCATTGTGATGCCACCATTATTTAAGTAACAATTTATTATTTTTAGGGGGTAAACATGAAACTGAAATACATTCCTAATATTTTAAATTTTACAAATGAGACACTTTTGTGAAATGAAAAGAATACTAATTAATACTCCCTCAGTTTTTAGAATATGGTCATTATTGATTTTTTAAAATTAATTGGAGATATTTTTAAATTCAAATTGATATGAGATGATTTAGTTTTAGACAGTACAATAAAATTGTAAAATATCGGATAAAATAAATAATTATAGGATTTATTATTCTTTAAAAGTTAAAATAACTCGCATTAATTTTGAATTTTTAAAAAATCTCAAATTTTGAATTTGAAAAAGTTAAATACCATTCTATTCATTTTGAGTAAAAGTTTCATACACTAACAATATATATACGAAATATTATGATTATGAGACATTATTAATGAAATATTTATATTGAACAAAATTTTCTTTATTATAATAACATGTCATGATTAACATCATTCATACAAAATGAGTATACTATCTAACGTAACATAGGCTTTATGATGTTCTTACTATATACACATCAAAGATGTTCTTACTATATACACATCAATCTGGCAAACGAGTCGGACTGGTCCAAACGGACTGGGTCGTTGTTGGGCACAGATAACCAGTGTTGGTGCCATTTGGTGTACCAATTCTTGGGAGTAGTTTGACAAGAAGGGTAATTATTAGGCATTTAGGCTCTATCGTAATGAATGTTTATACAAGGTAGCATAAATAACTAACTATAGTCGCTCTCTTCCAAAATCGAAAATATCTTTTGTAAAACGAGGATCATTAAGATTTTTTTTTCAAACTTATCCTTAATATTGACTGAAATTAATAGTATGTTAGGATTTAAATAGTCGCAAACCAAATAAATAATATAAAGAGTGATAAATTAATAAAAAAATTAACGTGAAAAATCTTTTAAGAAAAAATCACGTGTCAAATTCTGAATCTTCACTATATTAAAATAATCAGTTTAATTCTCTAAAATTTTATGCCCTAAACTTGCCTTAAACTTGGCCAAATTTAGGCAAGATAGCAGTCTACTCACATACTTGAATATAGACGAACATACAAATCAGAGACTCCGGTGTTCAGTTTTTAGCTTGGGTTTCATGTATTGGTGTTATCTAGCTTAGGTTTCATTTGCAAAAAAATTGCATGTAAGAGTATGCTTCGATGTTTAGTTTTTAGATAGAGCTTCAACTTTTGATATATTTTGTTTTGGGTGTATAGATTTATGTATTGTATTTCAATTGTGGCTCTTTCCAAAACTTTTGGAATTGTCACACGATGTACTTTCAGGTTTTACTAAAAATTTTATGTTGTCGATCAAAAGAAAAGTTTTACGCTCTAAAACTTGAGGTTACATGCATAATATTAATCTCCACAACACAATTTTTTGCATGAAATAAAAAGCTATAAAACTTCCCTCCTCCCTCCCTCCCACCCACGCACCCACCCACCCACCCACCCACAACACAATTTTGTTTTGTGTGGAATGTTAAAATAATTGAAAAATTCCTATCTCTCGCACACATAAAATTCACTCAAATCATCTCTCAACTCTTAAGATGATGCATGACTTTTTATTATGCTATAATTCAACAACTAGCATAAGATTCTATTTATAAAGTACCTACAATTTTATTTTTCTTAATTTAATTAGGACTTCGTCACGTACAATAAATATACCTATTAAAAATAAGACATTTCCAAAATAAAGGTCTTACTATAAATAGATTCCTTTTTAGAATAGTAGTTTTACTCTCTTTTTTAGTTAAATTGACCATTTTTATAATTAAAATTTATATTATTTTCTTGTAATTAAATATAGGTGAAGAAATTATAACTATGTCAAACTACGCAAGTTTTGTAGGGACGGAGGGAGTAAGTGATGAATGTTAGTAAGTTATATCACTGTAAAAATATGTCTCTAATTTTAATTAGAGTGGATTTTTTTTTTTTTAAATGTATATTTAATTTTATGATTGATCAGGGAGTATTAGCAAGCAAACAGAAAGATACAATACAATGTTGAGTCAACTGGCACATGATCAGTAAGAGTTATCTTAGCTGGCCATTTAGAAGATATAATGAGATTGAGAATGGGATTTAAAACCGGAGAATATATTCTTGATTCTGAAAGTTAGTACGATGGTTAACTACTCCAATATATTATCGCAGACAAAGTGGACTTTCTTCTAAATACTAGTAAAATTTAAGGGCAACTTTTTTGGACATGCCACAACATTTATTAATTTATTCTGGTTATAATTAAATTTTGCTGATAAAAAATAATTAAATATCGCCTCCCTATACTGACTTAGAACTAGAAAACAGGAATTAATATATTAGTAGTCCGATTAGTCCATCCAGTATTTAATAATAGCAGACAAAATAATCTAGTTTGCCTACGGAATCTATGTATTATTACTAGGGCTACTACAATATATGCAATCACGTTACCTCCCGATGTTGACTTTAAACAGAAAATTTGAATAAATTTATTAGCACTAGGCTTATTTTAAACAGATTGCATGCCTATTTTGACTTGAAAGTGGTGAAAAAAATATATAATCTATTCATTTGAAAAAATTGACGCATCATAATGCTGATTGCTAGTGGCTGAAAAGTTCAGTGGTTGGAGAACTGGTGGTTCAAGTGAATTGATTGTTGGAGGGAAAAGATAAGAGTCAATGTTACTCAGTAAA
Source organism: Panax stipuleanatus (assembly GCA_020205555.1). Taxonomy (NCBI): domain Eukaryota; kingdom Viridiplantae; phylum Streptophyta; class Magnoliopsida; order Apiales; family Araliaceae; genus Panax; species Panax stipuleanatus. The sequence goes on along the minus strand of CM035122.1, from coordinate 141,000,948 downwards.
ATATGGTTAGGGTCAAAAATGGATTTGAGTCGCAGGTGTTAAAATTGATAAATATGATTGCAAAAGTATCAAGTTGTTCAAAAATACTTGTCGAAATTAATTGAACGTGTCGAAGTTTGGACCGTCAAGTTCGGTGGTTCAGTTTCGGTTTAACTTGTGAGGTTGGCAAAAGTTTTACATGCATGATCATGCATGTAACAGTACGTACATAATTTATTTTGTTATTCTGTTCTCTTGGATTACGTTTTTAGTTTATCAAACTGAGCATCAATATATCAGCCGTGTCAAGTTACCTACCTGGACAAGGAATACTGAAGTTTCGACCATAAATTTAATAAATTATATTTTGGAAAAATAATAAAATTTTATAATCAAATACGCTGTTACTATTACATTATCAAGAATCAATCAAATCTCACTAAAAAAGGAAGAAGTAAACTCACAAACAAGCCTCACACAAAGATAAAACGAGCTTTACATAAAGAAAGAAAATAACTCACTTAAGTGAGAATCAACTCACAAACAAGCCTCACATAAATAGTAAACAAGTTTCACGTAAATGAAGAATAAACTTACTTAAATGAGAATTGAATCTAAGACCTAAAAGTCACAGTATCTTAGTCTTTACCATTATGCTAAAAAGTAAAACCACATCGACCCTCTTTCTAATAGCTCAAGTGTTTAAATGAATTAGTTACTTATAAAATATGGTATTAAAACCCTGACTGTTATGTTGCCTATATAATTGTATTAATTTGATAATGCAAATGTAGTTTAGGTTATCCTTTCTCTATGCATAAAATTGCATTTGAGGATAGCAATAGCATAATATGCATTATTAGTGTCTATTTCAAATAGCTTAATTACTTTACAAAAAAAAATTATTATTAGGAGTTAACTCAAGTATACTAGTTTTTAACCGAATGTTTCTTTGACATTTTCATGTATTTATGATTTTTTAGTGATAGCCGAATATAAAGTGAAAAGGATGTTCCCTATGTTTCTAGTTTAGCAGAAAAAGGAAAAGAAAACATATATTTTGAATATAAAGTTAATATCTATTTTTTTAGTATTAGCATCAGTTTGACATATATTTTTTAAAGTTTAAATACAAGCATATATTTTCCTTTATGGTCATTAAACATTTACATAGTTATATCTCAAGTATTATTTTCAATTAATTTTCTAATTGCTTTATGAAATTATTCTTTAAATTGTTACAATAGAATACCTGAAAATAACCAAAATTATAAATTCCTCTAAGAATTTAGCATATCCAAATTAATGAAGAACTTGAGTATTTGCAAAAAATCAACTTATTATTAATATTTAATATTAAAAGTAAGTTTATTGATGCATTAATTAATGTTAATATTTAATATTAAAAGTAGCATGGAATATTAATAAAATTTTAATGTTAAATATTAGTAATTTAGTATTTATAATAAACTAACTTATTATTATAATATTTAATCAATTAAATAACTAACTTATTATTAATATTAAATATAATAACTAGTTATATTCATTGAAGATGTATATTAATTAAATATATTTACAAGAAATCAAGAATGAACAATTAAATTTAAAATTTTATTGATGTATTAATTAAAACTAATATATTATAATTTAAAAATTACAATAATGAATAAATAAAAATTTATACTTCATTGATGAATAACTATAATTTAAAATTTTAAAAATTATAAATAACTGAATAAAGAATCAAGTCGTACAGACTAGGTCAGATCAGACTTTTTTGTTCGTCAAACTAGTCCAGATTTCTATATTAAAAGAACAATTTTTCAAGCTTTTTTGGTCAAATTTGATCGATCCAGAGCTTGACTAGTTCGAATTTTGACTAGATCGGACTCAAATCGAACCTAGGCCGCATGTGAGTTGTGACTGGTCTTTTGTGCATCCCATACTCCCATGTTGTACTTTTTATATTCTTATTCTTTAAACTTGCTGTCTGGTTTAGACAAAAAAATAAAAAAAAGAAAAGAAAAAAAAGGAAAGAAACTTTAGTTTGTTTATTACGTAAAATTAATAAGTAGGACAAAAGGTGGTCAGTAGAATCTTTGAGCATCAGCCATCAAATTAAAGGAACATGCATGCCTTATTATCATCTATCTAGCACTGATGTATCATGTATGAATACAATATTCATTTTTAGATTTTTACTTGGAGTGGAAAGGTGACAACTGGCAAGGGATTTGCAAATTAAGTTTTTGTCCCATGTTTACTCAAAAGTAATGTCACATAATGTTGGTAACATAAAGATCACATATTATTGATATGATAATATATAATTTATTGTTGAATTAAATAAATTATGTAAACAATAAATTATATACTGTCACGTCAACAGTATATAAACGATATATAATTATTTTATGTGATAGTAACACGACTCTTTACTCAATTGCCTCCTCAATCAATTAAGTACTAATTTTGTATTTTTACGGAAGAGTAGTAGTAGGTAAATTGCCTCATATCTTGGTGGATAATAATAATAATAATAATATATTATTATTATTAAATTAAGAATGTGTAATTTGATTCTGGTAGATTAGATCTTTATGTCCTACTATTACATATGGGTTCCCGACTGTGCTTATTTAATTCTGATAGTTAAACGTGCAATTAATTATCTGTCCCACCATGTGGCTACGTACTACTAACAAGAATCTAATGAATTATTACTTGCATAAGTGATCAAATATCCAATTTGAGATAAAAGTTTTACTAATTCGAGATGTTGCGATACCATATATATAATCTCAATGGAAGAAAATGATCTCGAAACGAGTCCAAGAGTATTTTGCTCATATATTTTACTCAAAACCTTTTTAAGGTATTTGAATTCTTACTCGAATTCGAATATAATTTTGTAAATCTTTTTTCATACTCAAATTTGATTAATTTAATTGTACTTAAATTTGACTCGACTTGTTTTTTATTTAATTTGAACTACTCAAAAACAATTGAGACACGAATTCGATCTGGATCATTTATATTATGATAATGTAGATAAAATTAACTCAGTCAACTATTTAGAATAATTTAATTTGAATTTTTCATACTAGATCTCGAGCCTTGTAAAAAAATTAATCAATTAATTAATGAACATGTACGAGAAACATAAAAATCCCTTTGAACTTCTCAAAATATACGGAGAACTTAATTGTTAAATACTATATATTAAATAAATCGAGTAAATACTCAATACTATATTCGATGATTAACGAATTTGTACTAAATGAACGAACATTAGGTAGCTCATAAAGTGTTCGATTATTAAAATAAGTTCAAATTCAACTCGTTTAAATCTTAAATTTGAGTCTCGCTTGAATTTATCGAGTCGATATCGAATCCGGCTTCCAACCACTCGGGTTAGCCCTATGAGACCCTTCAACAAATTATGAAACTCATTTTTGTAATTTATCTTTTTCACAGAGTGAGGGTAGAACTTGTCAGACTTTTAGGTTTAGTTAATGCAATTTCAAAATATCATCTTTGACGACCATTCAACAAGTCCAAAAATGAGTTTACATATACAAAATAAATATAAAAAAATAATGAAACTTATGAGATAATTAAAAGATAAATTTGAGAGAATCCAAACGGCGAGGATTCAAACCTGACTAGTTGAAGTTACTTTTGTGTTCCACGTTTTTTTTTTATGGGCTGCTCTTGTGATGTGCATGCTGAATAATTGACTCGTATACAGTAGATTAAAATTTTGCCCACCGATTAATCGACAAGTTTAAATAGTTAATGCCAACTAACTAGTGTACCACGTTCACAAATCACAATTAAGTACTGGAAACTTAAACTAATTCTGGTCACACTAATTAAGTCCATGATCTACCTACTCAACGCATGATCTTTTTATTTCGGAGATAATAAAAAATTAATCTTGTTATCCCATAATCAATAAGACTGGATGGAGCTAGGGGTGAAATTAGTCAAGATTGTACAGCTCCATAAATGGATTGGAATAAATAGTATTTTGGAGATGACAACTACCTAATGCACTAAAAAAAGTTATAAATCTTACATGTGCTTATGTTTTCACATTCCCTTGAAATATTAAATCAAATGAAATGAGTGAACAAAATTATTTATCATACGTTCTTAGTGTGTATATTTAACATTACAAATAAATGAATGTTTGCCTATCAAAAAAAAATGAAATTTTTTGGTGGTAGATATATGGTTTTTTTTTTAATTTTGTTTTTCGTTTTTTTAAGTTTTAGTTTTTTTAAAAAAAATTATTTTAAAATGTAGATATTGATTGAACAAATTTACATTTAGCAACACTTTTACAACTATTCTAACTGTATTTAACACTGTAATTAAGCGACACTATCAACTTCACAAAAAAGAGTTCTATTTGTAATTTTCACTAACCGCAAATATATATATATATATATATTCATTTCATTTTCACCCTTTAAATTTATTGAGTGTTTAATTTTGTAATGATGTCATAATATTAATGAAAATTTAACTTGACAATATTATTTCATTTTTATATTACATTAAACAAATAGACTCCTTTTTTTGAAACAAATTATTTATTTATTTAATTTACAAATGATCAAGATTTCTTGTGGATGCCATGTGTCAACTTTATAAAGTTAATGGATGATTGGCACTTCTGTCCCTCCAAGTTGCCATCCACTTTCAAAGTCGTCCCTAAAATTTTATTTTTGTCAGTTAGGTCCTTAAAGTGACACTTTGTTGGCGTTTCCGTTCTTCCGACCCATTTTGGTCCCAACCCGACCCATTTTAACCCAACCCGACCCAGTTTGACCCAACCCAAATTTATAATATTTTAAAATATAATATTATTTTTAAAATAAGTTTAAAATAATAATTATATTTAACATTTTAAAAAATAATATTTAATATTTTACAATAATAATTATTTTAAAAATAGTTATTTTTAATATTTAAAAAATAATAATTTTTTTAAAAAAAATTAAATAATAATTGTATTTAATATTTTAAAATAAAAAATATTTTGTGAATAATATATATTTTTAAAAGAAAATATTATTTTTAAAAATTTATAAAGATAATTATTATTCTAAGGAAAAAATATTAGAAACTTTTATTTTTTAAAAAAATGAGTAAAGTTTCATAAAATATAGATTCAAAAAAATACATAGAAAGTAAAATTTTATTTTTTTAAAAATAAAGTATTTTTTTTTCATTTTTTATGTAAAAAATTATTTTCAGAAAAAAAGATAATATCTCTTTTTTATTATATGTATTCTAAAAACAGTAAAAGATAAATAAAAAAGGTGATTCAATTTTTTTTTAAAATAATTATTATTTTCAGGATTTTTTTTTAGAAATAATTAAGATTGAATCCCTAAAGTTTTTAATTTTTTCTAATTTTTTTTCTTGAAAATTTTAATTTTTTTTTAAAAAAATATTTATTTATTTAAAAAAATATTGAATCATTTTTAAAATTTTTTTACTTTTTTTGTATTTTAATTTCCTTTTTTAGTTTTTATTTTTAAAAATTCTAATATTAAGAATACATATAATAAAAAAAGAAATATTAAATTTTTTTCTGAAAATAAATTTTTACATAAAAAATGAAAAAATATACTTTATTTTTTAAAAAATAAAATTTTATTTTCTATGTATTTTTTTGAATCTATATTTTATGAAACTTTACTCATTTTTGAAAAAAAAAAGTTTCAAGTATTTTTTCCTTAGAATAATAATTATCTTTATAAATTTTTTTAAAAATATTTTATTTTAAATAAAAATATATATTATTTTAAAATATTAAATATAATTATTATTTTAAAAATAATAATTATTTAAAAAATATTTTTTATTTTTTATTTTAAAATATTAAATATAATTTTTTTTAATTTTTTTAATTTTTTTTAAAATAATAAAAACAGCTATTTTCAAAATAATTATTATTTTAAAATATTAAATATTATTTTTTAAAATATTAAATGTAATTATTATTTTAAAAATAATATTATTTTTTTAAATATTAAAATTTGGGTTGGGTCAAACTGGGTCGGGTTGGGTTAAAATGGGTCGGGGTTGAGGTCAAAATAAGTTAGAGGAACGGAAACGCCAACAAAATGTCACTTTAAGGACCTAACTGACAAAAATAAAATTTTAAGGACGACTTTGAAAGTGGGTGACAACTTAGAGGGACAGAAGTACCAATCAGCCTAAAGTTAATTGACAAGATCATGCAATTAAAAATATCATATAATATTCTCTCAATTCCAAATTATAAGATTAATATTGACTTTTTAAAAGTTAATTTCAAATATTTTCAAACACAAAATTGACATAAATTTATTTAGTTTATTTCAATATAATCATGAATATCATAAACTATCTAAAAAATATTACTATTTATAAGATTTATTATTTTTAAAATTTAAATGAATCATGTCACTTTTAAATTTAAAAAATATCTCAAATTAATTTTTAAAAAACCAATAATATTAGTCTTATAATTTGAAAAAGATGAAGTATTATATTTTTCTTGCTAAAGTAGAATGTATTACTATATGAAATGAACAATTCACCTTTTACTATATATAGGAAGGAAGGTTGTTGTGCACGTCAATTTTTAAGCTTTCCTTGCATATTCATGCACCATAGTTTTAGAAAAGAATAATAACATCCATACGTGCCAAAACAAATGATACACTATTTATATATTTTATTAACGGGAGTTTCCAATTTAGACACGGTAGTATCTATCCGTCGTGAGTACTGGGGAAGATTATACGTTGCTGACCGTAACGTAAATAAGGAGTCTAGTCATGACAAATCTTTAGCGACAGAACTATGAAGCCTATTGTTGCATATTATTTGAAGTGTCACTGAATGATGTTATAACGCCAAATATTATGTATGTTCATATGCATGCATGATCGATGCATGTATTAATGTATATATGTAGTTGTACTAGTACCAGTTTGAAGGACAATTATTGCTCTGACTACTGTTACTGTTCGACGACTATGTGACTATACTTTATTTGGGACAAAATAATGATTATCTTGCTGACGTGATAAATAAATAAATTCACAGATAAAAAAAATAAAAAAATAATCTTAAATATAGAAAAACTTCTTTCATGCTTAAATTATTATTAACAAAATCAAAAAACTCCTTATAATTCAACTTACAAATCAAGTTTTATAGCTAAAAGATTTTTTTTATCAGATTGTAACAAAATTTCTATAACTATGGAAACAAATTTCTAATAAGTAATAACTTCCTATAATTATATCGAAAATTAATTACGTGATAACATAAAAGATTTTCTTCTTAATAAAAAACTACTACCTCCGTCCCTAAAAGATTGTCGTTTAAGATTTTGACACATGAATTTAGAAAGTCATTTAATACTAGTAAAATTTATTTGAAATTTCATCACTACCCCTTTATGAGAAATTAAAAATTATTAATACAATGGAGAGAATTTATTGGGACAATGAGAGAAGATAAGGGTAATATAGAAAAGTAAATAATTTATTCTTCTAGGAAAATGTAAACGACAAACATTTTGGAACAAATTTTTTCTTCTAAAACGGCAATCTTTTAGGAACAGAGGGAAGTACTATCATTAAAGAACGGAAACATAACAAAAATAAACCCGAAGCTAGATCCGGAGAAACTCAAAAATCCAATCCCGACTCCCGAAGAGATTCCCCAAAGAAGTTAATGACCGTCATTCTTGCACCGATCTTCCAACTCATGATACTTCAACGCCAACAACGTGCTATTCAACAGGTCATCATCTTAGGAATTAGAACCTCCTGCATCAAAACTGAATAAAAATTTCAAGAGATAACTAATCATTTTAACATAGGAGTTTTTTAATGACAATACCTTATTCGGCGCATGAGCGTTTCACTTTTGTTATTAATAAAGTAAATTTTTCTCGCGAAATATATATCCAAGAAATTTTGAGAAAAGTATAATAAATAGGCTGTAAAATTTCAATATATACAAGCAGGAGTAAAAATTAAACTTAATCAAATATAATAATTTAATAGCTCAACGCCTGATGAGTCCAAAGGAAGGTGCCTGCGGGCTTGGTATAGGGTCCCACTTTTGCAAGCTTAAATACTGAGCTTCCAGGAATTTTTAAGAGCAGACAAGTAGCGAGGCTAGCTAGTGATCAACAGAGAAAAAGAGGGAGAGAGAGGGAGGACAACGGCGCATAAAGAGCTTCTCTTTCTGTCCTGGTATGTTTTCTTCTTACACACGTACATATTGAGTATATAAATATATGAATACATACATGCAAAATATTTTTGTGTTCTCACATATTTCCATTTCTCACACATTAATTACTTTCAAGTATTTCAGTTTCATTGTTTTAATCTTTTAAATTGTACTCGGGGGTGATTATTCAGACAGCATTTAGTCACCTAATTTCAAACAGGGTTTTGATTTCACTGATGGAGCTAGGTTTACAGAAATGAGATTTAACTGTCCTTACTGATTTCTGCAAATAAATGATACCTCCCTCGAACTGCAAGTGCATACTTTCTATATTAAACGCTGATATGATCAACAGCCACTAAAACGTTTTTTTTCTTTGACTTTTACCAGCACATCAAAGAAAAATGGGTGCAGGTGGTCGTATGTCGGATCCATCTACTGGCAAGAAGACTGCAGCTGAAGCCCTTCGACGTGCTCCTCACGAGAAACCTCCGTTCACAATAGGGGACTTAAAGAAAGCTATTCCAGCTCATTGTTTTCAAAAGTCTCTTATTACCTCTTTCCGATACCTTATTCAGGATCTCCTCATGGCCTACTCCATCTACTACGTAGCCACAAACTATATCGACCTCCTCCCTCGTCCTCTCAACTACTTGGGATGGGCTGCTTACATTGTTGTTCAAGGCTGTGTCCTAACCGGGGCTTGGGTCGTCGGCCATGAATGTGACCACCATGCATTCAGTGACTACCAATGGGTTGACGACCTTGTTGGCCTAGTAGTCCACTCCTCCCTCCTCGTCCCTTATTTCTCTTGGAAAATTAGTCATCGTCGTCACCATGCCAACACCCAATCCCTTGAAAATGATGAGGTATATGTCCCAAGGTTCAAGTCTAATATACGAAACTACTACAAAATCTTCAATAACCCACCTGGCCGAGTCATTGTTTGGCTTACTACACTCCTTATAGGTTTTCCTTTATACTTGATGTTCAATGTATCCGGACACAAGTACGAAAGGTGGACTTCTCACTACGATCCCCATAGCCCACTTTACTCTGACCGTGAACGTAAGGAGATCATTATTTCCGATGTTGCTATTCTTGCAGTTATCTATGGGCTATACCGTCTCGTATTGGCCAAAGGATTTGAATGGGTTTTCCTTGTGTATGGAGGCCCACTCTTAGTTGTTAACGGATGGTTTGTGTTGATCACCATATTGAATCACACCCACCCATCATTGCCGTACTATGATTCCACTGAGTGGGACTGGTTGAGGGGAGCTCTATGCACTGTTGATAGAGATTATGGAATTTTGAATAAGGTCTTCCATAACGTGTGTAATGCTCATGTTTGTCACCATATTTTCTCAATGATTCCACATTATCATGGACTCGAAGCGACTGAGGCGATGAAGCCGATATTAGGTGAGTATTATCAGTATGATGGAACTCCAATTCTAAAAGCAATGTATAGAGAAATGAAGGAATGCATTTATGTTGCGAAGGATGAAGGTGAGACAAAAGGAGTCTATTGGTACAAAAGTGAATTTTAATGTGCATGTTGACAAATAGCAAAAAGCACAAAACCCTTGGCAGCGGTTTTTCTGCACTTGCAACGTCATATTTGTCTTTCATTTCCTAGAAGTTAAGGCTTTTTAGTTGCGTTGCAAGGATTGAACAGCTAATGTCCTGGATCATATAATGATGCTAGCTGATTGTTTTATTAGATGTTTATGTTCCTTCTGTAACGACCCCAAAATTTATATAATATAACTCTCGACATTAATCGTTAATAATACATCCTTATTCAGACTTTACATCATTAATCCATGATACAATCACTAAAAATACGAAATATTTAAAATTTTTATATTATTCATTCTTTATTATCCATGAATCTCAACATTTATTATTACATAACTGTGATTCAACTTTATTTCATGAATCGCTTCGTCAGAGTTATTATAAACTAAAACATACAATCACGTTCAATAACCCTTATACATCGGGTAATATTTAAACTTTACAAATCAACATCTGTTAACCATCATACATTATCAAATACATTATCTGAAACCTTAAACAGGGTCCAAAATAATAACAATTCAGCCAAAGTATATTAATCTTCATGCATTACATCTGATTCATTTCTTTCAAGTAGCACATAGCGTTACCTTGAATCCTTAACATGCAAAAGTGATTATTTGCAAGAATGAGTTCGACTGCTCAGCAAGATCTAACAGCTTTCATACATCACATAGCACATAAATACATGCTCAACATACATCTCATAATAATTAAAGTAGCATGGCATACATGCTTTACTTCACATAACAAGTATAAAGATTGAGTTCCTTACTCAATCAATATTCTTTAATCAATCAATGTAGTCATAAATTGACTTTAACATTTCATGTTTACAACATATCATGCTCTTTACAAAATAATTTAAAACAGTTCATCATCAAGTTCACGTAGAAAATAGGAACTAAAAGACTTGCCTTGATCGTTGTTTATCAATAACAGTTTAACAGCTTACAGATATATGCACTTCACGTGCCCTACACAATTATATAATCATGCACATCAACTATTAGTCACATAGCAAAGCATATTAGTTGTAATGTAAACTTTATTCTACATCTCATAAATCTTCCTATTATCTATACATAATGTTTAATTTGATTGTAATTCATTCAAGTGTTTAAGTCCTGCTAGGACTACCTATTGGTTTTATATTAACCACATTTCATATATAATAATGTTCGTTTCATTAGAATCGAGACACTATTTAAGTGTATTACTACGTTACACGACGTTTCGATGTTTATACGTCACACGCCTAACTCGCCTCTTTTGCATGTGTTTTGCATGCTCCTATATTGGGTTACACTACTCCATAATGTTTCACTCTTATAAAAATATAATATTAAACAAGGTCATACACACTCGTTACGGCGTTGAGACACTTGCACGTTCGTACGCCAAACTTGACTATTCGAACGCCCAAACGACACGCATTTGCGCACGCTTAGCACACCCATCCGAATTGTCTAATACTCAAGGGTTAATGCTAAGTATCATTATAATACCTAATAGTCATGTTATGGAAGTTAGAATATCATTTTACATGGTCGGGAGCATTACATGTGCTTACGTGCATGCCCGACGCCCCCCGATTGCCTCTAAAAACACATCAGTCCCAAAAATAACCATTTTGATCCTAGCTAACGACCTCAAATTGAAAAACTTAAAGAACGAAAGTTGTAGGTCTACTCGTGCTCGTTCCGGAACATCTTGAATTACCTCAATCCGAGTCTGTATGAAAAAGTTATGGCCGTTTTACCACAGGAGGTCAAAACAGTCCCGAACCGACTTTTCCTCCCAGCGCAGCTGCGCCCCAAATAGCCTTGGGGGCAGTGCAGCTGCGCCATTGGCAGCGTGCTACGCGAATTTTTTTCTCCAGTTTGTTGTTCTGGCGAATTTTCTAACCCTTTCCTCCTTCCAATCTTCATAAATCAAGCTATACACATCCGATTGAGTCCGTTTTCGACTCTATGGATTCGTGAAACACTGAACTACTTATCTACATAAAAATTATAACACTTCAAAAATATTAACAATTCTTTTTAAGGGTTCCAATTCAGTGTTCATGCTAATTTTTTATGTTTTACACATATTTAGTGAATTCATTCACTACGAATTCGTTTTACATCCGTTTTGACTCATTCAACTTGGGTTCTTTTCGTTTCTTATCGTATTAACACAATCCATCACCAATTTTATAATTATGACATAAACTCCTTACCAATTTTAGTCTCAAAACAGACCCAAAATATATATATTAAACAAAACTCGCACTCGTCATCCTTAACATGATTTTCATGAATTTGAACACTCCAAAATTGTTTCTAGATGACTATTAACAGATTTTATCTATCTAAAAACATATATAAACCATACCTCAACAAATTCAATTAACAAAACCCAATTACAGAGAATTTAGCAAACAAAATCATAAACTAGAAACCTAGAAATTTTACCTTTGATTTGCTATAAAGCTTGAACAATTTCTTGTTTCTCCTTTCTTTGATTCTAAAACTCCTCTTCAATTATAGAGAATTTCTTCTCTAAACTCACACTTCTCAATTTTCTCTCTTCTGCTCTATTCTTCTTTCTTAGACTTAGCACAACTAACGTATTTTTTATTTAGTCTATCAGTTAAAAAACCCAAGGCATCTGTTACAAAGGCAAAGGGTCACAAGGCCATGTTTGGCTAGAACTCCTAATCTCCTTATCCATTTATTCTAACAACTCCCTTACTATATGATACATATGTCACACTTCATTTTATTGTTAAACTATTTAGCCACATTAAGTAATTATGCAATTATAACATGTATGATTACTACACTATAAATTATTAAATTACCTTTGTAACTAAAATAAACATCTCTTATTAGAATAAATATTTTCATTAAAATAGTTAATATTTATTCCACTAATTATTTTAATTAACTCACATGAATTATATAATTATAATATATAATTATTTAATTCCTTTCCTCGCATAAATTGTCTCAATACAATTTATTTAATCCATACATCTAACCACTACTTAAATATTAATCAATTTATTTAATACCATCATACATAAATAAATTATTCCATACTAATTTCCATTGAATATTTATTTTATTCATTAATCCTAACATCAATATTTATTTATAATTATATTGGTTCTTCTCATTCTCATACCTATTTACATTCACTTGGCTAAATATAATATATTAAGTCATTACATAAACGTATTACTCTTACATGTAATATATTACCTTCATATTTTATTAAAACAATTATATTTATATTAATTCACTATTTTAACTAAGTGAATTACTCTCATTATTTATGAAATTTAATTCATAACAATTATAGTTCCAACAAGGCATAATAATCAAATTATATTATTCAATAATATAACTTCCAACTTAATTAACTTAATTCCCTTTTCAAACAATTTCGTTTCCCTTCTTTAATAGTTAAAATAAATTAACTACTAAATCTCATTCCTCCAACCTATGAATATATATATATATATATATATATATATATCTTCTATATTCACACCACATCATATACTTCACCACATATATACACATATCCAAACTCAAAACATCTCGTAATAAGAATTTTATTTATTAAATTCTTATTATAATAATTTTTTAAAAATCCGGGTTATCACATTCTTCCCTTCTTATGAGGATTCCGTCCTCAGAATCACCGAAACCCTACCTTACTCAGGTTTTCATCAAATCTCTTTAAAAATATTTATTGTTGAATAACTTCAACACATTACCTTAGTATAGGTTTTATATTTCCTACTACATTCATTTCTTCAACAAATTCTAGGTTTTATTTCATACCTTTCAGTTAAACACAATTATGTTTCAAATATTATATATTCTCTAACTCGTTCATTTTCTTTCTAAGGATCATTACCATATACTTTACTCGTCGATCCCATATACTTCATAATTCACTATCTTATAAGTATTCAGGTTATCATATTCACCCCTTCTTCTAAGAATTTCGTCCTCGAAATTTTTATTAATATTCATTCATTCAATCTATCAAAGTAGATTTTACGTTAATCTTATTCACTAACTTGTTGTGTTCTATAACAATTTCTTTCTAAGGAATATCATTGTTGCCACCTTCACCTTCAGAATAATAAGAATCATCCACATTTGCTCAATAATTGGGAAGCGATATGAATAACAGGAATTTAAAAGATTTCAATTCATGTTGAGGGGTCATAAGATCTTGAACTCTTCTCCAGGTTTAATAGTGCATCATCACTGTAAACCATCTTTAAAAGAATGTTTAGCAATCACACAGACTGAAAACACTCTCTGCAAGTACTCTAGGTAATCAGCCTATTGTACCCCTACGTCGTGCACAACGTATTACATCTTAACATCGTAACGACTATATGCGTTACTTTCGGAACCATTGTCTCCGATAACATGTCCCCCTTTTATAGGGTTATTCACCTCAGCTTCTTAACATCTGAATCTGCACAAAAATAATTTGGTTTGGCATAGTTTAACCAAGAACGCTCAAATTTTATAAATATCTTTCAATATTTGTCTAGCTGAATCAAGTAGCATAGACCTCTAGCAACGATTCGGACATCAATCGAAATATATATATATATATATATATACATTTATATTTTTAACCAACAAAATAAATATTTATTTATTTATTTTAAAAAAAATGTTTTTTTTGTAGTCTAAGGAAACAAAAGTAGATAAATCTCTTTTTTGTATAGTTTAAGGAAACTAAAAATAGTAAGTAAATATTTTCATAATATCCTGATACCGTACAGTAATAATGGTACGTTGAGGATTTCGTCATTACATGACGTCGTCATACTACATCATACCATAGCGGGCTGACGATCATACGATCACATCCAACACTAGGTTTAACTACGTTGATAACTTTCTCGATTATTGTCTCTACACCATATCAAATGATGCATAGAACACATAAAATATATTTTGAAAATTTTAAATTATTTTTGTCTAGCTGAAGCAATTAGCATAGACATGCGAATAATAGCACTATTTTAAAAAAAATCATTGGTTCCATCATTTGATCCAATGTTTTTCAAGAAAATAGAAGTGCAACATCAGCACGAAGTCAATAAATTTTGAAAATCTAGCAAAGATAGGAGATTTAGAATATAAAACTTTCTCCATCAATTAAATCTTTACTGTAAGAACCCGAATTTTCAGATATTATTAAATAAGGATTTAATAAATAAAATTCTTAAACTGTGAGATGGGTTCGAATAAAATATATATATGTGATATGAGGTATGTGGTATTATATTACATAGGGTAATATGGACTATGTAATATGTGTTTTTGTGATTTATAAATATATTATTAATATATATTTGTTACTTATCGTAGAGACGATCCAGTTGAGATAAAGGAGGTGGATAAATTCCTATCGATATTAAATAATTTATAGAATTATTTTATCATAGTAAGTTGGTGACATTAAATATCCTTAATGTATAATCACCATATTCTTGAGTATGTGTATTAATAACTAGTATGTTTATAATATAGGTTATTAATAGCACTTAAGCTATCCGTGAATAGGTTTGGATAGTGAAGCATGAGTTAGTTAAGGAATTAACTAATAAGAATAAATATTAGTTAATTTAAGTTGGGAGTTATATTATGGAATAATATAATGAGAGTAGTGAATCTTAATTAACTATGATGATATAGTACAATGTTTAATTTACTTAAGTAAAGGAGTGAATTAATATGTGTGTTGAATATGTAATTATAGTTGATACTTTTTATATATATTACTTAGAGTGGTAATATGTGAGAAAGTCTAATGTGCGAATAACGTTAAATATATATATACGTTATTAAAGGGAAATGAAAATCATTATATCTTTAAATGAATATTTGAAGAAATTATTTTGGGGAACAATTTATAGAAAAGAAAGAGAAATAGTTATTATATATTTCTAATAAAGGATATTAAAATAATTTCTAATATTGAATTATTTTAATAAAAGGAGGAAATGTTATTTTTGAATAATAATATTACCTTATATGTTTTTGTATGAGGTGTGATTGGTTAATATAGTAAATATATTAAAACGTATTTGCTATATGTAATTAAATTGATGGAAACGATTTATTATAATAGAAAATAAACTTATTATTATTTTCTATATATAATATATGTACATGTGTCATACATATAGTTATTTGATATTATATTAAGAATAATATCATGAGACAATAAGTAAATTATTTTCTAAATAACGAATGTGCTTATTTGGAGAAAACATAATATTTTATGATATGGCTAAATACATAATTTCTAATGTATTTTTCAAGGGAGTTTAATTAATGAAAGGAAACTAAGTTATTTTAATATATTAAATAACTTAAGTTATTATTTGATCGTGAATATTATTATTGGAATAATTAATAGAGTATATATTAATTATTATAAGCGTAAAGGTTATACTTATTATAAGTATAATTAATTGAAGTAATTTAACATTTTAATAGCTTGAGTTATTATATTTTCGTAAAGGTTATATATAATATTTGAATATTCGATTTATAAAATATTTATATGTGGACCTTGGATTTAATAGTTCTAATTTAATTGAACAGGTTATAAGTAGTAATATGGTGAGAAATGAGTAAGTGATGAGAATAATGATAAGCTTGAGATTAAGCTTGTGACAGATGCCTTGTGTGGCACAATAATAGATTCAGTGATGAATTGACTAATTTAATAATGGAGGAATTATTAATTAAACAATTAATCTAAATTAATTATTAATTGTTATTATGATAGTATGTTAACTTATTATGGCTAGTGATAGTATAATAATAAGGAAATCGATTATAAGTATAATCGGATTTGTGATGAGATAAATTGTCTTCTAATATTAATTATTGTTATGAACAATATATTATTATCAAGTAATTATTTGATAATATGATAATTAATGAGTAAATGATTTATAAATATAAAAAGATTTATATTTATTTAACGTGATAATAAATCATATAAAGTGTTAATCAATTAGCGTGGAAATTATAATTCCATGGATTAATGAGAAATGGATTAATTAATATTATTATTAATTAATTGATAAGATAAGTAATTTATTAATTTCTATGTGCAACCATGCGATATTAAAGTATAACGTATGATAGTTAACTATATGTTATGCGAAGTATAAAGTGCAATGCGACTATGCTATATATGAATATAAACTATATAGTAAAGTTATTGAGTTGTAATAGGTACATGAAATGTGGGTGTGACAATGTGTATATTAAGTATACAATAAAATAATATATCATAGATATATTGTAAACAATTATTGAATTAATGAAATTTAATAATAACGGAGACAATACACTGTGATGATACCCGATAGAATTATATCCGGTAGAATGAAATGTACATGAATTTATATGTGCAAGTTAAAATTTACTACACGATAGTATTATTGGGACTACATTGTGACACATTAATTTATAACTTAAGTTATATAAAAGGGAATGTGTATAACTTAAATATATATGAAATAAACATATATAGCCTAAGTATATACTATATGTATACATATAAAACAATAGTAAGTACATTTCCACTTGCTATTGCTGAGTTGCCTTGTCCCAATTTGAGTGTCCAAATTCTTCCCCACTTCATATACACGTGAATGGATTAGTAATAGCTTATCTCCTTCATCTCTCAATTTTCTAGCTAGCTAATAATTGCATAGGGTGTGGGAGTTATAATGAGATTTACCAACCCTCAACCACTCTCCCTTAACCATTGTGCATTCTTGAAATCTTTTGGTTTGGTTTGGAAGGTAAGAGCATTGTCTGTGTATCAATTGGCTTATAAATATAGCCTCCCTTCCTCTCATTTTCTTTTGCTGAGAATTCTGTGAAGTAAGGCTAGTGAATATAGCATTATTATGAGTAAGTTACTGTGAGAGTTATCAGCAAGGGAGAATTGTTATAGTAGCAAGTTCATATTGCAGAGGTATAACACTCTATCCATGTTCTTCAATTCTAATTTCTTGATTCTTGAATTAAGCATAGATTTATTGATAACTTGATTGGAGTATGATTATTAGTTGCTATGCTAGCTTATAATCATGATAGAACTGTAATGTAGTAGCTTAGAATGATAATCTTTGCGAAATTCTGAGTTTGGCTTGAGGTACTGCCGAAGCAGAAGCTGCTCTGTTTCTGGCCGACCAACTGCGTAGCTGCGCCAGTTTTGTACTAGCCAGCAGCGCAGCTGCGCCGGTACCAGACTTGAGTTGGGCAAGGCCCTGCGCAGCTGCGCCAGTTTTGAACTGGGGCTCTGCGCAGCTGCGCCGGGACCAGTTTCTGGAATCTTGTTTTCTGTTGCAGTCTGTTTCTTCTAGCTTGGTTGTTACCACTTAGAGCAAACATGTGAACATAAACAACATGCAAACTTTGATACAACATGCATGATTTTAACAATGTTATAATGTATATCATGAAATGGAAAGCGTATGTTTTAAAGATAAACTAATAGTTTTAAAATAAAACTTATAGTTTTAAATATGAACGTTGACACATACGTGAGACGTGAACATTCTGATCTTGTGAAGATGTTAACATACTTTAACTACAAATGATAAGAACTTTAAAGTTGTCTTGTATGTGTCGAATTGTATCGTTCAAGTTTAAAATGATTTCAAAGGCGAACTTGAATATGTTTTCAAATCAAGTTGCATTAAGTATGAGTAGCTAGATTCTAAAGATTTAAGATGCCATGTTTGTGTTTATTACGTCTCTAAATATGATTCGTATGTGATTGGATGTATTGACAACTAACCAAGCACGAGTTCAAGCATGTTTTAAAGTGATGAACGAAGCATGTTTTCAAACTAATAACAATGATAGCTACATTCATGAGCATGCCTAACATAGGTTATATGATTACCTTATGTGTTTAAAAGCGAGCATGCTAGACTTTATGACTTTATAGCCTTGAATGGACTTAAGTTTTTACGGGTATTAACTTAGAACCTATATCATGTAAATTGAACGTGAAAAGGTTAAACGAGCATGAAAGTATCCTTTAATGTGTATACATACTATGTAGGACCTTATGCTAATACTTGAATTCGATTTCGACAATTAATAGAGTATATTTGCTTTGATATGGTCTTATGTGTTAGTAATGATATATGAGAATGATTAACTCAAAAGATGGATTACACTAGCTATATGTAAATAGATTAGTGGTAGACAGATATGTGTATATGAAGAATATTAGTAAGTACGTATGCGTAAAGTATACGTATACTTACATAGTTATTCTAAGAACACGATAAGAAAGTGAAACGAAGGTTCTAAGAACCAAGTTAGACAACAATGTAACATTTATTATTACATTGAGAATGTGTGGATACATATAACTGATGCGTGTGATCTCTATGATTAATATAACTGTGTAGGATTACACAAAGTGCAGAGATTCTTAAGCAGTTAAGTCGTAGTTGTTAAACTACGAATCAGGCAAGTCTTTCAGTTCCTATTTGATATATGAATTCAATAACTGTTAGTTGAATTATATTATGCTGTGATAATGTGAACTTATATATGAACTGTATATGAGATATAAATGAGATTGAAAGTTGATCTTTGATGATATACTTGTTATGTGAAAAGTAACATGCGTAGTAAATATAAACTGTTTATAAATGCATGAACTGAGTATGATGTTATATGCTATGTGATGCATGAGGACTGTTAGAATTGCTGAGCTGTCGAGCTCACTCTTGCAAATAACCACTTTTGCAGGTTAAGGATTCACGGTAAAGATTTTGTGCTTCTTGATTGATAAAGCTAGATAGTATCGCAATGAAGAATACTTTTTAGATTATCGTTTGAACCCTATTTAGGTTCTAAGAGTTGTACTTGATAATTGTATACGTTGTTTAAAACTTGTCGTACTGTAAAGATGTATTAGTTAATACATAGAGGATATCAAGTCGAGTTGTAAACGTTATACGATAACTCAAATAGAATGAATCATATTAAAAAGTTGATTCAGGGATTTTTAATTGATTCAAGTTATGAAATCAATAAAAGAATTTATTCAAAGGATATTGAAAAGTTTAAATTATTTCGCATTTTAGTAACATCGAATATGATGTAAAGACGAGATCTTGGATATGAATAGAATTTATATTCTAAATTATAATAAACAAAGTTGTATTCTTTTACTAATGATTAAAAGATGTAATAGTTTGACGATAGTAGTATCGTGACTGCACCGAATTCGAGGTTTCGAAGGAACGTGGATTTGGGGGCGTCACATTTACTCCATCATTATTTAATCATTCTATCAACCTTAAACAACATCAATGCTTACTATACCATAACCTTTCTATTCCCAGTATAGTTCATCAAACTTTCCACACTTTGGAAGTCAGGAACTTTCCACAATAATATGAGTTTAAGAACTTCCTAGTCAGACCATAGGAGTTCATTCGCTGAGGAGTTCCAAACATAGCATATGATTATGAGTCATGAACTTACCATAAGCATGAGTTTTAAAAGCTCGCACTTAATCCTAATAGCATCTTACTAATCTTAATAGTCTCTAACTATCAAATATACACATGAGAAAAGAATCACCTTTTCACCACATATACATTGATAGCGCGACACCAACATTCCAATGATTATAAACTAAGTGCAAGCACAAAACCCTTGCCCATACAAAGGTTTGTACAACTCAGCCATCACATGATTCTTCAATAGAAATCCCACCTAACTCTATCCTTCTCATAACTTGCTCTTTACTCGATACGAATTTTCCGCATCTCATCATTTATAACTCCTCGTGAGTTAACCTCGTACTATATCATAGTACATTCTCATTATAGCATCAAACTATAACTATTCAATCATTACTAACCATCTGTCTTTCAACTTTAAAAGGTCACGTCGTGACCTTATTCTATAATCATCTCCCTTATGATTCTTTCTTATCTCATTATCGTTTTGTTTTAAAACTTCTTATCTTTACCTATCATCATGTCATATAATGACTTCATTATGATTAATCTTATAGACTTCGTCTATTCATCGTTATTCGTCATCTTTATTATTGGAGTTAGGTAACTCCTGATTCTCATCTTCATATCTCTTCAAGATTCTTCTTTGAATCTTCTTGTTTATTTATTAACTCTTCTTTTAAGAATTTCTAACTTCGTTCATAAAGTTCAACATTTTATTCGAGGTTTATTCCTCGTTATTCTCACCTTCTTCTTATAATATTTCTAGGATTTAACTCATCCTATACTTCTACGTATGTGAAAGGAATCACCTTTTCGTTATATGTAACTTAACTTCTCATTCTCTAAGGTCATAGCCTAAGGTACTCTAACCTAAGGTGTATAACTTATTAGCTCTGATACCAAATGTAACGACTCCAAAATTCATACAATACAACTCTCGACATCGGTCGTTAACAATACATCCTTATTCAGACTTTACATCATTAATCCATGATACAATCACTAAAAATACGAAATATTTAAAACTTTTATATTATTCCTTCTTTATTATACCTGAATCTCAACCTTTATTATTACATAACTTTGATTCAACTTTATTTCATGAATCGCTTCGTCAGAGTTATTATAAACTAAAGCATACAACCACGTTCAATAACCCTTATACATCGGGTAAAATTTAAACTTTACAAATCAACATCTGTTAACCATCATACATTATCAAATACATTATCTGAAACCTTAAACAGGGTCTAAAATAATAACAATTCAGCCAAAGTATATAAATCTTCATGCATTACATCTGATTCATTTCTTTCAAGTAGCACATAGCGTTACCTTGAATCCTTAACCTGCAAAAGTGATTATTTACAAGAATGAGCTCGACAACTCAGCAAGATCTAACAGCTTTCATACATCACATAGCGCATAAATACATGCTCAACATACATCTCATAATAATTAAAGTAACATGACAAAGATTGAGTTCCTTACTCAATCAATATTCTTTAATCAATCAATGTAGTCATAAATTGACTTTAACATTTCATGTTTACAACATATCATGCTCTTTACAAAATAATTTAAAACAGTTCATCATCAAGTTCACGTAGAAAATAGAAACTGAAAGACTTGCCTTGATCGTTGTTTATCAATAACAGTTTAACAGCTTACAGATATCTGCACTTCACGTACCCTACACAATTATATAATCATGCACATCAACTATTAGTCACATAGCAAATCATATTAGTTGTAATGTAAACTTTATTCTACATCTCATAAACATTCCTATTATCTATACACAATGTTCAATTTGATTGTAATTCATTCAAGTGTTTAGGTCCTGCTAGGACTACCTATTGGTTTTATATTAACCACATTTCATATATAATAATGTTCGTTTCATTAGAATCGAGACACTATTTAAGTGTATTACTACGTTACACGACGTTTCGATGTTTATACGTCACACACCTAACTCGCCTCTTTTGCATGTGTTTTGCATGCTCCTATATTGGGTTACACTACTCCATAATGTTTCACTCTTATAAATATATAATATTAAATAAGGTCATACACACTCGTTACAGCGTTGAGACACTTGCACGTTCGTACGCCAAACTTGACTATTCGAACGCCCAAACGACACAAATTTGCGCACGCTTAGCACGCCCATTCGAATTGTCTAATACTCAAGGGTTAATGCTAAGTATCATTATAATACCTAATATTCATGTTATGAAAGTTAGAACATCATTTTATGTGGTCGGGAGCATTACATGTGCTTACGTGTATGCCCGACGCCCCCCGATTGCCTCCAAAAACATATCAGTCCCACAAATGACCATTTTGACCCTAGCTAATGACCTCAAATTGAAAAACTTAAAGAACAAAAGTTGTAGGTCTACTCGTGCTCGTTCCGGATCATCTTGAATTACCTCAATCCGAGTCCGTATGAAAAAGTTATGGCCGTTTTACCACAGGAGGTCAAAACAGTCCCGGACCGACTTTTCCTCCCGGCGCAGCTGCGCCCCAAATAGCCTTGGGGGCAGTGCAGCTGCGCCACTGGCAGCGTGCTACGCGAATTTTTTCTCCAGTTTGTTATTCTGGCGAATTTTCTAACCCTTTCTTCCTTCCAATCTTCATAAATCAAGCTATACACATCCGATTGAGTCCGTTTTCGACTCTATGGATTCGTGAAACACTGAACTACTTATCTACATAAAAATTATAACACTTAAAAAACATTAACAATTCTTTTTAAGGGTTCCAATTCAGTGTTCATGCTAATTTTTTATGTTTTACACATATTTAGTGAATTCATTCACTACGAATTCGTTTTACATCCGTTTTGACTCATTCAACTTGGGTTCTTTTCGTTTCTTATCATATTAACACAATCCATCACCAATTTTATAATTATGACATAAACTCCTAACCAATTTTAGTCTCAAAACAGACCCAAAATTCATATATTAAACAAAACTCACACTCGTCATCCTTAACATGATTTTCATGAATTTGAACACTCCAAAATTGTTTCTAGATGACTATTAACAGATTGTATCTATCTAAAAACATATATAAACCATACCTCAACAAATTCAATTAACAAAACCCAATTACAGAGAATTTAGCAAACAAAATCATAAACTAGAAACCTAGAAATTTTACCTTTGATTTGCTATAAAGCTTGAACAATTTCTTGTTTCTCCTTTCTTTGATTCTAAAACTCCTCTTCAATTACAGAGAATTTCTTCTCTAAACTCCCTCTTCTCAATTTTCTATCTTCTGCTCTATTCTTCTTTCTTAGACTTAGCACAACTAACGTATTTTTTATTTAGTCTATCAGTTAAAAAACCCAAGGCATCTGTTACAAAGGCAAAGGGTCACAAGGCCATGTTTGGCTAGAACTCCTAATCTCCTTATCCATTTATTCTAACAACTCCCTTACTATATGATACATATGTCACACTTCATTTTATTGTTAAGCTATTTAGCCACATTAAGTAATTATGCAATTATAACATGTATGATTACTACACTATAAATTATGAAATTACCTTTGTAACTAAAATTTATGAAATTACCTTTGTAACTAAAATAAGCATCTCTTATTAGAATAAATATTTTCATTAAAATAGTTAATATTTATTCCACTAATTATTTTAATTAACTCACATGAATTATATAATTATAATATATAATTATTTAATTCCTTTCCTCGCCTAAATTGTCTCAATATAATTTATTTAATCCACACATCTAACCACTACTTAAATATTAATCAATTTATTTAATACCATCATACATAAATAAATTATTCCATACTAATTTCCATTGAATATTTATTTTATTCATTAATCCTAACATCAATATTTATTTATAATTATATTGGTTATTCTCATTCTCATACCTATTTACATTCACTTGGCTAAATATAATACTTGGCTAAATATAATATATTAAGCCATTACATAAACGTATTACTCTTACATGTAATATATTACCTTCATATTTTATTAAAATAATTATATTTATATTAATTCACTATTTTAATTAAGTGAATTACTCTCATTATTTATGAAATTTAATTCATAACAATTATAGTTCCAACAAGGCATAATAATCAAATTATATTATTCAATAATATAACTTCCAACTTAATTAACTTAATTCCCTTTTCAAACAATTTCGTTTCCCTTCTTTAATAGTTAAAATAAATTAACTACTAAACCTCATTCCTCTAACCTATGAATATATATATATATATATATATCTTCTATATTCACACCACATCATATACTTCACCACATATAACACATATATACACATATCCAAACTCAAAACATCTCGTAATAAGAATTTTATTTATTAAATTCTTATTATAATAATTTTTTGAAAATCCGGGTTGTCACATCCTTCCCTCCTTATAAGGATTCCGTCCTCGGAATCACCGAAACCCTACCTTACTCAGGTTTCCATCAAATCTCTTTAAAAACATTTGTCGTTGAATAACTTCAACACATTATCTTAGTATAGGTTTTATATTTCCTACTACATTCATTTCTTCAATAAATTCTAGGTTTTATTTCATACCTTTCACTTAAACACAATTATGTTTCAAATATTATATATTCTCTAACTCGTTCATTTCCTTTCTAAGGATCATTACCATATACTTTACTCGTCGATCCCATATACTTCATAATTCACTATCTTATAAGTATTCGGGTTATCACACCTTCCCCTTGAACTGTAATTTCTTAGTGTTTGAGTAGTACGTACTTATCAGATGTTGAGATTCAAAACCCAGTATATATCTTTGCTGTAAAGAATAATTCCAAATTTCCTGGTAAATTATGATGAATTTTAGTGTGGTTGTGGCGCAAATTATGTAACCAACTATTTTCAAGGCAAACTAAATTCAGTGTCAGAAATTTCAACTAATTAATTCTTTCAGATATTCCACCTTCCACGTTTATAATTCCAACTAAATGAGGATATTGTTAATTCATTGATCTCAACATTACGGTCCAAGCACAGAAACGTACGGTCATGCTAACGAATACCCAAGGACAAATTTTAAGCAATGACTTTTACAAATTAATTTTGTTTGAATAACTCGCTTATTAATTGTTAGCATTTTTTTGCTAAATGTGTTTTGGTATAAAAGGAACCAAATTACAATGGCAAGGGCCGTAAGGGTGTAAACGGATATATACGGATTCGAATATAATAATATCTGTATCCCTTTATTTGTGGATACTTTTAAACCGAATATGGATAATATCCGTTTTTTTTCGAATACGAATAATATCCATTTTTTTTGAATACGGATGCGGACGAATGCGGATTTTTCGATTACCATTTATAGTCCTAACTATAACTAGAATAAAAAATAATAAGTTTTAAAATATAGTTTATTAATGAATGAATGTTAATTTATTTATTTTTAATAAATAATTAAATACAATAGTTTTCATCATTTTTGAAATCCTAAATTTCAATACTACTTATTAATGTTTAGATGTCCAATATTGTAGTGTGTATGAATATTTATAATTTATAATTAGATTCAAAAGTTTACATTAAATATTTAATTATTTTTCTCAAATACTTGATTAAAATTTTAATAATATGTTTATGGGAACTTTTATTTATAATTTATCCTCAATACATAGATTACAATTTACATAGTTATAAAAAGTTTGTTTATTTCATTATATTTATGGAGAGTGAGAGTTATAATATATATGTGACAACTGACAACTAGTTAATCCAACTTCATCCAAAATTTATTTTGGACTTGCTTTAAATATTTGGACTTCCAATTTTTAAATAATTGGGCAAATGAAAGTGATAAATACTCCCTCCACCCGAAAATTCATAAATGTGAATTAATTATTAAACCCCCTTCTAGATTAATTCTAAATTAATTCGGACTTAACACATTTTAACAATAAAATTATATTATTCATTGTTCCCGTCTCCCAACATTGCAAGTAAGTTTTGAAAGTAAAAAACTTATAACAAGCTAATAACTATAGTTTTTTTCTTCTAGTATATAATTTTCTTGGTAAATGATACATTTTAGATATTTTAACTTTATAATAGTAAAAGTCTATTAACTATATTTAAATCAATTTATTTCAGTTTATTAATATTAAAATAAAAGTGTTATTTCCTACTTTTTAAAAATGAAATGATATATTTTTAAAATAATTTTAGTATGATAATGAAAACTAATTATTATATAAGGAATGTCACTTTAAAAAAATTATTTTGCTTATTATATAATATATAAGTTATTTGAATACGAATTTCGGATACGGATCCGAATACGGATATTCGCTATCCGTCGGATATATTTTCGATCGGATGTTAAACGAATACTCCTATATCCGTATTCGTATCCGTTTATTTGCGGATACCTTTAAACTGAATACGGATATATCCGTTTTTTTTTAATTCGAATAATATCTATTTTTTTCAAATACAAATGCAGGACAAATACGAATTTTTTTGTTACCATTTACAACCCTAATAAAGGGTATCCCCCAGAATATAGCAGATTCATCTAGAGACAAGCCAAAAGATGAGCAAGCTATACATGGACTGTAAGCCAAACCTACAATAGCCAACTACAATAGTATGAACAAAAAGTAGTGGCTCTAACAAAAGATTTACAAGTTGAGAGTCTAGATTTGATAATATTTATGACATCTAATGCAAGTCTAGAAGGGGGAATGAGGGTATTTCTATGTATCCTTGAATTTTTGGCTTCCCATACTTTATAGAAAGTGACTGCAATGGACAGGCAGATGATATTTTTTGAGAGCTTTGTACCTTGGAATGAAGTAGCAAAGTTAACAATATCATCCCAGTTGTTTGAGATGTGGTCCCAGTTTCCCAAATATAAGGAAGCATCAAGTAGAAGTTTGAAGTAGTCACATTTGAAGAAAAGGTGATCAAAGGATTCCAGGTGTTGCCGGTAGAGAGGGCAAAAAGTAATATGTCCAGTGTAGAGCTTTGTTCTGTCATTCGTTGGTAATCTCTTGTGGAGTCCTAACCATAGTATGAATGAGTATCGAGGAACATGGAACTTGTTCCATATCATAGAGTGCTAGGAGACCAGCTGGCTTCTTGTTCTAGTGTCCTCCCAAATCTATTTTACCTTTAGCATGTGGTTGTCAGTTGCACCCCATAGAATCTTGTCCTCTGGGAGTGTAGAAGCTGGCAAAGATTCAATTTGTCTTATGAATAGAATGACATCCTAGTGATTTGAGTAGGGGAGGTGCCATGATGAATCGACAAGGATATGGCTAACAGTAGCATTCACATGGATACTAGAATTGTATATCAAATTGAGTGAAGGGTTAAGAGCAGCCCCATTAAGCCAAGGGTCGAACTAGAAACTAAGTTTGTCCCATTTCCAAAGCAAGTATGTCAAATGAGGTAAGATATGGTGTCTGAGCTTTAAGACCTGCTTCCATATCCAAGAACAATAATTTGGAATGGGTATTTGCTAGATGGATCTACCTTTGAGGATAGAAGTTTTAATCCATTTAGCCTAGAGAGATGTTGGATTGAATTAGAGTATATGGATGAGATGCATCATCATAAGAGCCTTATTCCAGTCAATGATGCTTTTTACTCCCAGCTCTCATTCAGAAGTGGGAAGGGAAATAGTACTCCAAGCCACTTTTGCACCATGAGTTGCTAAGGAGGAGCCTTTCCAAAGAAATATATTAATGATAGACTGAATGGATCTGATCACTGCCTTAGGAAGAATGAAATGGTTGCTCTAGTAGTTTTAAATAGCAAAGAGTATAAATTTGATCAGTTGGAGTCTACCGGAGTAAGCAAGAACTTTTGAGGTCCAAGAGGAAGCTCTATTTGTGATTTTGTGAATGAGAGGAACACAGTCAATGAAGGCCAGTTTAGAAAAGATTAAAGAAACTCCTAAGAATTTTGTGGGGGGGGGGGGGTACTCAGGGAGAAGCCAAGGAGAGATAAGATGGAATGTGGGTGGAAGAAGGGTCAGAGTTTGCAAGATAGCATTGGCTCTTATGAGTGTTGGGAATAAACCCAAAGACAAGAGAAAATGAGTTGATACAGGAGTGAACAATGGCAACAGTTGGGAGACTAACATGACAATATATGAGAATGTTGTCATCAGCAAAAAATAAGTGGGTTAATCTGCAATCCTTTTTTCTCGAGTGAAATTTGAAATCAGGATCATTGGCTCCCATGTCCAATTTCTTAGAAAGCACATCCATGACAAGCACCAATAAATAAGGAAGAGAGGATCACCTTGTCTGAGAGTACCTCTAGAGCTTGCGAAAAATCCAACAAGAGAACCATTAATCCTGATAAAGAACATGGTAGTGGACACACAAGCTTTTATCCAAGCAGCAAAATTAGGAGGGAATTGGTAAAGCTCCATGATGTCAAATAAGAAATCCCAGCGAACAGTGTCAAAAGCCTTTTTGAGATCAATTTTGATGGCACACTTAGGTGGTCCCGAAGACCTGTGATAATTTTTGAAGAGTTCCTGGGCCAATAGAATATATATATATATATATATATATATATATATATATATATATATATATGGGTTTCCCTTTTTCCAAAATATAGGATTATTTTTCGAGCATGAGAAATAGGATTTCCAACAATGTATGTATCGCCGACATTATATTGTATAATTATTAAAGATATGAATCTGAATAAGAACTTCATATTCAGGTTCAGTAGAAAAATTAAGATTTTAACTGAATGCATTAAGAAATTAGGGATAGCCGAACAATCTTATATTCTTACTTATTGCTAGATATACAATTGTATAAGCATCAATATATATGCTTTTGCTAGGATAAATAAATTAGCAGATATTATAAATAATATGTATCTAAAATTTGCATATAGTGAGTCACCAGTGATAGAATCAAAAAGTTGAAAAGTTCTTCTTGAGAATTGAATTCCAGACCTCCCTCACTCCTTAAACAAATGCTCAAACCAACTGAACTATAAGAGCTTTTTATTCTAAAGTCACTCTATACCTTACTACATCTCTTTTTAATACTTTTTGTTTTATTCAATCATATATCCATCCATTTTATTTTCTACTACTATTATACACACGGGGGGTGCACACTTCTATTAATATGACGTTCTTTTTTCTTTGTCCATCCATAAAACTCTGAGTAATTACATTTATGCCACATGTTCCTCCCTTGAAAATTAAAATTACTACTCCATTTTTCTTATTCGATGTAATTTGGACCAGAACTATTGCTGGGCTAAAGAAAATTAAAATATCCCGAATCTCATTAAAAAAAGTTTGTAAAGAAAATTCGATTGAATAAATAATATAGTTTCAAAATATGTAACAGAAAATATTAAGTCCCGTGTTGAGTTTTTAATTAATCAAGTTCAATTAAAATTTAAATATTACTTTTTGTCTCTAACTTAACTAATCTATTCTTGTGAGTTGTGAAGGCTAACTCTATCAGCCTTGAGTTTGATTTTTTTACCTCTGGCACATTTTCTCAATTCGATGATATTTTTATTCACGTCAAAATATATAGTAAATTTGTTTTGTTTTGTTTTGGGTGAGACATGGTAGAGACATTGATGTAATTGGTTTAAGAATATTTTTGCCAAACTATTAGATTATATATGAATGTGATTTCATTCAATTGTTTTTAATTTTTTTGTGATATTTTTATTTTTCAGTCGAAAAGCAAGGTTTATTTTAAAACAAAAAGTATTAACAAGAGATGTAGTAATGTATAGAGTGACTTTAGAATTAAAAAAAATCCTTGTAACTTAGTTGGTTTGAGCATTTGTTTAAGGAGTGGGGGAGGTATAGAGTTTGATTCTCAAGAAGAGCATCGTTTTGTTAAAAAAAAACCAGCAGGCTGGCTTTGTGACGCCCCCAAAATAGGTCTACACCACCTATTCTGAGTCTCCAGAAATACATGGTACATAATTTAAATACAAATCTTCATATTCCAACTATTACTCTGTCGTGAATAATACGACCACACATAAACTGTGAATAACAATACTCACACTCCTTATCATTGATACGTTACATAAAAGTACGGTCAATAACTGTTTTAGGAATTAAAATATTTGAAAAATGCTTAAAGAAACCTTCGTACATGGGAGGCCATGCTTCTAAGTTATCACTACAAGAAAATGCTCTATCAGCGACCAACGGTGTCAGCGACTGCAATATTCGGTCGCTATTTTGGACATTAGCGACCGCCTTTGGCGACCGTTTGTGATTCTGGTCGCTAGATACAATTAGCGACCGCATGTGGTCGCAAATTGGTCGCAGGTATACTTTTGCCGCCTAAAAATTTGGCGCAAAATGCTGGCTGGAAATTATTTTGCGACCATAAAGTATCAGCGACCGCGTTCGGTCGCTAATAGGTCCACATCATTAAAAATCTGCGACCGCACACGGTCGTGGAAAGCGATCGCTGATCTTTTTTAATGTTTAGCCCCAGGCGAATCAACAGAACAGAAAATGGAAAGAAAAGGAGGGAGAACAGAAAAGGGAGAAGACGAAGAAGTGGGAGAAGAGAAGAGGAAGAAGAGAAACCACCGTCCGCCGCTACCGCCTCACCGCCGTCTACACTCCCATCAATTTAGATATATATTTCTTTTTGTTAGACTATACTAAGACTCCATACATTTCCTTTTGTTATGCAAGTTTAATAGTAATTAATAGTTGTTTTAGTGTAAGATGATGTTGAATTAGCCAAATAACTAGGATTATGCAAGGTTATCCCTCATGTTTGTGATAGTTTTACAAAATATTGGGCATATATGTATTTTACAAAATAATGGGCATATATGTATTTTAGGATTATGCAAGGTTATCCCTCCTGTTTGTGATAGTTGTAATTTGTGCTATCTTTTTTCTCGTAATTTTGCAATTATTTTCGTGATTAGGGTTTTTGGTTATTGTTTATTATTTAAAGGATGTTTTCATGTGTTTAGGGTTTAACTATTATTATTCAGATTTTATCACAATATTTTTTCAACTTTGTGAATTCATGTGATTGCAAAGTTACACATATTAACTTAGCAATTTTTTTTTATACATATTCAATTCATGTGATTGTTTCTATTATTTTATTAGTCTTTTGTTGTGTTAGTTGGCATCAAAGCAAGGATTCTAACTTCTGAATTGATGGATGTTGAACGTGTGCTAGATAACCCACCTCCTTGTAACGACGAGGGGCTATAGTCATTTTTAGTATACTAAAATGTTTTTTTACAGAAAGTGCTATGGTCATTTTTAGTATACTAAAATTTTATATTATTGTCATTTTATATTCATATATGCATGTATTGTCATTATTGTCATTTTATATTCAAATATAACTCATAATAATATCTTGAAATTTGTAAAAATATAGATGACTTCGTCTTCAGCAACGCCGAAAAAGCGCGGCTTGGGCCGGGGGCCTAATCACGTGCCGAAGGCCCTTGCTAATCCGGATGACCAGATTCTTATTTTTATACGTCCTCCTCCTGACAGCACGTATGTCCGCTTTCTGTATATATAAACTCTACGTTTCTTTAATGTAACTTGTTGTATATTGCTTTAAATATTATAATAACTTGTTGTATATTGTAGTGACTTTTTAGATAACAAGATAGTCAAGTGTATTTTACAGTTGTGCCTGCAGAACTGGCCGACACCTGTGATTACGTGGGCGAGTACACCTATCCCCCACAAGGATGCAGTATGGGCTGAATTTCAAGTAAGTTTTTAATTATTTAGTAGTGTTAGATTATATGTTAATATAGAGTACCATTTTAATATTATTATTGTTGTTTTATTTGCAAAAACGGTATAGACAGGCCTCTGTGATACAGACACTATTTTGGCAGAAGTGCGCGGTTTGCACCAAAGACAATTTGAATAAAGAACGCACTAAAAGCCCTACACAGAGCATCTATCGACCATCCAGACCAGGGATTGGAGCACATACACGAGCAAAACTCCTGGTGGTGCACCCAAATCATATGGGCTGGGATGTGTGCCCAATGGAGAGCTGAGCCCTGGGTCAAGAAACGCACGACTGCCGCCACCAACAGATCCTCGGGTGTACCTGCTGGCAAAAAGGCGAAAGGCACCTACAGGAGCGGTAGTATATCACAGGTGCAGCATATCACTGCTAGGGTATGTATAAATAGTACAATAACTAGTGAATATTTGATAGAATATTTTTAATATGTTTACAATCAGATATGGTTTGTAGAATATCACATGTTTACTTAGTATGGGAGTATATTTTGTATAGGAGTCTCATTCTCAAGGCCGTACGTCTATCCATTGGTTGGATGTGTACGTGGTCACCCGTGATGGTCTGCCTGATGCTATCCAGATCGCGATAATAAGTTTTTACAACTTTGATATATGTTGTTTATCAAGTTTATGTTATTATTTAGAATTTAGTATTTACTTTTAACTATTTAATTGTTAACCTGCTGACAGGATACTTATAAGCGCTTATTGAATGAGCGTTATCCTGAAGGCACTCCATGTCTGGTCATTGATCAAGAGCTGTGGGAGAGGGCGTCAGTTGTGAAGAAGAATTATGTCAAAGGCCAAGGACAACGACGACGCCTAACCATCAGTGGTACAGGCAGCTCTGCTACCCAGTCTACACAGTCATCGACCCATCTAGGTCATCATACTCCTGCTGACTGTGTGAGAGCGATCTGTCAAGATCGTGATCTTCTTCGTATACTGGGCGGGCATTTGGGGGATCTGAGTCCAGATGAGTTAGCTGCTGCAGTGGCGGCAGCAACATCATCACTGCAGGAGGCTGACGACCAGGTAATCTTAGTATTTATATTACAATCAAATTAATTAGTCACTTATATGTACTATATATATAATTAACTTGTTTTATTATTTTGTTAAATATTACAAGGTGATCATTCAGATGCTAATTTGGACGAAGTTGCATGATGACCGATACTAATTTGGACTATATATGTAATTATTTTGTTATATTCATTCTTTGGATGACTCTAAACTTACACACTTGAGATTTGTATACATTGTGTTGGATGACTCTAAACTTACACATTTATATAGTTTATACTGTTTTGGTGTATATGTATGTGTTGGTTGGAAGTTTATATATATTGTCTGTTGTGTGTTGGGCAGGTACAAAACAGGTACAGTTTTTTGGAAAATCCAGAAAATAGGAAAAATATTTTTTTTATTTTTATACATCAGCGACCGCATGTGGTTGCTAATATATATCAGCGACCGTTATTGGATCAGGGAGTTAGCGACCGTATACGGTCGTGGATGGCTGTTGCTAACACGTGGTCCACGTCAGCCTTTCGACCCTGACAATGCTGACTCAGCTTAGCGACGGTATCGGTCGCTAATAGCGGTTGCAGATACATCGGTCGCAAATAGTGGTCGCTTTTATGCATTCTAGCGACCGGATATTATGCGACGGCTGTCAGCGACCGGTATCGATCGCTAATGGTCAAGTGCGACCGTTTAAGGTCGCTGATAGGCGGTCGCTGATAGTCCTGTTTCATGTAATGTATAATAGATATCATAGGACTTGAGAATTATTCTTGGTTGATCCAATAGACCCCAAAGAAGAAAGAGAAGATTACTACCCTGTTCATTCCAATGGTGAGTATTCTTTGCCATATAATTATCTCAATTTTCTCAAACTGAGGATTATATTTTAACCATACTCTAAGATTATATAGGTAGTGCTCATAGATATAATCAGCAAGTGGATGCGCACAACTATGTCTTATAATAACATGAAGTTGTATGTGGTTAGACATCTTGTATGATAGTGGCAACACACCCTTTCAAAGTCGGGTTCACTTCACCAAGGCCGGGTCACCAAAATTAACTGTTAAATGACGTATACGACACTAAACATTTAAAGTTCTCAATATAATTATATATTGTCATGCTGTTTTATAATGTATTGAGAAACTTCAACAATCACCGACCATCACTCTAGTCCTTGTTATCCCCGTTCGACCCAACTACACTCTTATTACCTGAAAGGATTGTGAAGCAAAATGGTGAGCACAATTAGCCCAGTAAAAAATATTATGACTAAAGATAATTAAATTATCAATAGCTTTCATCAGTAATGAATCAGATCTTTAGAACCTTAGTGCTCAACAGGAAAAAATCTGATAGAACACAATAGACAACAAGTTTTAGATCAACAACTGCAGCGGAACAAGCAATCCATTGGAAGAGTCAAGTAGAACATAATGTCTACTATCTTCTCCATGTTAAAAGTCCACCAACAATATTTCATCCCTGTAACATCAATAAACAGTTCCTGCCACAATCATGTAAATAGTTCATGATTATAATTATATTGATAAATTTCTCTTCGCACCCAGGACAAAGATAATTTTCATCACCTGCCTTTACCTGAAACACCAAAGATCATGGTTATACCAAATCACAGTTCCTGTTCATAATCACGATAATAAATTCATCTTTGCACTCAGGCCAAAGATATTCATTTGTAACATCAATGGTCATGATCATACTAGTCTACAACCTTTAGTATAATCATGTCAGTCAATTAATCTTTGCACTACGGGCCAAAGATATTCAACAGTAACATCAATGGTCACAATCATGTCAAACACCTGTCCATCTTTGCACTACGGGACAAAGATATTCAACAGTAACATTCATGATCATGATCATGCCAAGCACATGTTCATCTTTGCACTACGGGCCAAAGATATTCATCAATCAACTGTTTATCTTTGCACTATAGGCCAAATATATTCATCAATCAACAGTTCATCTTTGCACTATGGGCCAAAGATAACTTTAACCATAATTTAAGTCTGAGGATTATGACAATGATATAAGGAATGAATCAAATGAGATCAAGGTCAAATATTAGAGATTTATAATCAATTTATCCAGAGTTCAATAATATCCAAATTATCAACATGAAGATCAAAACATGGATCCAATTTCAAGAATAAGATTTATAAATCAAAGATAATTTGGACAGAAAATAAACCAATTTTTATCGTAAATAGTACCTCGTGAATAGTAACTCGTGAATAATAACTCATGAATAGTAACTCGTGATTAGTACTCGAATGAATAGCAACTCATGAATAGTAACTCGTAAATAGTAACCCATGATTAGTAACTCATGAATAGTAACTCGTGAATAGTAACTCATGAATAGTAACTCATAAATAGTAACTCGTGAATAGTACTTGAATGAATAGTACTCCGACATGAAAAGGTAAAACTTTCATAATAAAGTTTAGACCAATATTCCGGTGAAATGATATTAGAAGAAGCGCAAAATTCAAGAAATTTCTAATCATTTTAAGAATTATAGAAGCAATACTTACCATAGTAAGTTTAAATTTAGAAATCTGAAATGAAATATTATTACTTACATATTATAGAGTATGAAAGAAAATAATATTTCTTACGAATATTGAATGGAAACAACATCCTTTACGAGGAAAATAATATCCTTTACCTTAGTAGAATACTAGATCTGACTGGAATATCATATATTATGTTGAGAAAATCTTGCACTGTTATCTACACTCAAAATATCTTTATACTCACAAGAAATACGCTCAATAGTATAAAGAAAGAATTTTCTTATTCTGGTATGATTTTTATTTCTAACTAAGCACCCTATTTATAGGAAAGGTGTGGCACACCATTATTGACAAAATATACCAACGAATGATTTTTCCAAGCTCACCACTTTTGAAAGCACACCACCTTTGAAAAAGGATTTCCAACACATGTTTATATATATAATATATATATATATATATATATATATATATATATATATATTAAAATATTTATAATTATTAAAAGAATTCCATTTTTTTTTCTTCCACCTCATTTTATTTTTATGCCATAAATTTATTATAACAATATTACCACTTAAAGTTAAAAAATTGTGCTATTATATTATCACATTATAATATTATAATGTAATATTATAATAATATATTTGAATAAAATATTTTATCGAAAAAGATAAAATGTCCACTTTCAACAAATGTCTCATGCTAAAAATTTCTCCATTTATGTCAAAATTGGACAAATATTTACTTATCATATTTATCAACAATTTTTATTTTATTCATCAATTATTATTCATAATTAATATTATAGAATTACAATATTGACAACCATGTCGTTCCCAGGAAAGAGGGGGCTTTTCGATAAGGATTCTCCTCATTGGCGCACAATTATATAACCTAATCCCTTTCCTCAACAGAACTTTCTAGACATTGCCAATAATGCTATCTAATAATATTATTCAAATAATATAAATTATTAATTTAATAATATGAAATATTATGCAGCGGTTATTGTGACAATTATTGAATCAATAATATAAAATATCAATGTAGCAATTATTGAATCAATAATATAAAATATTGAACAGTAATTACTGTAACAATTATTGAATGAGTGACTTCTTACGTAAGAACCAATAATTTGAAATACTGTGCAATACCGTGAGCTACTGTGCAACAACGCGCATTACTGTATTTTTATATCACCGGATATTTCAACAGTTTAACGGTAATAGTTTTATTGTTATTTTTATAAAAAAGTTTCTTCTGTTGCTTTCTATATCTGACGCTCATTCCGTTGTGGGATCCACCAATTATTGGTTATTTCGGCGCCGCCGTCGTATTTTACCGAATATAATATTCTCCGACAGAAGGAATATTCTCCGACAAAATGAATATTCTCTGACACAACGAATGTTTTATGACAACTTGCTTACTTTGTAAAATTTGCACATATCACCCTTAACTTTAACCTTTTATCAATTTAACCATTTACTGAATAGAATAAAAATTATAAGAAAATTGAATACTTTTATTTCATAAAATTCGGGGTCTTACAAGCCTGGCCCAACCCGGGCCACGGGCCTTATATTTTCAGTCAAAAAAAATTGGGCCATTTTGGCCCGACCCACCGACTGCCCGGCCCGCTTGCCAGGTCTAAGTTTATTGGTCTTGGTTGCTTGGGCTGATTTAATATGTTACAGATTGCTTTCTTTGTCGGCCCAAGTTAGATTAATAGTTCATTGAAGGTTCCTATTCGATCTATGTAAGACCCCGATCTTTATGAAATAAAAGTCTACTTTAAATTTTGATTATTATTTTAAAATTTTAAAATATTGAATTAATAAATGGTCAAATGAACAATTAATTGGATAAGTGAGTAAATAAAAGGTATGATTAAAATATTTGATTTATTTTTTTATTTAAGTTTTTATGGATAGAACATGTTTATATTTGTTTGTGATGGATTAAACTTGTATAGACATGAATCAAATGAAAGAAATCAAGAAAACAAATGAAAAACGAAATCTGAAAATTTTCTAAAAAAATAGTTAATACTTGATTTTGTAAAATCTATAACTCTTTGTGTATAATGAGTTAGGAGATGAGATTTATATCAAAAGAAAGCTCTGGAAGTAAGCTAATTAAAGAAATTGGAATCGCCCAAAAATTCTTTATGAATTTTTCGTGGTGACTGCTTGAAGGAAACTGGTCCGAATGACTTATAGTCTGAAAATCAGTTTCTTAAGCTTTATTGCGTGAATTATAATTCTTAATCCGACCGTTGGATCGTTGTAATTTTTGGATATGTTATACATATATAAGTTGAGTATATGTCCACAAATTTTGAACCATTAAAGAGTATCGAATGATTTGTTATGAAATTTAAGAGGTGACTGATTCAGAATTTTTGTAGCAGAATTTTCAGCAACATGCTTTAAGTTTTAAAAATGTATAACTTAATGATTTTAAATCCGATTTGGGTATTTGAAGTCTAGTTTCTGTTAAAATTAATTATTTTGACAAATAAATTTTAATTAATGGTGGTAATACCATAAAAGTTGATGGACGCTTTAAAATTAAATTGTCATGTATGGGTTTCTTAAGTTATGTTATTAACTTATAAGTTTTGGAATATTAATTATGAAACTTGGTGAAAAATCCTATATTATTATTTCAGAGTTACTAAAATTTTTGGAGAACTCTTAAAGAGCAGGAGTATTTATTGAATTTTTAAGATATTTAAAGTTAGTTTATGAGTTAGTAGAAATTCATAGAAAATCTATGAATGAGAGAAAATTATGAAGTTTACTGAAAAATCTTATAATAATATAAGATTAATATTGATGATGTTTTAAAAGATATAAAAGTATGTGGAGTTAGTATTTTATTTTGAAGCTATTAAATGATAGCTTTTATAAATAGAAATAATTATAAAAAATTGTCGGATAATCCGAAAAATGTGAAAATTATTTGAAAAGTTCAGAATAATATTTTAAATATTTTAGAAGTGTTAGTAAGCTCATGAGATGTTGGGATGTAAAGGCACAAGCAACGAATGAGTTTTGATAAAAATAAAAATAATGATTTTATGCGATAAATAAAGGCACCGTGAATGAATTATGAATTATTAGTTGGTTATATTTTATTTGAGGTGAATATGTTTTGGTGACCCCGACTTTTAATATAAATTAAATTGTTTATAGTAAGGTGTTGATTTAATAAATGTTTATAGTAAGGTGTTGATTTAATAAATGTTTTGGTGACCCCGACTTCTAATGGATTGTTGATTCCGCTGCAATTATGGTTGATAATTTTATCATCTACCATAGGTTTTAAATCTCTGATTTACTACTGATGAATGTTATTGATAATTTAATTATCTTAGTCATGATATTCTTTACTGAGTTATTTGTGCTCACCCCTTTTGCTTCACAATTCCTTTCAAGAAATAAAAGTGTAGCTGGAACTAGCAGAGAGGACATGAGTATAAAGTGGTGTCTCGAGTTAGTCGCGATCCTCATCAAGTTATAGAATAAGGTGACATAATATTTTTATGGTGAACTTAAAAATTTAAATGCGTGTGTCATATTCTACACGTTATTTAACAGTTAATTTTGGTGACTCAAATAGAGTTAGGTGTTGTCCAAGGTTGGGCCTTGAGGGTCACAGTTGGGTATGATAGTTGTTTTAAAACTCACAAATAATTGTTGTCTTATTTGATACGACATTATGATAATTCGGGTGCGGATAATGTCGTACTATATACGACATGGTAATAATTGTAAATAGGAAGATTTGTATTTGGATTCTATTGTGTTTTTTTTCTGACTACCCAGAATGGGTTGAGTGGATTGGACCTATTTTGGGGGCCTTACAATCTAGGTGTCTGAGGGATCACATAAGAAATTATTAAGATTCTCTAACCCAAAAGATTTTAAGTGCAAGACATCATTGGTGGAAATTTATTTTAAGGGCTAATACGGAAACAATATTAGTATGAGTTTGAATGAGAGTCTTTTATGGAAATAAAACAAGAGTCCTTTATGAAAACAGAATTCGTCAGAAAATCTAATTTGTGTTGGACTCTACAAACCTTAGCTTTTGTTCCTTTAATTAAGCTCTTTCAGTTTGTTTTGGAAATCATATATCTGTGTAACTTATTTGAGGTTGATATTATATCCGTTGGATTTAACTAATTGCTGAAATCATGATAATGGTCTGAGCTTTTATTGCTAACAGATTTATATAGTCGTTGGACTTCATGTTAATATTAGTAGCCATCTATTTTTCAGCAAAAAGGGTGAGAACTTGGGAAGAATTTCTTCAGGCCTCAATCAAGTATAATATAGATTCTTTATTGTGTGCTTTCATAGAAAATTTTCAGCATTCTATTGTATTGTTCTTAATTTTTTTTGGGCTGGAAAATTATAGCATATTGTAATTATATTCTTTGTAATAAATTCTGATTTCAAGCCTTGTTTGGCTTGATCGATCCAGTAGTGGATATGATCTGTTCAAAGGAAGCTTTCAAGGTTGCAGAGGTACAAAGGGGCAGTGGTATCCATCTCAGTGCAAAACTTCTTTGAATAAGGAGTTTTTTCTTTGTAATCAATTGAGTTATAAAATTTAATAAAAAGAATCTTCAATACCAATTGGTATTGGACGTGGATTAGGCCACTAGATTAGAGGATATGAGCTGAACCACGTAAAAATCCTTGTGTCCGCGGTTTGCTATTTTATGTGATTTGATCATTTAAGTTACACTTTGTATTTAAACACGTTTACACGATAGTGTTCTGCTTATATTTTAAGTGAACTAATTTAGACACTATTCTCGCACCAGTTTCTCATGTCTGCATTATAACTAAAATTATAACTAAAATAGAAGTTAGTCTAATCCAGACACAATCTTTCATTGCTTTCTTCTGTCTACATTATAACTAAATAAAATATATTGCAATGAAAGTCATTAGCATCACATGTCTGTTTTTACCTGTAACACAAAAATAAAAATTCGTCATTGTCAATCAAGTTTTAGCTTTGACACATATTCACCCCCTCTAGGTGTGTACATATACAGAATTATAAGAAATGTTTAATTCAGTAACTAAAAGGTTTAATTTATACAAATATAGAGACATTAAAGTTCAATGTCTTAAAGTTAAAACATTGAGGTTTAAAGTGTAAAAAGTAAAAAACTTAAATATTTAAAGTATATTTGAACCAAAATTTAAAGACAACAAATCTGTTTATGCGAGTAAAATTGCAGGTTAATTGATCATATTGTCCTTCTCATTTCGTGTTAGAATTCATAAACTTATTATTTATTTTTAGTTATCGGACGAGATTTTGCAACAACAACAATAACAAATTGTACGTAGAAGGATTTTTTGTCTTATTTTTTTAATGCAAATTTGACACGAATTTGGAAAGGTTCCAAGATTTGGCAATTGCATTCATCAAACTATATGTATAAGATTATTTGTTGCATTAATTTGTTTTAACATCTTTAAAGATTTAGATCCAAATCTGAACAAATAAGTCACGGTCTTAATTTATATGCTTGATCAACAATGAAGAAAGTCATGGCCTTGCAAACAAATCAAGGAGTATAATACATCTTTATCGTTCATACTGGGAGATACATTTGTATTAGTAATGAACACTGCATGGCGGCTACGTTATTAGTTTAACTCGAGAGTTTATTTTTGAACCAGTAGACACCATTTGTCTTGTCATTTTCCTCTGCCTCAACATAGAGACACTCTTTTGCCTCTCTCCACATTGCCTTGTAAAATGGAGTGCCATCATAATGATAATAATCCCCTAATACTGGCTTTATTGCTTCAGTAGCCTCCTCTGCATGATAATGTGGGATGGTGGAGATCAAATGGTGGAGCACATGAGTGTCGGCTATATGATGAAACACTTTGTTTAGAATTCCATAATTCCTGTCGACGGTGGCTAGAGCTCCCCTCAACCAGTCCCACTCAGAAGAATCATAGTGAGGCAACGAAAGATGAGTGTGATGTAGCAAAGTGATCATCACGAGAAACCCATTTACAACATGTAATGGAGCTCCATATACCAGCATAACCCATGAAAGTCCTTTTACTAGGGCAACACGATATACCAAATAAAAACCGGCAAGAAAACCAATATCCGACAACAAGATTTGAACCCGTTCACGTTCAGAGTAAATAGGGCTGTATGGGTCAAAGTGACTTGCGAACCGATCATAAGATCGTCCGGCTATGTTTACAATCAAGTACAAAGGCCATCCAAGGGTGAGAGTGAATGCGATGATGAAGACTCTGCCGAGTGGGTTGTTGAAGTAATGGTAATACGATCGAATTGTGTTTTTGAATCGAGGGACATGATTTTCATCACGGTCAAGAGAATTGGTGTTAGCATGGTGTCGACGATGACTAATTTTCCAAGAGAAATAAGGGACAAGGAGAAGAGAATGAAGAATAAAGCCAACAGCGTCATTTAGCCAGTGATAGTCGCTAAAGCCATGGTGGCCGCATTCGTGGGCTACCACCCATATGGCGAACATGAAACAACCTTGAACATACACATAAGCAATCCATGCGAGGTAAGAGAGAGGTTTAGGAAGGAGAGGGATGTA
Source organism: Panax stipuleanatus (assembly GCA_020205555.1). NCBI lineage: Eukaryota > Viridiplantae > Streptophyta > Magnoliopsida > Apiales > Araliaceae > Panax > Panax stipuleanatus. The sequence continues at coordinate 140,958,523 of CM035122.1, read as the reverse complement.
GTTTGTGCCAAGATAGTAGAGGAGGAAGCAAACAGAGATGTCGTAAACTAGGTAAGAGAAAGAACGAATGAGGGAACGATTGAAACAATGGGGTGGAATAGCTTTCTTGATGTCAGCGAGTGTAAATGGAGGTTTTTCATGAGGAACTCGTCGGAAAATATCTTCATTTTTCCCTGCTTGCTTTCCCTCACTAGTAACAGGCATACGACCACCTTTACCCATTGTTTAACAATCTGCAAAGTAAATGCCCTTCATAAGAAATAAATACTAATATAAACGAAATTAATTTGATTGTATAGAAATTTCGTTTGTCTACCAAGCATTAATCATTCTTCGAGTAACAAGAGAATTAATACGTACTCAAAATGCGAAGTAAAAAAAATTAAATTAATTGTCTAAATGAAAGATTTATGTTTGTACTTGTGAGTTTGTAAAAATACCTGAGAAAGATTTGTGCTTTCGCCTTTAATCTCTCTCTCTCTCTCCCCCTCCCTCTCCCACTTTTTTGCTGGCCTTATTTGTTGTTAGGTTTTCCTGAACTTCACTACTTGGGCTTGTAATCTATATATAAGGACCACTATTACATGTTTAGTTATCGTTCAGTAGGTTTAATTCAGAATCTACATATCCAGTCAAAAAGATTGAGTCAAATTAGTACAGCCAGGACTATTCATTATACTATGTATGCATATGTGAAGGATTATACGTACGTTCGCATATCAACATGTATTTAAGGTAAGTATCATGTTAAAATTCTCTTTAATATCATGTATCAAAAATTTTAAATTAATTGACAACGAATTGAGCAATTTCTCAAGATTATATAATGAGTTTTCATTATAAAATTTTATGCCTAAAACATATGTATGATCATAATTATTTTCTTTACTAGATTCACATCTTATAATTTCAGAAACAAGAAATGAATAAAAATTTACAGTGCACAATGACGTGATATGGGGTGCTAGTCAAAGTAATTAACTTCTAAATTTGTTTTTTAGTAGCTGAATGAAACTGGTGTTCTTAGTTCATGTGGCTGGAAAATAATTGAAAAAACGTCGAACTAGCATGCAAACCTCATTCTTCTTGATTCTAACACACGCACTAGGGTTTGTCAAGGTAACTTACCTAGTTGATTAACTCCTCATTAATTCGTCAATATGCAAGTGTGCTATGATATTCTAGTTTATTAGGGATCGTATCTGTGTGTTGAACCTATATATATGTTAAATTATTAATTAATGGCCTGAAATGTCCATTTTGGTTTGCTGACAAACATAATTAACTAATAACTTAAATACTTGAATCTTGTTAGATTTATAAAATGAACTCAAAGTCTAGTATATAAAGATATCAAACTCTCTAACTCAAAATTAATTGACAATAAAAAAAATTGACCCAAATTATTATATACTAAACATATTTTTTCAAAATATTTAATATGGGACAAAAGATATCTCTACCGCATCATCCCACCACATGTAGGTACAAATTTACGGGATTAATAATAAGTTTTCTGTCAAACATGTGCTTGTTTATTTAAAGATATTTTATCCGTGTGACTATGTAAATAATTTTAACTATTTTATAGTTTATATGGTAGTTTGTAGTCACATGGGATGAAATATCTTTAAACAAACAAGCACATGCAGTTTGACATAAAACTTATTATTAATTCCAGAAATTTGTACCAGGTGGGAAGATTCATGTATCTAAGTTTTTAGTTAATTATGTTTGTCAGCAAACCAAAATGGACATTTCAGCCAATTAATTAATAATTTAACATATATGTAGGTTCAACACACAGATACGATCCCTAATAAACTAGTATATCATAGCACACTTACATTGACGAATTAATGAGGAGTTAATCAACTAGGTAAGTTACATCGACAACTCTGTTGAAGACGGATTCAATTTTAATATATGTTTATTCCAAATTGGACAGGTATTTCCTTCAAATTAAAATTTTACTATGGATATGCTGTTTCTTTTAATAATTTATTGGTTCTTCAACCTTGCTAGTCGTGCAGTATACAGAAAGGGCAACAATTACTAATTAATTGGTTCCATCAGCTCTTTCTCTCACCAGTAGTAACCTCGTCACTTAACAATACATTTGATTATATTGCTAGAGTAAAAATGACATTGTAAGAATAAATATATATTTTATGATGTTTTTGAAATTATATTTAAATAATAACAATTAACAATTTGAGCGGTACTTATTTTTCTAGAATAACACTAAATATTCATATGCATCATTTGAAACATAGAATGGGATCCCAAATTTAAGACCATTAACATCCGACTTTTCTCTATTTGTTTTTGGTTATATGTTTGCATTTCTCTTTTTTTAACAACAAAAATCATTGAAATATAATCATCGTACGTACATGAAATTTGACTATTTTTTTCACCAAAAAAATGGGTGATATATCTTTTAGATTAATCTATAATACAAGACAAAAGAGAATATTGCATGCTCATGTATCCTTGTTAAAACATATCTTTAATGCTGAGCCGCCAAAGCATGGCCAAAATAGCCAAGACCCAAGACAGGTAAGAAAGAAAACTGCATGACAAAATTAAAATTAATGTAGCCGCCAATGAGGACTCACTACATTGAGAGCAGCCCATGAGAACTAAAAATTAGGTCTGATAGTACTCTACAACAACTACCAAACCCCAACCTAGGATATACAACAAAACTAATCACAATGAAGTGCGGGCGGCGGGCGGGCATATTATTAAAATCACAAAAAGTCCATAAAGCAACTGAGTGGCGGGCGCTTTAGGATTCTCAACTTCTCCAGCACATTAAACATTACAATTTACAAATTACCACCTTTCTATAAATTGTGAGCTGTTGTGGAACTTAAGAGCAAGAGCAGTGACTAAACAGTCGCCACACATAGAGACACAAAGGCAAAGGGGAGAGCTAGGAACCAGCGAAAAGGTTCTCTTTCAGGTATTTTCTTACAAAAACAACCGAATCATATTTGAGCTTTAAGTCATGTTTTTACTTTTACAACACTATCATAGATTAACTTTAAGCAAGTTTCCAATAAATAATTTTTTTCTTCCTCTATTTTTGCAGGCCTGTGAAGAAAAATGGGTGCAGGTGGCCGCATGTCCGCTCCACCACCGAATGGCAAGAAGACTGCAGCCGAGGCCCTTCGACGAGCTCCTCACGAGAAACCTCCATTCACAATTGGAGACTTAAAGAAAGTCATTCCACCTCATTGCTTCCAAAAGTCTCTCATTACATCTTTCCGGTACCTTATTCAGGATCTCCTCATGGCCTACTCCCTCTACTATGTTGCCACCAACTATATCGACCTCCTTCCTCGTCCCCTCAATTATTTGGGTTGGGCCGCTTACATTGCTGTTCAAGGCTGTGTCCTTACAGGGGCTTGGGTCGTTGGCCACGAATGTGATCACCATGCATTTAGTGAATATCAATGGGTTGATGACCTTGTTGGCCTTGTAGTGCACTCCTCCCTCCTCGTCCCTTATTTCTCTTGGAAAATTAGCCACCGTCGTCACCATGCCAACACGCAGTCCCTTGACAACGACGAGGTATATGTCCCAAGATTTAAGTCTAATATCCGAAACTATTACAAGATCCTCAACAATCCACCTGGCCGAGTCTTTGTGTGGGTTACTACACTTGTTATAGGTTTTCCTTTATACTTGATGTTTAATGTATCCGGACACAAGTATGAGAGGTGGACCTCCCACTACGATCCTCATAGCCCACTTTATTCTGACCGTGAGCGTAAAGAGATCATTATTTCTGATGTTGCTATTCTTGCAGTAATCTATGGGTTATACCGTCTCGTATTGGCCAAAGGATTTGCATGGGTTTTTCTTGTCTATGGAGGTCCACTACTAGTTGTTAACGGATGGTTCGTGTTGATCACCATTCTCAATCACACTCACCCATCTTTGCCTTACTACGATTCCACCGAGTGGGACTGGTTGAGGGGAGCTCTATGCACCGTTGACAGAGATTATGGAATTCTAAACAAGGTATTCCATAACGTGTGTAATGCTCATGTCTGTCACCACATATTCTCAATGATTCCACATTATCATGGACTGGAAGCAACGGAAGCAATGAAGCCGATATTGGGTGAATATTATCAATATGATGGAACTCCAATCCTAAAGGCAATGTATAGAGAAATGAAAGAATGCATATATGTTGAGAAGGATGAAGGTGAGACAAAAGGTGTCTATTGGTATAGAAGTGAGTTTTGATGTGCTAACAACAAACAAGCATGCAAAACCCCTGGATGGACCTGTTTATGTTCTTAATTGCTATTACACATTTCTTCCATTTCCTAGTGGCTTAGGGTTGTATGCTTAACGGGATGAAAATCGACCCGTTATATATAATAAAAATAAAACTTCCAAATCATTTGTTATTCAAGAATTTGTGTCAAATACTGTTAAAGTTTGGTTTCTGCATTCATGCGTATATTTTTAGTTGGAAGCTTTCATTGCCCATACCGCTGATGCTTACAAGTTACAAAGAGGGAAAAGAGAGAGAAGTTCAATTTTAAAAACTCAACTGCTTTTAATATATAGGTTAGAATAATGGAAAATAGTGATATGGCGAATTAATATAGCACGTGGGAAATCCTAAACTACTTCTTGCACAAACTAATACCGACTCCATCCCATAATATATGACGTTTTAGAGTTAAGCATAATCATTAAAGAAATGATTGTATAGTATTAAATATAGTATCATTTGTCTATAATATCCTTTAATTTTCTATTTACTACCATACTTATCTCATACTCTCTCTCATCTGTAACATTTTTCCATGAGAGATAATTTTGAAAAGATTGTAATTAATTCCCCTAGATTTTTTAAAACGTCAAATAATTTGGGACAAATAAAATTACCTAAAACGTCATATATTATGGGACGGAGAGAGTAGTGTTCACTTAATACTTTCCACTTAAAAAATAATATTCCCCAAGTTTGAAAATATAAGTTTATTATTGACTTTTTAAAGTCAACTTAAGACATTGTCAAACTCAAAATTAACATAAATTTTATTTATTTTAGTCAATTCAATGACTATTGTAAACGATTTAAAAAGTATTACTCATCATAAAGTTTATAAATTTATAATTGTTAATTAATCATTTTAAATTTAAATTTAAAAATATCTCAAATTAAATTTTAAAAGTCAATAATTAACTTATAATTTGAACAGAGAAAGTAGCTTACATCTCCTTCCAAATCCAATGGTCTATTTGGAGTGGGAAGTACTCAGTTCAGATTAGTGGTGCACAACAGGCCGGCTTGGTCTGGTCCGGCCTGGGCCTGCTAGGCTTTGGCCGTTGACCAGGCCAGGCCAGACCTTGACTTTTGGACCTTCAGGTCAGACCAGGCCAGGCCTTGACCACCAAACCAGGGCCTGATGAGGCCTGTAGACCAGGCCTAGGCCAGGCCTTGGGTCAGGCCCAGGCTGGTCTGGTTCAGAATTTAAAAAAAAAATTGCATGTGGGCTTTGTTTTGGGGGTGGTCCAGTCTGAGGAAGGGCCTGGGGCTGAGGGGCTGGGGGCGGGGGCCTGGGGCTAGGGCTGGGGGCTGGGCGCCTGGCGGCTGCTCCTGCTGGCTGCTGTAGGCCTGTAGTACTACTTAATAATTTTTTTTTTTGAAACTTAATAACTTAATAACTAACTTAATAATAACTAACTAACTATAATAATATGCTATAATATTAATAACTAACTAACTTAATAATATTAATATTATGAATAAACTAACTAACTAATAATAAATAACTAACTAACTTATATTAATAATATTAATAATAACATTAATAATAACTATTATTAATGTTATATTATTAATAACTATTAATAATATTAATATTATGTACCTGTTATATTAATAATATGCTATTCAATATTAACTAACTTATGAATATTAAATAAACTAAGTAGTATATTAATATTAAAATTTAATCAACTAACTTATTAATATTAATAAACTAACTCATATATGTATAGTTGTTTACTATGCACTTCGTAGAAAATACTGTAGATTACACTTTTATTTTTTAAATATAAAGTTAGTTCATTGAAGTAACTAACAACTAAGTAACTAACTTATTATTAATATTAACTATCAACTATGTATAGTTGTTTACTATCAACTAAGTAACTAACTTATTATTAATATTAAATATACTAACTAGTTATATACTAACTATGAACTAACTTAAATGCAATTAACATGCAATTAACATATTAAATAAATATGCATATTAACTAAATAAATATATTAATATGCATATTAACATATTAAATAAATAAATATGCAATATTAAATAAATATGAAATAAACATATTAATATGCAATAAACATGAATATTAAATAAATAAATAACATATTAAACATTAAACATTTAATATTTGCATATTTGCATATTAAATATTAAATATTAAAATATGCAATATTAACATTAACATATTAATATTAATATGCAATATGCGATATTTAATATTAATATTAAATATTAAATATTAAATATTTAATATTAAATATTAAATATTTAATATGCATATTAAATATTTAATATTAAATATTAAATATTTAATATGCATATTAAATATTTAATATGCAATAAATATAAAATAAATAAATATGCAATAAACATGCTATTAACATATTAAATAAATATGCATATTAACATATTAACATATTAGCATGTTAAATGCAATTAACATGCTATGCAATATTAACTAACTTATGAATATTAAATAAACTAAGTAGTATATTAATATTAAAATTTAATCAACTAACTTATTAATATTAATCAACTAACTCATATATTAATATTAAAATTTAATCAACTAACTTATTAATATTAAATAAACTAGCTAATCTATTAATTAAATGTACTTGCAAGAAATCAAGAATGAATAATTAAAATTTTAAACTTTATTGATGTATTAATTAAAACTAATGTATTATAATTTATAAATTACAATAATGAACAAGTTAAAATTTATTGTTTATTGATGAATAATTATAAATTTAAAGTTCAAAAATTATAAATAATTAATTGAGTAAAAAATCATGTAAGGCCTCAGTCCAGTCCAGTCCAGTCCAGGCCCAGTTAGACCAGGCCAGGCCAGACTTTTTTGCAGGCCAAGCCAGGCCAGATTTTTGCTTAAAAATACCGGCCTTTTCAAACCTTCCAGGCCAGGCCTGATCGGGTTAGGCCTTGATCAGGCTGGACTTTGACCAGGCCGGGCCCAGGCCGGACCAAGGCTAGGCCGCAGGCCTCGGGCCTTTTGTGCACCACTAGTTCAGATGTCTAATTCTCGAGTAAAATAATGATATTGACAAAAAATCGTAATTTCGGGAATGTCGACATTAATAACTTTCTTGAATTGTTGGCATACTATAAGGAATTAATAAATTTGGTTATTTATTGTTGTCAATTCACTGACTAGTAGCGGAAAAAGTGGTGTATCTGAAAAACTCCGAGCTTGAATATTGATATATGAGTAAATAATGCTATTATTATATAAAAAATAGTCGTATAAAATTCACATATGCATTTGGCAGAATGATCTGGTGGACTAAAAGTACTTAAAAATTAGATTTTGAATTTTTTTAGTGTTTGGTGATCCTTTAAAAGTACTAGCATGTTGAGATTCCAGCTTCAAACCACTTTTGACAGAAGCGGAAAATTTATCCCTTTGAAAATTTTAATAATTGCTTGTTTCTTCACTGTTGATAAATTTACCCTACCAAACTACCGGGAAACTATAAAGTGCATAGCAAGTCATATATCCCATTGACATATATTGCCTCACTTAAATATGTATGCATATTTGGGAAATTATAGTGCAAGTTAAAGCTATACGGAAGAACCTTTTGGTAGTTGAGCACTAATCTAACGATCAATACAAATAGAGCGCAATATCCGTCTTTAAATTTACAATGCCTTTACTTCATACTAGTTTAGTAGCCCGTACAAATCACGACCCCTCTTTGATAAATTTAGAGTTAAGTAACTGTGGGTCTAAATGCAAATTAGGATTCATAAGACTTCATTGAATTAAATACGCAAATTAGGGTTCACATTATGATGAAATGAATGACGAAAAAGACAAAAATGAATGAACAAGATTGCAATTAATGAACGAAGCATTAAATGAACAAAGAAGGGAAAACCCCTAGGGTTTCCACTCCAAGATGACTCCTTCTTAAGGAAAGATAATATCAATCTCTTCCCCGGCTGTATTTGGTTGGAACTATCAAAACAAAACAAGGAAAATGAACAAAATATGAACAATAGAAAGTCAATGTACCTTCTAGGGTTCGGTCCCCTAGGGTTCAGACCACTAAGGCGCGGCCTCCCATGTCCTACGCAGAGTGCTTCTGTAATAACCCAATATTTTTATATAATAAGAAATTTTGAGTATAATTTTTTTTAATATTCTTTCTATCAAAATAAAGGTGGGAATATGTGTAAGGTAAAAAATATGTATTTATGTGATAAATATGTATTTATGTGATAAATATATATTTATTTATTGCACGAATGATTTTAAATAATTTTTTTAATAAAGGAATTGTAGATTACTATAAATTATATCTTTATAATAAACTAATTTTGATAGTAAAATATTTTATTATTTATTTTCCATGAAAATATGATTAATATATTATTTCAATAATATAAGAAAGGATTTTTAGAATTATTATAATAATTATTTTATTATAGGAATTTATCAAGATTAGTTAAGTTAATTATTTTAACTTAATTAATAATGGTATATTAGGTAAAGTGGGATTATAGATCAGAAACCCTAATTTTTGATCTATATTATGAAATTTCATGAATTAGTACAATTATTGTATAATTGTATTTAAAAAGAAAAGTATAATTATATCATGAATAATAAGAAATTATTTTCTTAAAGAATTTGAATATTAAATATGATTATTAACTATATTTATATTCAAATATATGTAGGTATATTAATACAAGTTATGATTATGAATTTTAGTTATAATTATGATAATTAACATAATTATATGAATATATGTTAAGAATTTAATTATTTATTGTATTTACATATTAACATAATAATTGATCATGTTGATATTTAAATGAAAGTGTGTATATTATGTGATTATGGTTAATAATTAGAAAACCCTAATTTTTAATTTAGAAAGATTAATTTTTCTAATTAAAACCCTAATTGGAAATCCTAAAAATTAATTTGTAAACCCTAAGGGTTAAACCCTAAAAATTGGGATAAAATGACTAGGAAGCCATTAAAATGGTAAGCAAATTGTCCAAAATACCCTTTTTGCATTTTTATAAGAAAGTGTACAAATCTTGCCAAAATATTTGGTGGTTCACCAACTAAATATTTCACATGTGCTATATATCTATTATATCAGCAAATCCTTGCCACCTAGCATCAATTATGACCATGGATTAAAAATATCAAAGATTAAAAGTAAGAAAATGACTTACTTTAGTTTTCAAAAGCCAACAACTTTCTCTCTCTCTAACCTTCGAATTTTGAGAGTGAATCTCAAGGATCAGAATCAAAAGTCAGATCCAAAGATCAAAGCATAAAAAGGTATAAAATCCTAAATTTTGTAAATCCTTGTGATTCATGTTATATGTTGTGTTTAGATGTTTAAAGTTATGTTATATGATGTTATTTAGTGATCTAAGATATTACATCAAGGATCCATAACATCTAGATGCAAGAAATTAAAGTTTTAAAAACTAATCAAGAACCCTAAAATTTTTGTTTGACAGCCTAATGTCAGGGCTCGTAGATCTGTGTGTGTTAGATGATATATGTGTTTAATGTTTTAGATTTGTTCTCTGTCATGAGGAGAGTAGACTGGAAGTGGAATCAAGTCCATTTCATGTCTAGTTCTCTAGATAATGATGGTCAAACAAGTTTGACCGAGCACGAAATCTGTTTCTAGGCAACCTAGAAAATTCCCAGATTTCCCAGAATGTCTGACAAGCACTTTTAAGGCCTTTGATCTTGCTACTGATTAGTGATTAGGCCATGTTAGTGTAATGGATGTGTAGACTGACATGTAGACTACACATACATGCCCTTAGAACACTTAGATTAGCAACAGAATCAAAGTAGTGGACAAGGGTTGACCAACAGCCCGGATGAATTTCTGGAAAACCAAGAATTCATCAAGAACAGATTTCTGACAAGGTTTGACCAGCCTTGATCTTTCATATGTGATGTTGTTAGGTTGATCTAATGAATGATACTTGTTCATTGACATAAGGACTACAAGATTTGACCCTTTAAATGCACTGAGTAAGCATGGAATGCAAACTATAAGGATCCAAAGTAACACCCATGAACTGTTCTTCATTTCTGGGTAACCCAGAAATGAAGAATAGCCTTCCGACAAGAACTTTGATGGCTTGAATCTCATTGTTGTGATGTAATTTGGCCATGGAACTTGTTTGAGGTTGTAGTATTACATCAATACTATAACCTTAACACCATTTCAAACCCAGAAACTTAAAGACCAAAGATCTAGCATTGGTCAAACTAGGTACCCGGTTAACAGTGTATGAATGTTCTTCGTTGCTCAAAAACACTTATAGCGACAGTTTTTGTTGTTATAGGCCTTTAGTGACGGTTTTAATAAAAATTAATTATATTAATTAAAATAAATCAAAATTAATTATACAATAATTTTAAAAATTATAAGTTAAAAAAAATAACTTTTAATATTTTGACATAAATTTTATTAATATTTTAATTTAATTAAATATTAATGATATTTAATAATTATATTAAATAAATTAGTTTAAAATGATTTTAATATATTAAAAATCATTTTAAATAATATTAAAGTATTAAAAAATATTTTAAGTTATAATAAATGACTTTTAATATTTTGAGATAAATATCATTAATAATTTAATATTAATGATAATAAATTTATTTAATAATTATATTAAATAAATTAGTTAAAAATTATTTTAATATTTAAAAATGATATTAAAGTTTTAAAAAGTATTTTAAGTTATAATAAATAACTTATAATATTGTGATAAGAATTTCATTAATATCTTAATATTAATGATAATGAATTTATTTAATAATTATATTAAATAAATTATTTAAAAATAATTTAAAAATTTTATAAATCATTTAAAGGTGAAATAAATATTTTAAAAATATTTTAAGTTATAATAAATAACTTTTAATATTTTGATATGAATAACATTAATATTTTAATATTAATGGTAATTATTTAAAATGATTTAATATCTTAAAAATTATTTAAAGGTAAAATTAAGGCTTTAAAAATGTTTTTAAGTTATAATAAATAACTTTTAAAGTGTTGACATGAAGTTCATTAATATTTTAAATTATTTAAATATTAATGATAATGATATTAATTGACAATTAAATCATTAAAATGATAAAAGTGATTGAAAAAACATTATAAATGATTATAATATTTGGAAAAATATTATAAATGATAATTAAATTATCTAATATAATATTTAAGTTCTTGAACAAAGTTTTATTAAAAATAAATTCGTTAATAATCCGATAATGCAATCGGGATGCCGAAACGATACCAAACTCAAACCAAATAGACATAGTTTGATTAGATATACGTTCTTATGTGTTTTAATGACTGATATGACTATGTGATTACATGTTTAAGCAGTATAATGTGTTAATTTAAATTATTCTAATTAAAAGAATAATTCTATTGATGATAGGACATTGTATTAAAGATAATAGCTTAAGCTATACTACGTAGCAGTAATCAGCTATCAAGACAAGTTTCTTTACTCAAATTCTTATTAATATTCGTGCAAACAGGTATATATAGTATGCTAGTTTTCAATTCAACATAAATTTATCAAAATACAAAGCATGTTCATGAATAATTATTGTCAATTATTCATATTCGTAATGATATTCATGATTCAGTTATTTCTTATTAATATCTCATTAATGTCTGTTGTCATACAAGTGTCCCCACGTGTATGAACTATTGTATTTTTGCAAGAACTTTTAAATTTGAAATTTTTTTGATGTGACAAATCCTGTTACATACTATTATACTTCGGTATGTATTTATAATTTAAAGACTGTCTAAGCTATTTGACTCGGCTAGACAGAGTTGAATTGTACTGCTAATAGTATTGGTTATGATAAGGTCATCTAACTGAAATGTTTAGTTAGGATTCCAGACTGAGAAAGAACAACCCGTAATGGAGAAAATGTTTTTGTGCCTAAGGCGAACAGAGTGAATGAATTTATCGTTCAAACAGATAGTGTTGATCAATACAGGACATAACGGGGCTGATCACCCTACATGTCCGTAAGACCAGAGCGGTTTGCAGATGAATTTTGTTTAAACCTTTTCAAAAATGAAAAATAAAAGTTCATGGTCCATTGACCGTTCAGTATTTATAGTCACTACGTCGTTTCAAAATTTTAAACGATTTGATATGTTATCAATATATGTTTTGAAAGACTTCATAACTGTTGATTAGTTGTAGAAGTAGTCCTTAAAGAAAATATTTACTTCTTTCAGCTAAAGTTTATTAACTGCTATTACTTGCTGGGCAATTAAATGCTCATTCTTGCTTTAAATTAAATGTTTTCAGCTAAGCGTGATCAACCAGAAGGCTCTGGCATAAACAAAGGGAAAGAAAAGTTGCAAGAATAAGTGTTATGGTATTTTGTGTAATAGTTAGACTTTATAAAGACGATAATATTTATTATCTATCATGTAATGAAATATTTTAAAGGTCATGTACCTGGGATTAGAAAACTCTGATATGTATATTAAGTTTATTATTTATATTATTCCGCTCAAAGAAATGATATCGTGTAGCACCTAAAGGAAGAGCAAGAAAACATGATTTGAGCAACAAGAGTTTTGAAGCATGTGATCGAAGAGAAGTCTCCATGAGTCCCAAGGCAAAAGGCTTATGGAGGCAACTCATTTTGAGAATTGATTGAGGGATTGGATTGGTGGCTAGAATAACAGAACGATTTGGGCATTACTCTGGTGACTAAGGGTATTTCTGGAATTTCCCTGAGGTCAGGTGTCTGACACGTGACCACTTTCCAGGAAACTCTATAAGTACTCCTTCCATTCTATGAAGGAGAGACTTTTGGACTTTTTTGAAGATCGAAGACTTGGAAATTCTCTCTCAACCTGAAGCACACCCTAGAAGGCTCCCTGGTTCCTTGGTACCCTAAGAAGGTTCTCGAATCCTAAGAGTTCTGCCACGTGTCATTGGAGTAATTGCTCACATGTTCTTCTCCCCTCTTCAATTCATCAATCAATTTTGTACTCTTCATGAATTTCTCTCCACAGCCAAAACGAAACCCTAACCCTAGCAAGGTACGATTTCCTTGCCCATATTTCTTTGGCTACTCTGCTAGGGAGGTGTAAAATTTCTGAAGGGTATGCCTACAACTTGAAGCGGGAGAACTACATGAAAAGTTTCACCGATAACAACAGAATGCCAACGAAGATTTCATCAATGAATGATACTAGAGCTAAAGATCAGGTCTTACCGACTAAAAAGTTATTGAAAATGAGAACTTTTAAAATAAGAAACCAAAAGTCCACTCATTAAAGCAACTAAGCAAAAAAATTGAGAAAGTATGCTAAGAAGTTTTCTTTCATTTCAATTTCTCAAAGTAAAGAAACTGAGGGCATAAAGACTCCATAATTCTAACTTTTCAAATTAAGGGAAGTACATTATATGATTTCTCACATATTTTTATTCGTACATATGTACACATGTGTTATATATAAATACCCATATGATTAGCAAATCTTTTTCTGTTATAGGACAATACCCATGATATATATATATTCTCGACAGAACATCCTCCAGAGTTGGCAGATGAGTTTAATAATCTCTTTTCAAATGGTCTCCCCCTGGAAGGATGATTCAGACAAAAGGGTTAACAAACTCTATTTTTGAAAGTGGCAAAGAACAACTCCACAGGAGAGCTTGATGGATGTTGGAGCTCAAAAAACCCCTAAGGGTTCAATTCTTCAAACTGATGCCGATGAAGTTCCTTTCTTGACAAAAGAGTAACTACCAAACAAAACGAGGACAAGAATCGAAGAAATGAGCAAGAGAAGAAGAACTCAAGGGTTTCCCTTCCTAGGGTTCAGCCCCTAGAAGGCACACTCTTTTATGAGCTCCAAAGTGATTTCCCAATCAAACTTTAGTTATCATGATGAGCAAGATGACTAAAATTAAGGAAAGATGCGAGAGATACATAAGGACAAAGGGATGATCTCCCCTCAAGTCCTTCATGACGTAGAAAACTACGCGAGGGGCCAAAAGATTATGACGGTATGACAAAGGCTTTAATAACATCAATCCAAAAAGACATTAGAAGCCTGCCTTAGGCATAATACGGCTTATAAATTTAAATGTTAAAGAGTACACCCTGGAGTTTGATCACTAGAAAGTGGAGATACAGAGACGAATTCACTCATCAATAAATGTAGCTAAGCCGAATGACTATGGCTGATACTCTGCTAAAGCCACATGAAAGAAAGAAGGAGGGAAGCTCATACTAGATTTCAAGAAACACGATCAAGGGCCACAATATATAGTCTATTTAAGACAACATGCTTTAGTAGCATACAACAAACCAAGCATCAAGAATTAATAGTTGATGCTCATGTCGAAACTATGAGAAGTTCTATTACACAAACTTCATCAACACAAGATGATGGACAACCCACATACTGGCTCTAACATCGAAAAAATCTTTGAACTGTAGATACAAGAATATCAAGAATCCACCTAAGATGGTTGTCCACCAAAAAAATGGTTATTTAAGTCCTCAAGAGTATCTCTTGCCAAGCAATTAGATGACCAAGGAAGGAGGCACAAGAATTGACGAATTAAAAATTCACCCAAGATGGTGGTCCACTAAAAATGGTGGTTGAAGTCCTCAGGAGTATCCCTTTCCAAGAAATTGGATGACCAATGGAGGAGGCATGCCCTAGAATTGATGGATTAAAAATCCACCCAAGATGGTGGTCAACTTTAAATGGTGGCCAAGTCCTCGTAAAATACACTTGCCAAGAAATTGGATGACCCAAGTGACGAGACACCCCTATTTCAAGTCCTCGTAGAATACACTTGCCAAGAAATTGGACGACCTAAGTGACGAAGCACCCGAGTGTTACACTTTATCATTAAAAATGAATGAGAAACTTGACTATAAGTCCTTAGACCCGAAAAAGTTATACTTTTAACTTTAAAAGTAATCGAGGCACCTTACTGTAAGTTCTCAGAATTGACAAGTTATACTTTTAACTTTAAAGTAATCGAGGCACCTGACTATAAGTCCTCGGACTCGACAAGTTACACTTTTACCTTTAAAAGTGATTGAGGCGCCTGGGTATAAACCCTCAACCCCGAGAAACTTACACTTTATCTCTAAAAGTGGTGAACGTTATGCTTTTTTCGACAAAAGCATGATTTATTACTTTTATGGAAATATGAAACGTTATGTTTTTTGTTAAAAGCAATCTGATTATTAGTAAAATAACAAACTTTCACTTATACTTGAATAATTTTTTGATTTGTTAAAAAAAGGAGTATGGATTCAAGTGTTGGTTTGCGACAAATTGAAAAAAAAACATATTTTTTCTTTTCATGTTTGCTCTTTTATAATGACTATTGTTGTCTTGGAGTATTAATTTGAACAACTTAAGATTCAATGTTAAATATTGGATTTTAAAGAATCATTCAAATTAAAGGCAATCAATAAGGTTAAAGAAACTCAATTTTGAAAAATGAAATGTATGTAAATGAGTTTTTTGATACAAGAAATGGAAAATACTACAAAAAGTCATGATCTAAAGGTCATGGTATATCAAACTGAAGAGGGGGCCATATCTAAAACAGCCAAGTCAGCAACGACAGTATCCCGAATCTTAAGATTTACAAATTTCAGTTTCTTGACATCTCGGTTAGTTAACTCTAAGTTCTGAAGCTGACACTTTACATCCCGAAAGCTGTGACTTTAGATCTTGAGACTGGGTCTTCAATTTACTTACGGCTTCATAAAGATCCGAAAGTTATAATGAAAAGTAGTCATCTTCATATTTATGTACAGTGACCTCTGAACGTAATGCAATAAAAACAAAAATTTGACTTGAGAAGATCCAGCCTAGCACGAAAAGGAGACATATCAAAACCCATGACTGCAAGGTCGTCAACCTCATCGTTAAATCTCTCCAAGTCCTCTGCTCGCAAAGTATAGAAATAAATATTGTGGAGCTCAAGAACAAGATTTGTAAGTCAATCTAGAAAAAAAATTGGGCGGAGGCCACCTTAATAATCAGTCAATCAAGTATCTGCGGGAATCGAGCTAGGAGACGCTCGAGACTTTCTTGACTAGAAGAGGATATCTAAAAATCCCTCCAAGAAAAAAGATCTCCACTTGGATTGAAGGAAGCTCTAGCGGGAGCTACTTTAGAAGCCACTATAGAATTCATTGATACAAAGAATGAAGGATCAGGAGGGCTGCTGTGCGGTTCATGAATCCTCGAAGCCTTAGCCATTTGGAGGATAATTAAGGTCACTATACGGCGAGGTGGCAACATCCAGATTGAGAGCATCAAATAAAGCAAATGCATCAACAGGAAAAGGTAAATCTTTCATCTTCTCGCTCTGAAAACAAAATGACAAAGTATAATATACTATAGGGAAAGAAAAAAGATTCAAGGAGAAAAATATGTGTTAACTAAAGAAAAGGCTCACAATATAGCCAATGGAAAAGAGTCGTGAGATATGACACCCCCAAATCCGGGTATTTTAATTTCTACGGGATTTGGTGTTCACTGTACAAATATCATGTGTCTATCTACCCATAAAAAATTAAAGCCATTAAATAGATAGAAATAAATCCTCCCCTTATGGGGTTACAGCATTTGATGTGACGAACGAGATTTTGTAATTTATTGAATTAAAATAAATATTTTTCGATGATTTAATTATTGAGTCAAATAATTAATTGATGAAATTGAGGTAGATTAATTTAATTATATGTGTTACATTGATTAAATTAATGTGGAGAAATTTATTATTCCAAGTATGAATTTAATTGAGCTTATTTGATTAAATAAATTATTTAATAAGCATAATGTTATTCGAATTAATTTAATAATTAATTAGAGATTTAATGATTTGACATAATTAATAAATAAGAATTTTAATTGTGACTGTGATTTAATGTCGAATTATTTTATTTTATTTAATTAATTTAAATAAGATTATATGATTAATTGGGTGTGACATTATTAAACTATATAATAAGAATGAATTAAATTAAGGGGAAAAGAATTAATAAGAACTAGCCAAACATGGCCTTAGTGGGGGTTGGAGCCAGTTAACCCATTATGGGATTAACTGACAACCACTCACCCATTACGCTTATATATCTTATACGTATTATAATTATACTTATATCATATCATATATCCATATATTTTATATCTGGGGAAAAATTCAGAGAACTTAGAGAGAGATTGAAGAGAAAATTTGAGAAAAAGTTAGAGAGTTGAATTTGGAGAAGAAGAAATTATACAATCAAACAGAGTTAGCAAAGGTAATCTCTTGATTCAATTTTTATATTTATGTTCTTATATACTCTCCATGAAAACTCTGTTCAAGTTCTTTGTGAAGAATTATTTTGATAATTAACTTAAGATGTGATCATATATATGTTAGTATATGTTTAAGATATGGTTTATATCATGTATTCATGTGTTAGAGTAACCAATTTCATATAAGTATGCTATAATCAGAGTTTTCCATTAACGGGTGTTTTGAGTTCTCTATAAAACAACTGTTGTATGATCAATGCATGAATTTATGACTTATGTGTATATACATGATAATATATAATCATAACATATTTTCTACCATCTATGTATGTTTTCAAACAATCAATTTCATAAAAATATGTCGTAATTAGATTTTTGAAGTTACAGAGTATAAAAGTTGTATATATGGCCCTTACGAACAATTGTATGCCATGAATTGTTTGTTTAACTTAAACTTGACAGTAGATTATGATAATACATGTTAAAACAAAGAAAACAAACTTTGAACGGACGAATTTGGAGTTATAACGAATCCGTGACGTCAATTTTCATGTTTTTCTTCAAAACTTTCAAGAACACGAAGAACAGTGAAATTACGTGATTTGATTCGAGTAATTGCATGATTTAAGATGTTAAAAAGGTGTTAGTAACATTGTATGATGTTTCTATGAAGTTTATACTTCATAGAAATCACAGTACTAATTTAATTTGCATTTAATTGGAGTAATTGGCCTATGAACTGTCAAAAATCGCGAACCAGTTTTGTCACCAACAGGGAGCTGTAACGAATGAGAATTTTATATATTGATTTTAAATATTTATTGAATTTAATAAATATTTAATTAATTAATTTATTAAGTTAAATAAATAATTTATGTGATTGATGTGAAGTAATTTAATTAAGTGTAATATATTAATTAAATGAATATTTAATATTTAAATTAATTGATGTGTAATAATTTTATGGTATAGTTCTAATTTAATTGAGATAATTAAATTAGATGAAGTCTATGTGATAATTGTTACATGAAATTATAATTAGCGAGTAATTATTATTGTTATGAGACAATTTGTATGTGATTAACTGATGTTAGCTTTTTTAATTAAATTAGAATGTTAAAGATTTAATTGATTAAAGTGTGATATTAAAAATATATGTTAAAGGATTTATTAAAAGAATAAAAAGAGTTTTAAATTAGTTTTACCAAATAAGGCTCTTAAAACTGTTTTTAAAGAATTTTGCCAAACGAGGCCCTTGCACCTGTTTAAAATTCGTTTTGCCAAACGGGGCCTTAACTATTTAAAAAACTAGTTTTGAAAATAATTTGTTTTTTACCAAACAAAGCCTTAAGGCTTTTGATTTTCAAAAACTTGTAACCTATGTAATTATTATAGGATTTATTATGTACATAAATATATTGTAAGTTACATATATTGTATATATGTTATATGTATATTATATCTATAATATACATTAGTTTAGAAAAGAGTTAGAAGAGTTAGTCAGTTAGAGAAAACAAAGAAAAAACAGAGAAAAAGATGAAGGCTTTGAGAATTCCAAAGGAAAGCTAAACACCATCACCATCTTCTTCTTCCAGCCACTAATCAAAGGGGTATAAATTCTAATCCTTGTAGTTAGAAATATTGTTTTGATGTTCTTCATAATGTTATTATCTGTAAACATGAAATTTCATTGAAATTGTATGATAATGATGTATATACATATATTATGTTTAAAACATGTGTATGTAGGATTTGTATACTTATCTAAGTTGTTAATTCATGCATATAGGATGAATATGAGGGATTCATGTTCATCAAAAAAAGTCACAGCAATGTATTTTTGAAAATATATATATATATAGTTTTCTTGTAAAAATCAAAATTTCATGTTTGATCGTTAATTGTTGTTTAGATTAATTGTAGATGATGATAGCATGTTTAGAAACTAGTTGGCTATGCTTGAAATTGTGTGAATTGGTTTAAAAATAAAAGTACAGTGTTCAATTTCATCAAGAACACTTATCAATGGCTTTTCTTCTAAAATTATGAAATTGAGAGCTTTAAATTATGTGTTTTGATGATTCATTGTGTTAAGACATGTTAGAAGCTTTAAAATTTTATTTCTGTAAAGCTTTATATGAATTGTGTTGACTGAAATTAGAATTTGGTGTGTAGAAATAAGCCAAATTGATTTTTTTTCTACACAATTCGCGAATCAGTCTGTCGTCGCTGCAGGGGGCTTACCCCGGCGGGCCTATAAAGCCTACAACAACCGCCCCGGCGGGGGGGGGGGGGGGGGGGTGCAGAAAGGAAAAAAATTATTATTTTGTATTTTGTTTGTAGCATGAAAAGTTAACCTAATGTGATAAATTGATGACGTGTTAGGCATACATTAAAATGCTAAATGAGTAGTAATGTATTTTATTAATAAAATATAATATGTGATTATAATTTGAGTAATTATAATTAAAGTAAAAGTTTAATTTAAATTATAATGAATATAGTTTGACTATTTTTAATCAAAGTAAATGTTAATTTAAATTATAATATGCTTAACTATAATTTAATAAATGTATGTTGATTAATTATAAATTATAATTTGTTTAATTATAATTTAATTAATATATGATGTAATTATAATTTGATTAATTATATTTAAAGTGAATGTTTAAATTGAATTATAATTTGTTTAATTAATATGAAGTATATAATTATTATTTGATTAATTATGTGAATGTGTAATTATGTGGTGTGATTAATTATGTGATAATTAATTATTGACTTGATAATTATAGAAGAATGAGTTAACCTAGATGTGTTAACTAATTATGTGAATTAGTTATGTGTTAACTAATTTAGATTATTATGGGTAAATATATATGTGTAAGAAGTGTTAAAGAACGTGAGTTGTAACTGTAGCTTGCGTTTGAGGCAAGTTTTCTAAACTCAAACTTGTTATTATTATACAAGTGTTTTAAATTCAAATATTTATTGAGATTGTCCTTTTATTTCTGCAATGGACAAGTATTTATTTAAAGTTCATGATTTAATTAAAGTGACCTTGACTTAATTGTTCAAGTAAGGTCTATCTTATCTTTCGTATGCTTTAAGTTTAAATTCTAAAGTATAAGTTATTTCATAATTCGTTATTATTGAATTATTCTTGATTATTGTGAGTCGATTCAACTACTCCTTAGTTGATGGTAGTTGGAACTCCAAATTTTCTTTTAGCTATCCAAACCAAACTTTCTTTGGTATTATACAATTTCTATGAAATTTTATGTTTACAAAGAATAACATTATGAAGAACATCAAAACAATATTTCTAACTACAAGGATTAGAATTTATACCACTTTGATTAGTGGTTGGAAGAAGAAGATGGTGATGGTGTTTAGCTTTCCTTAGGATTTCTCAAAGTCTTTTTCTTTTTTCTCTCTATCTTTTCTCTGTTTTTTTTTCTTTGTTTTCTCTAACTGACTAACTCTTCTAACTCTTTTCTAAACTAACGTATATTATAGATATAATATACATATAACATATATACAATATATGTAACTTACAATATATTTATGTACATAATAAATTATATAATAATTACATAGGTTACAAGTTTTTAAAAATCAAAAGCCTTAAGGCTTTGTTTGGTAAAAATAGATTATTTTCAAAACTTGCTTTTTAAATAGTTAAGGTCACGTTTGGCAAAACGGATTTTAAACAGGTGTAAGGGCCTTATTTAGTAAAACTAATTTAAAATTCTTTTTATTCTTTTAATAAATTCTTTAACACATTTTTAATGTCACACTTTAATCAATTAAATTTTTAACATTCTAATTTAATTAATAAAAGCTAACATCAATTAATCACATACAAATTATCTCATAACAATTATAATTACTCGCTAATTATAATTTCATGTAACAATTATCACATAGACTTCATCTAATTTAATTATCTCAATTAAATTAGAATTATACCATAAAATCATTACACATCAATTAAATTAAATATTAAATATTCATTTAATTAATATATTACACTTAATTAAATTACTCCACATCAATCACATAAATTATTTATTTAACTCAATAAATAAATAAATTAAATATTTATTAAATTCAATAAATATTTAAAATTAATATATAAAATTCTCATTCGTTACATCCTCACCCATTTATGTCGGTCAAAATCATTTCACCAACCTTCCTTCCTCATTTAATTTTCTTCCCCTCCATGTTTGGCTATAAAAGGCAGTAAATGAAAACACCAACAATTTTGAAGAATACTCCCATCCGAGAGAATTAAAGGAGGGAGAGAAAGAAAAGCTTCTTCTAAAAGAGCTTAGAAAAATAGAGAGAAAAAGATAGTTTAAATAAAAGGGTATTTTATTTGGGTTCCATCACATAGTTATTGTGGTGAAGTAATTTGAGTTTGTACTTAAATTAAGATATCTTTGTATTTTCTCAGCTTATTATAGCAAATTATTTAGAGTTTGACCCGTGATTTTTACCTCTTAGTTTTAGAGGGTTTTCCACGTAAAATCTTGGTGTCTCGTGGTTGGATATTTTTTACTCATTATTTCTGCAGTGATTATTATTTTTTTGGAACTGCAAATTTAATCTGTTTGGCATATACTGATATTTTATCTGTTTAATTTATCAAAGACAACAGTATTTGGGAGGTGATTTTTTCCTAACAACTGGTATCAAAGCTAAGGTTATTTGCTCGGTTGTTCTTGATAAATTTTATGGAGGAATCAGTCGGAGCCATGATTAAATTGACCTCTTCAAATTTTTCGAACTGGAAGCCCAGAATGGAGGATATCCATTATTACATGGATTTGTATGATCCATTGGAGCTCGAGGGAAAGAAACCAGCGGATAAATCTGAGGTTGATTGGAATAAAATGAATAGAAAGACTATTGGTCACATCTAGCAGTGGATTGATCAAAGTGTGTTCCATCATATTTCGCAAGAGACGGATGCTCACACTTTATGGACAACACTAGAGTCTATGTACGAGAAGAAGAATGCACAAAATAAAATTTTTGTCATTCGAAAAATTATGAATCTAAAGTACAAGGACGAGAGCAGTGTGTCGGAGCATATGAATGAGTTCTAAGGCTTGGTGAACCAGCTGTCTATCATGAAGTTGAATCTTGATGATGAGATTCAGGCTTTTTTGCTTCTCAGCTCGTTGCCAAACAACTGGAAGACTTTGGTGGTGCCTCTAAGCAATTCAGCTCCAGAGGGAAAAATGACTATGCAGATGGTCAAGGACAGTCTTCATAATGAGGAGACAAGGCGAAAGGAGCAAGGCTTAAATTTTGAGATGCATGCTTTTGTTGCAGAAAATAGGGGCAGAAGCAATTTTAGAGGTTCTCACAAAGGAGATAAAAGTCACAACAAAAGCATAAATTATAGGAGCAAGTTAAAGACCAAACAAGGTGAAACGTATAGATGCTTCCATTGTAATAAGGAAGGTCATTACAAGAGAAATTGCAAAATCTGGTTAGACAAGCAGAAAAATGGTGAGTAAGAAAAGGTTGAGGAGAAGAACACTGCTGTCACAGTCACTGAAGATGTTGTGATTCTTTCATTTGGGAAAGAAGAATGCTTGCATGTTGATGATCAGAAAGTTGATTAGGTGGTTGATACTGGTGCCTCATATCATGCTACACCCAAGAGCAAATTTTTCACAACTTACAAAGCTGGAGACTTTGGGTACGTGAGAATGGAAAATACTGATCAGTCCAAGATTATTGGAATTAGCCATATTTGCATTCAGACAGGTGTTGGTTGCACTGTTACCTTGAGGGATGTTAGACACGTTCCTGATCTGCGTCTCAACTTGATTTCTGGCATGGCCTTGGACAAAGAAGGCTATGAAAATCACTTTGACAGTGGAAAGTGGAAGCTTACCAAGGGCTCTATGGTGATTGCAAGAGGTGTTGCTTGTTGTTCGTTGTACAAGATTAATGTGAAGGTGTGTTCTAGTGTTTTGAATGCAGTTGAGGATGACACTTCACCAAACTTATGGCATAAGAGGCTTGGCCACATGAGTGAGAAAGGGTTGCAGTTGTGACGCCCCCAAACTCGGGTACTTAAAACCCATATTCGGTGCTTCACGATATCAAGCATTCAACATAATATAATAACAAGCTTAATGAAGTTATTACATCAGAGTTCAACTAATCCCAGGTGCGTAGACCTTTAAGTGCTTATTATATGATAGTTAAATATTAACAAACATATTAACCATCTATTACATAATATTTCATCTACTTAGTAGCTTTCCCTTTGCCCTTGTCCCTACTAGACCCTTCCTCCTGAACCTGATTAGCTGAAAACATTTATAACAAAGTAAGAATGAGCATTCAATTGCTCAGCAAGTAATAACATTCTTTAATACCTTCACAACAAAAAAATGTTTTCTTTAAGGCATTCTTTGACAGTGAAACAAAACTGTAAAGCAATTAAATCTTGAATCATTCATATTCCTGGAATATTATATAAATATTAAACAGCCGAGAGGTCACAAGACCTTGAACAAGCCCTTTCTTTTCTTGAAAAGGTTCTATCAAAAATTTATCTGTGAACCGTCTTATCTTACGGGCACGGTGGGTGATCAGCCCGTTATGCCCTGTATTGATTAATACTATCTTATTCAGAACAATTTTCATGTTCAACATCACCACTCCCAGAGTGCAATATAAAATATCCCATTTCAGGATTTGTTCATTCTCGGACTGGAATCCAAACTATAACAATATAGTTGGATAGCTTACATCATAGCACAATAATATTTCAAGACTTATTATAAAGAAATTGAAATATTTTACATCTGTGTCTGGTCGGAACAAATGGCTCAGACTTACCTTCCACCTGTTCATGTATATTGGATTTCATTGAATATACATGAGAATACATTAACCATTCTTTTGAAGCTGATTGGAATAAAAAAGTCTTATTACCTTGTATTATTCATAAGTAACTGACAGACAGTTCAGAATTTAGAAAACCTACCCGTATATGAACAATTCCAAAATACTTGCTCAATAAAGAGTAAGATTTAGATACTTGCCTTGTTTGTAGACTAAGGATACAATTCAGCTTAACTTGTGTGTTCTCACAAATCCTACACAGTTATATTTGCATTTACAAGCATTTTAGTCACATATCCAAATCACATAGCTTGTATGTTCACATATCACATAATCACATTGATTATGTCTTTAGTTTGTGTTTTTATTTTTGAAATATTACTATACATTTTTCAAATATCTCATCCATGCTCTTAAAATAGCCACTTTTCTCTTTAATAGGGTTTGGTATGTTTATCATATGCAAATATATTACAATAACCATTTACACCCTATTAGTAGCTTAGTACATGAGCCTTTCATGTCTTATTTACCTAACTTCTATCACACAAGGTATCTTCATAACTTAGTTTATGCTTTGAAGGTATTTTCAATTTGTACAATTAGCTTTTAGTCTTTCCTTTGATTTATAGTTTCATTTCAGCACCCTATTGCATTAACCATTCTTGTTTCCCTTAATAATGCCAAAATAGCCCTTTATAAACATTAACAGTCCCATTTTGGCTAAATAATTCCAACATTAGATGCCCATCTATGCTAGCTTCATTTTAACACATTAGTGCCTTAGCTATTCTTGTTTTTCTTCATTAAACCAAAACAGCTTTTTGTTGATTATATGTATATATAGTAGCCCCCTTTGATACTTGGCAGCTCTATAGCATAGTTTGATTTATTTTAGCAGCCGTTGGTTCCCTTCCATGCTAGCAGCCAAGCTTGGCTTGGCCCCGTGAGGCTTATCTAAGCTTGGTGTGCCCACACGGCCACACTCGGCCTCGTGGCCTCACTCGAACCTAGCAGTCCTAACATTGGCTTAGCAGCTCCAATTTAAGATGCCACCTTTGTTAGCTTTATAACATAACTACTAGGTCATTTACATAAAATTGTAGATACACTATTGATTTTATATACATACTTTTTTTTAAATCACACTCTGTGGTTAATTCCTCAAATTGTATTTCCAACCCAAATTGGGCCGCCCGCATTTGTTATAGCAATCGTTTGCTGCCCATAGACAGCAACCCCTTTTTCTTTGGCTCATCATTTCATATCTTCGTTTCCCTTACAATGAACTTTTAATACTTATAAAAATAATACATCTATTTGAAACAAAGCATCAACAGTTGAGCAATATGTAGCACACCAATGCACTGACTGAAAGCCCATAAAAACTTCCAACCAATGCCCTTCCAGCCCACTGCTACCTGCTGTTCACTGCTGCTATTTCCTGCTCGCTGCTCTTACCCCTTTGCTTCGAGTAATATTAATATCCCACACACTTGGGTCATTTGCGTTGATTTTGGAATATTATATAGGTGGTGTACCCACCCCTTTAAGAAAATATTAGCCAAATGTTTTGGGTAATTAATATCCAACATTCAAGAGTGCAAGGAAGATTCCCCGTGCGTTGCCCAAAACAGCTAATACAATTGTTCCTGGAAGACTGCTGCTGCCGTTGGGCAGCAGCTCCTATTACTTCAAATCTTGCTTTGGCAATTAACAAACTCCTAATTTACTAACCCAATTATGTTAAATTTGAATATATTATAACTCATGAAATTGCTTATTTTAGAAATTTATAAGCAAATCTTTTCGGTACTATAGCGAACTAAACATGAAGCCATGATTAGCCCAATCCAAAATCGCTATATGTTTCTGCTGCTGGTACCCGTTGCTGCCGCTGGGCAGCAGCTCTTTCTTTTGCTCTTAGCTTTGCTACACTTTAATCCCCACATTCTTGATTCCCTTGTATTAAGTTTTGGATATTATATGAAGGATATATTCATTTATTATAAAGGAACATTAGCTGGGCAATTCTAGAAATTTAGATGTACTGACTGAGAGCTCAAAAAAAGAAGCCCTCATTCCATGCCCAAACACAATCACTGCTACAGCTATGGGCAGCAGCTCTGTCCCTCGCATGGTCACTTTGTGGTCTTATATCTTTCAACTCATATATTGGATTGTAACAAGTCTTAGAGTATATTATACATTGCATACAAGACTGCTTTTACAGATTATAACCTTTCCATTTTGAAATCTTTAGATCCCCCAAAACAATGGTCAAGAATAGCTTGACATACTAGTTTTCAACTATTTACTTTGGCTTAAAAAGTATTTTTCATTCCAATCTCTTATTCTAAAACTCTCTAATTATTACCACATATGTTTTATAAATCAAGCCCAGGCTTTAGATTTACCTAATATCCTATTTTTAACCAAAACAGTCCACTTGGGACTTTTATTGAACAACTAGTGTGCACTGTTTTAATACACAACTTTTATAGCAATTTGTTTGCTCTATAATCCCATTTTAGCTCCCTTATATCACCACACAACCAAGCCTAACCTCCTTTGCTCTATTTCAGTCCATAGCAGTCGAATACACAGCTAAATCAGTTATACATTTAGTTCATAAAACTAACAAGTTCAACACTTACCTTATTCCTTTCAAAGTTTCTTTTATTGTTCATTCCCATATACCAATTATCATAGATATGCATACAAAACATCCAGTGATCCTCTGTGTTACACAATCACTACACACAAACTAATAAATTTACCAATAATCACATATATGAACCAATTTTGACATAACCTTGCCTTCCGTAATAAAAATATAATCAAGATAAGCTATAATACCTTTCACTTGCTTGTTTATGAGCTCTTGTTATCCTTAAATTCAAAGTCTAACTTCACCACACAACTCATGAAGCTTTACCTCTTCCTTGTTCTAACCGAAATGAAACATTAAAATTTGTTTGAGAGAGATGATGGGGGTTGGAAACAGAAAATAAGAAGGAAGCTCTAGAATGTGTTTTGGGTTTTATAGAACCTCTGTTCTTGCACCAGACGAAAATGATAGCTCCTCACAATATAGCCAGACCAAGTCAGAAGCCTATATGATTTGTACAAGAACAGCTCCTACTTGGTTTTAAATCATCTCATCCTTGATAGGCAGCTCATGCTAAATGCCTAAATGACTCAGCTCCTTTAAATTAATCCAGTGTACTTAAATTACTTATAAAGCCATAAATAATATCCTCTGTACATCTCATGTCACTTATTATGCATTTTATTAATACATAATACATTCCAAAAATTCGGATAAACTGTCCATAAATCATTTCCCATCAAACGAAAACTGTTTATTAAATAAAAATATTTTATTTAATAAATTTTATTTTATTATATTAAAATTGTTTTTCCTCATTGATTCATATAATAAATATAACTAAATATATTTATCACGTCTCGTTCCCATATATTTTACACCGCAGATAATTAAATAAGCAGTACAAACAATCAAGTAAATAGTAAATTGTTTTACCTTCTTCTTTCATAATAAATTGCTTTCAACGATTTATTAAATATAATAAATATAAATTATTATATCTATCATACCACAAACATCCACATTTTACATGATATTCATCACACAAATAAAAATAATATTTAGTGCGACAATTATCTCTCCATATTAGAATAATTTATCCTTATTAAATATTCTAATATTTCCATGTATATTACCTTATTATCCACTCATGACATCTATTGCAAAATAATTTGCTTCCATAATTTATTTATGAAATAAATATATATTATAATACATTCATCACATCACGTATCTCACATATGCACATTTTACACCGTAACAAATAAGGTGTGCCACATCATACATCTCATTAAAATAAAAATAAAAATTTATTTATTAAACTTCTATTTTATTTATTTAGGAAAAATGCAAACATTACAGCAGTTATTAGCAAAAAGATCATTCATTCCTTTTTCTAAAGGTACTGTTTTAAGCCCCTGTGATTATTGTTTGTTTGGAAAATAACATAGAGTTTCTTTTAGTAGTTCTGCTAAAAGAAAATCACAGTTACTAGAGAGGGTATATTCTGATGTATTTGGACCCATTGAGGTTGAGTCTTTGGGTGGAAATAGATATTTTGTTACCTTGATTGATGATGCTTCGCGGAAGGTGTGGGTATTTTTGTTGAGAACAAAAGACCAGGTATTCCAGTATTTTCAGAGTTTTCATGCAATGGTTGAAAGGGAGAGATTGAAAAATCATTGAAGTGTCTTCGTAGCGACAACAGAGGGGAATACATTTCAAAGGAGCTTGCTGAATATTGTAGTAAACATGGCATTCGACATGAGCAAACTGTTCCTGGTACCCCCACAACATAATGGTGTGGCTGAGATAATGAACCGCACTATTATTGAGAGAGTGCGATGCATGTTGAGAATGGCTAAACTGCCTAAGTCATTCTAGAGTGAAGATGTTCATATTGCTTGTTACCTAATTAATAGATCTCCATCAACACCGTTGAATTTTCAGATTTCAGAAAAGATTTGGAGTGAAAAGGATTGTCTTATTCTTATTTGAGGGTATTTGGGTGCAAGGCTTTTGCACATATCCCCAAGGAACAAAGATTGAAACTTGATGGCAAATCTACTCCATGCGTGTTTGTTGGCTATGGAGATGCAGAGTTTGGATACCGGTTATGGAATCCAGTACAAAGGAAATTATTCAGGAGCACAGATGTGGTGTTTCATGAGCACCAGAATTATGATTATTCTGATAATGCTACACAGCCCAGAGATAATAGAGTCCAGACCTCAGCGAAGCTCCATCTCCAGTACAGAATGCCACAGTTGGAGAAGAAGGTTAGAATAAAGATATGACTAATACAGATTTGCACGATGGTGATGGGTCAGATGCAGAAAGTGTTGATCAGGGGGAGCAGCCTGATATTGAAAAACCTCAACTAAGAAGATCCACAAGAGAAAGTGTGCCATCAGTCAAATATCCTTCATCTGAATATCTTTTAGTTGCTGAGGAGGGGGAGCTAGAAGATTTTCAGGAAGTCAAGACTCATACGGAGAAGAGCAATTTGCTTAGAGCTATGCAGGATGAGATGGATTCTTTGCACAAAAATCACACCTATGAATTGACTACACTTTCGAAGGGCAGGAAAGCATTCAAGAACAAATGGGTGTTTAAACTTAAGAAGGATGGTGAAATACTAGTAAATTACAAGGCTCGGTTAGTCTTTAAGGGTCTTGCTCAAAAGCAAGGTATAATTGACTTCGATGAGATTTTTTCTCCAGTTGTGAAGATTACTTCTATTCGAGTAGTACTGAGATTAGTTGCTAGTATGAATCTTGAGCTTGAGTAGTTGGATGTAAAGACTGCATTCCTTCATGGTGATTTGAAGGAAAAAATCTACATGGAGCAGCCAGAGGGATTTAAAGTTAAAGGGAAAGAGCACTTGGTTTGCAAGTTGAAGAAAAGTTATACGGCCTGAAACAAGGCCCAAGGCAGTGGTACATGAAATTTGATTCATTTATGGTGGATCAAGGTTACAGTAGAACAGTTGCAGATCATTGTGTGTATGTCAAGAAGTTCCCGGAAGGTAACTTCGTAATTCTGTTGCTATATGTAGATGATATGTTGATAGTTGGGCAGGATGCCGATATGATTCGCATGCTAAAGGGTGAGTTGTTTAAGTCCTTTGATATGAAGGACTTAGGTCCAGCTAAACATATTTTGGGCATGAAGATTGTTCGTGACAGGAAAGCCAAGAGACTGTGGTTGTCACAAGAAAAGTATGTTGAACGGGTGCTTGCAAGGTTCAACATGGGTGATGCTAAGCCAGTTAGTACACCACTTGCCAGCCATATTAAGTTGACAAAGCGCATAGTGTCCTTCTACTAAAGAAGGGAGAGATGATATGGCAGCAGTTCCCTACTCATATGCTGTAGGGAGTCTTATGTATGCAATGGTTTGTACACGGCAAGATATTGCTGATAGACATGTAATTAATACATTTTAATATTCTCATATTCATTATTTTATATGCTTATTTTATTTAACTAATACATTTTATTTTGTTTTGTAGGAAATAACATTTATTTTTCTTGGGGAGCAAATAAAGGATTTATATCCAGCTCTTAAAGATAGAAAAGGACTCTTGGAGGATTGCCATATAGAGATTGAAGTCAATAAGGAAAAAAGAGGAAAAAAGGGAACAAAAAGTGTCCAAGTTCAAGGAATCTAAATTATGGCACAAATTTATTTTTCCTATAAATAGGTCTCTTGTTTTAGAAAGAAGGGATTAGGTATTAGTTATTATATTACTTTAGGTTATGAGTAGAAGTAGATTAAATTATTTCATTGTACGCTTGTTAGAGAATCGTCAATAAAGGGAGTTTTCTTATTTATTTTTAATCTTCTTCTCTTATTTATTTTAGTTAGTTAATTTATTTTTCATGTTTAGCTAATTTTTTTATACCTAGGATGAAGATGAAATTAAATAATTATTCATGATAATATTTTTCATCTCTTCTATTATTTATGCTTTTATGTTTAATTGATTTCGCCTTCATATTTCGTTATTGAAATACCTTCGTTTTATAGTTCTTATGTGATTTTAAATTAATTAAGAAATTTTGATAGATTATTGTTAAGATATGAGTTTTTCATAATTCATGCTTGCTCGAAGAAGTTTCGATGGGTTATAGTTAATCCTTAAATTTTCATAGTCTATGTTTGCCCACGTTAATTGTAAAATTACTAAATTAAAGAGAAGGGAGATCAAAATCATAATTAAGTTATACAAATAGAAGAAATTGAATTATATGTTATGTTTATTATTTAATGGATTCGAATTCCTAGATTGCTTCATCATTATTAGTTTTCATATTCTACTTAATCAATTCTCAATCTTTATTTCTAATTCGCCTAAAATAGATATTAAGGATATATTAAAATTAATCTAGTCTCTGTGGGTTCGACCTGTACTTACCAGTTCTTCAACTTGACACTGTGTACTTGCAGTTACATATTTTTATCACATCAATTGCTCATGCAGTTGGCGTTGTGAGCAGATATTTGTCAAATCCTGGTAAAGAACATTAGGAAGCAGTTAAGTGGATTCTTATATACTTGAAAGCTACTTCCAGTTTGTGTTTGGGGTTTGGTGGTTCGAGTCTAGTCTTAGAGAGTTTTACAGATGCAGACATAGTAGGCTCTGAAGAAAAGAAGTCTACTACGGGGTATTTGTTTAGTTTTGCAGGGGGAGCAGTATCATGGCAGTCCAAGTTGCAAAAGTGTGTTGCTTTGTCTACAACTGAGTCAGAATACATCACCGCTACGGAAGCAGGCAAAGAGATGTTGTGGTTAAAACGGTTTTTCCAAGAGTTGGGTCTGACACAGAATGAGTACGTGATTTATTGTAATAGTCAGAGTTCAATTGACTTAACCAAGAGCGCCACGTATCATAATCGTACTAAGCACATTGATGTTCGTTATCACTGGCTACGAGAAGTGATGGAAAATGAAATGATGAAAGTGAAGAAAGTTCATACCAATGAGAACCCTTCAGACATGTTGACAAAAGTTGTCACTCGTAATAAGTAGGAATTTTGCAAGGAATTGACCGAAATGGACTCCAAGTGACGGGGTCACAGAGGTTATCTTCTCTAATGGGTTCGGAGGGGATATTGTTGGTCAAAGTCTTTGGTCAAAAGTTCTCACCCATTTATGTTGGTTAAAATCATCTCACCAACCTTCCTTCCTCATTTAATTTTCTCCCCCTCCGTGTTTGGCTATAAAAGGTGGCAAATGAAAGGAAAATATACACCAACAATTTTGAAGAATACTCTCATTCGAGAGAATTAAAGGAGGGAGAGAAAGAAAAGCTTCTTCTAAAAGAGCTTAGAAAAATAGAGAGAAAAAGATAGTTCAAATAAAAGAGTGTTTTATTTGGGTTTCATTATATAGTTATTGTGGTGAAGTAATTTGAGTTTGTACTCAAATTAAGATATCTTTGTATTTTCTCAATTTATTATAATGAATTATTCGGAGTTTGTCCTGTGATTTTTACCTCTTAGTTTTAGAGGATTTTTCACATAAAATTTTGGTGTCTCGTGGTTGGATATTTTCGACTCATTATTTCTATAGTGATTATTATTTCGGTGGAACTGCAAATTTAATCTGTTTGTCATATACTGATATTTTATCTGTTTAATTTATCAAAGACAATGTGATTTTTTCCCAACACATACTCCCTCCGTCCCTTAATATAAGACTTTTTAGAGTTGTGCACAAGCATTAAGAAAATGATTGTATAACATTAAATATAATATTAAATGTCCATATTGTCCTTGTATTGAAAAAAGAGATTGTTATTTATTGGATAAAAAATAGTGAGAGAACCAAAGTTATATTTAATACTTGGGGTAATATTGAAAACTAAGCAATTAATGCTTACTTGGAATTCTAAAACGTCATATATTAAGGGACAAAAAAACTTCTCTAAAACATCTTATATTAAGGGACGAGGGGGTATAACCTAATGTGATATCCTGTGAGGATTGAACTCACAGTTTATTTTTGTACCAATATACACCTTTGCTCTTGTCGCCGTCCTCTTCCTCAACATATAGACACTCCTTTGCTTCTCTCCACATTGCCTTGTAAAATGGAGTGTCGTCATAATGATAATAATCCCCCAATACTGGCTTGATCGCTTCAGTAGCCTCTTCAGCATGATAATGAGGAATGGTGGAGATCAAATGGTGAAGCACATGGGTATCGGATATGTGATGGAATACTTTGTTTAGAATTCCATAATCCCTATCGATAGTGGCTAGAGCCCCCCTCAACCAGTTCCATTCGGAAGAATCGTAGTGAGGCAAGGAAAGATGAGTGTGATGCAGTAAAGTGATCATTACAAGAAATCCGTTTACAACATGTAACGGAGCTCCATATACTAGCATAACCCATGAAAATCCTTTTAATAAGGCGATGCGGTATAGCCCATAACCAGCTGTAAGAAAACCAATATCGGACAATAAGATTTGAGCCCGCTCACGTTCAGAGTAAATAGGACCGTATGGGTCAAAGTGGTTGGCAAACCGGTCATAAGATCGTCCGGCAATGTTTACAACCAAGTACAAAGGCCATCCAAGGGTGAGAGTGAATGCAATGATGAAGACTCTGCCGAGTGGATTGTTGAAGTAATGGTAATACGATCGAATTGTATTTTTGAATCGAGGGACATGATTTTCATCGTGGTCAAGAGAATTGGTGTTAGCATGGTGACGACGATGGCTAATTTTCCAAGAGAAATAAGGGACAAGGAGAAGAGAATGAAGAATAAAGCCAAGAGTGTCATTTAGCCAGTGATAGTCGCTAAAGCCGTGGTGGCCACATTCATGGGCTACAACCCACACGGCGAACATGAAACAACCTTGAACATACACATAAGCAGTCCAGGCCAAATAAGAGAGAGGCTTAGGAAGGAGAGGGATGTAGTTTGTGGCAACATAGTAGAGGAGGAAGCAAACAATGAGGTCGTAAACAAGGTAAGAAGAGGAGCGAACGAGAGACCGGTTGAAACAATGGAGTGGAATGGCTTTCTTTATGTCGGCAAGAGTAAATGGTGGTTTCTCATGAGGAACTCGCGGGAGAATTTTATTATCACTTCTTTCGACTTTCTTCTCCTCACGGCTAACCGGCATGCGACCACCTTTTCCCATTGTTCGAATATTATCTGCAAAGACAAAAGGCAATATCACGATAATTTGCCTTTTGTTTCAGCAATATCAACACTAATTTGTTTTCTCTTCTATTCTCTTTAAATTAAGGCTTCCCTGAATTTTACTACTTGTTGAAACTTGTTATACAGTTTATTTATAGTTCGTACTCGCCTAGCTAGCTAGATGATAATACACCACGTGCCATTTACAGAGCCCACTACTAGGAATTCACAAACTTCGTTATCAGTCGGATCAAGGTTTAATTAAAAATTCTACATTCCCAAGTCAAATTAGTACAGCATAGACCGAGTATTCAATAGTGCACGCCATTGTTTGCTCACAAAAGTCTTGGACAAAGCAAAGTGTACATGTGGTGGATGTCCGAACAATATTCCACTGCCTGATTGAGCTCATTTGTAATAAAGTTTCTTACCTTTTTTCTTTTCAAAAATCATAGAAGTATTACGAAAAGAAACAAAAAGGTCTGGACTTTGGAGTGCGCAACAAATTAATGTTTATATAATACTCTCTTTGTCGTTTAATATAAGACTTTTTAGAATTGTGCACAAGTATTAAGAAAATAATTGTATTGCATTAACTATAATATTAAATGTCTATATTATCCTTGTATTGGAAAAAGAAATTGTTATTTATTGGATAAAAAATAGTGAGAGAATCAAAATTATATTTAATACTTGGGGTAATATTGAAAACTAAGTAATTAATACTTACTTGGAAATCTAAAACGTCACATATTAATGGACAAAAAAACTTCTCT
The DNA here is from genome assembly GCA_020205555.1 of Panax stipuleanatus. Classification (NCBI taxonomy): domain Eukaryota; kingdom Viridiplantae; phylum Streptophyta; class Magnoliopsida; order Apiales; family Araliaceae; genus Panax; species Panax stipuleanatus. The sequence continues at coordinate 140,923,409 of CM035122.1, read as the reverse complement.
AAAACGTCTTATATTAAAGGACGGAGGGAGTAATATATAACACTTCACAGAAACTACTCCAAACAAGTTAGGATCCTGAACTATTACGATAATGAAAGGAATTGATTAGTTTATTAGCTCCAATTACAACTTAAACACTTTACTTTAGCTATAAATTAAAATATGTTTTTTTATTGTGTATTATTCCACAAAAGTTCCATTTACAAATTAAATAAATAAATTAATTAAAATTGTTTTACCGAAAGAGTTCCTTTTTTTGTTGGTAGTATAAATTGACATCGATCATGTCTTTAACTTTGTCAATATTATTATTTTATTATCATGACACAATTACTATACTAATATTTTATTATTTTTGAAGGTAAACATACAACAAATTAAAATTATATCATTAATATTTACAATTAGAACCCTTTTTGTGGAACGCATTGAAACAAAACATTTGAAGGTTAGATAATTTACATGAAACTATGAAAGAGTACATATTTTGTTTCCAATAGCCTTTGAGACAAGTTGTTGAGACAAGTTGTTGGTGTAAGAAAACAAAGGGTTTACAGAAGCGGCAGAAAATTCAATTTAGGAATAACAAGACAAAGCTTTAATGCCTCTATCAGTACACTAAGTTGTTGTTGCCCTAGTATTCATCCAATGTTTAAATTATTCAAAATATTGTATCAAACTGATTTTTTTAAGTTAATTTAAAATATTTTTTAAAATACAAAATTGTTGTAATTAATTAACTTTTAAAAATATGAAATCTTTTATGCTGGTAATTCTTTTTAAAATACTTTATAATTTTTGTATTTATATAATCCTAAAATTAAATTAATTTATATTAATTTTAAAGATATTTTAAATGAACTTCAAAAAAAATATTGATAATATATTTTGAATAAAGGATGGAGTATGCCAATAAATTTTTAGTCTAGTGATTAAGACCGAGATGTTGTGACGTTAAGATCTCGGAGACAGCAAAGTTGTATTTTTGAGTTGTCATTTTATTTTCTTTGTTCCTAGTTGTTTATTTTAATTTTGTAACATTGATTATGTACTTTATGTATTATTCAAAAAGTGGGACTATCATACATATAGCTCCTACAATAAATTAAAAAGAAGATGGATGGAGTAAATAATTAATGGAGTTGTAAAAAAGAGTAAATATATATATAACTAGTCGTCGTATGTGCAAGACCAATACAGAATAGCCGTCAATGAGGACCAGAAATAATGGAGTGCTCAATCAGCAGACAAAGAGGACTGTGAATGGATCAGACATCAAGCACATGTAGTGAGTGGCGGGCGCTCTTCAATTAAGCTCTCACTTGCTGGACTGCTCATTTTGTACGTTGAGTATTACGTACGTTTGCCGAGTAACCCTACAAGCATATGGAGTACGTAGTATAAATAAGTGAACTTGTTGGGGAACTTCATACCAACATCACCAACTCGATCAATTCTGTCTCCCTCTTTTTTTAACACAGAGAGGAGATATCAAAGAAAAATGGGTGCAGGTGGCCGCATGTCCGCTCCACCGCCTAGTGGCAAGAAGACTGCAGCTGAAGCCCTTCGACGGGCTCCTCAAGAGAAACCTCCATTCACAATTGGAGACTTGAAGAAAGCTATTCCGGCTCATTGTTTTCAAAAATCCCTTATTACGTCTTTCCGATATCTTATTCAGGATCTCCTCATGGCCTACTCCCTCTACTACATCGCAACCAACTATATCGACCTCCTCCCTCGTCCCCTCAACTATTTGGGTTGGGCTGCTTACATTGCTGTTCAAGGCTGTGTCCTAACCGGGGCTTGGGTCGTCGGCCACGAATGTGATCACCATGCATTCAGTGACTACCAATGGGTTGATGACCTTGTTGGCCTTGTTGTCCACTCTTCCCTCATGGTCCCTTACTTTTCCTGGAAAATTAGCCACCGTCGTCACCATGCCAACACCCAGTCCCTTGACAATGACGAGGTGTATGTCCCAAGATTCAAGTCCAATATCCGAAACTATTACAAGATCCTCAACAACCCGCCAGGCCGAGTGTTCGTATGGATTACCACACTCCTTATTGGCTTTCCTTTATACTTGATGTTCAATGTATCAGGACACAAATACGAAAGGTGGACATCCCACTACGATCCTCACAGCCCACTTTACTCCGACCGTGAACGCAAGGAGATCGTTATTTCTGATGTTGCTATTCTTGCTGTCATCTATGGACTATACCGTCTCGTATTGGCTAAAGGATTTGCATGGGTTTTCCTTGTGTATGGTGGTCCATTGCTAGTTGTTAACGGATGGTTTGTGTTGATCACCATTCTCAATCACACTCACCCATCTTTGCCTTACTACGATTCCACCGAGTGGGATTGGTTGAGGGGAGCTCTATGCACTGTTGATAGAGATTATGGAATCCTAAATAAGGTTTTCCATAATGTTTGTAATGCTCATGTCTGCCACCACATATTCTCGATGATCCCTCATTATCATGGGCTCGAAGCAACGGAAGCAATGAAGTCGATATTGGGTGATTATTATCAATACGATGGAACTCCAATTCTTAAGGCAATGTACCGAGAAATGAAGGAATGCATTTATGTTGAGAAAGATGAAGGTGAGACAAAAGGAGTCTACTGGTACAGAAGCAAGTTTTGATGTGCTGACAGAAAGCAAAGAGCAGCTTGCTTTTTATTTGTCTTCCATTTCCTAGTAGTTTAGGTTGTATGCCTACATTGTATTCAATCAAATTTTGTTCATTGATGGGTTAAAACCCGTTACCTATAATATGAATAAAACTTCCTAATCATTTTATATCAAGAATATCCTTTCGGTACCATATATAATTCCATGTGGCAAGTACTATTTTGTTTGGTTTCAAACATTCATATGTTGTGTTTGATTACAGATGCTTAACTAGCTCTAAAGTTTCATCTTAGTCGACTACTTTGAGGGAATACCAAACAATGTACATGCTACCTGCTGGGCTGGTTGTTTCTATCCGCACTTGTTACTTTATCTTTCTCCCCTACAAGAAAATTAGAAGGAATAGAAAATTGGGTATATATGTACTTCAATACTAATATTAATGTAATCTATCTTTATTTAGTTTATATTTATTATCGTTAGTGACGTGTACAGTTGTTGTATGTATGTGTTGTTGAGAAGAGTTCTTATTTTAGGAGTATATGTTGTTTGTTGTGTAATATATTGTTTTGAAAAATTGGCTCAAAACAGAAATATGTACACTTGTGAATTAAAAACCTGAAAACTACAAAAACAAAAAAATATATGTTTAAAATAATTACTGAAACTATCTCCGATAAAATTCTTGACAACTCGTATGGAAAATTCGGTCGAAAACAGCGGTTTTTCTTGTAGTAATTTCATCTCAGTCGACTATATTAAGGGATTATCAAACAAGGTGCATGCTACCGCGCTGGGCTGATCGTTTTGATTCTCACGTGCATGTTTCTTTAATTTTATTTCTCCCCAACACGAAAATTAGAAGAAACAGAAAATGGGGTTTATAGGAAGTTCAATGCTAATATTGATCTTAATTGCCAGTCTTGAGGCTGTGAGCATTTGCTATATTTCTTATAATTTTATTGCAAACTATTCTAAAACTATTGCATTTACATAACTATTGCAGTTAGCCCCGTCAATTCTTTATGGTTTTCTTATCAAATTTGAACAAAATTCCTATAATTATAGAAATAAACTTCTAATAGATAATAATTTCTCTAGTACGTAATAATTAAAAAAAATTACTTCATAATATATAAAACACTACTACCATAAAAATGTGTTAAAAATGCAAAGTGAACACCTAAAATGTGTTAAAAATGCAAAGGTGGATGCATTGTGCTAAACGCACATGTACAATGTGCTAAATGCGCACGTACATATTAACACAAATATATGATTGAATGAAATTTCTGTCCTTTCAAGTTGTTATCAAATGTTAAAGCCGTTTCAAAAGTTCATTTTTTGTCAATTGGATCCCTAAAGTGACAAATTTGTGTCAATTTTGTTTGTTTTTCCAATTTTCAGATATATTACATATATATTATTAAAATAGGAAATTAACTAACTAAATACATAATATTTCATATATATTATTAAAATAGAATACTAATTAAATACATAATATAGGTATATATCGTATGTATATGTACGTAGCTTATTTCAGATCTAGCACCCAAACTGGTTGCTATTCTATCTTCTTGTGACAGTTTCTCTATCATCTTTGCTCTTCTATATATCTTCTCGTTTCTTCACTTTAACTTTCTGAAAATCAATAAATTGTTTTCTTCTTTAGTTTTTGTTTTTATTTTTTGTTTAGAGCAATATTTGTGGGTATTTTGGTTGGTGCGATTCCCCAATGTGTGATAGAGATCAAGGCAGATCAGGCGCAGAAGCTAGCTCTGTTGCTCGATATGAAAGAAAATAGAAGTGGAGAGGAAGAGTGCTATTTCGATAATAATGGAGGAAGAGTACTAAACTCGCTCTCTTATGCTCCCATCTGTGTTGAAGTTGATGTTGAGGCTTCTATGCCTAGAACCCTTCATGTTGCTATTCAAAACAAGGATGAACAGGAAGAGCGTTCTGTTAAAGTCTCTGTCGAATACCAAAATAGGCCTCCTTCTTGCTCTGTTTGTAAAACATTCGATCACTCCTTGATCAAATGCCCAAAATCAAATTACCGATGGATTTTCAAAGTCTCTAAGCCTATTGTCGACTAGCTCTGATCCCCCTTCCTTTGCTGTGGCTATGAATCATGCAAAAATCTCTATTTCTGACCATATTTCCTCTGCTGAGATGTGGACAGGTGTTTCTCCTAAGAAGGCTCATGCTACATCCATGATGTTACCTCCTCCTTCCTTTGTTTGCCAGACTTCCAATTTACTGTGGGCATCTGGAAACCATTTTGCTGCTTTGGGGGACCTCTCTCCAGAATGCAACTCCATTCCTCCTCCTCATAACCCCCTTACTGACAAACTCAAGATTATTGATGAGAAAGAATGCAGAGATCTTAAGCTCAAGGCTAAAGAAGATGTTGTTGGATCTCCTTCTTATAAGAGGAGAAACAAGGGATGGAAATCCTCAACTAAATTATGTTTAATATTTTATGTCTAAGCTCTATTCCTATAATGTTAGACGATTAAATAACCCGCCTAAGCAGGATGATGTTCATGTTTTTTGGCTGATAACCATATTCATTTTTTTGGCCTTGTGGAATTTAGAGTCCAATGTCACAAATTCAAGGCAGTATCTTCAAAAAAATTTGCTAATTGGAACTGACTTTTTAACTATGAGTATCATTATAATGGTAGAATTTGGGTTGGTTGGGACCCTAATTTTTGGGTTGTTAACATTTTGCTTAAAACTTCTTAGCTTATTCAATGTGAATTAAACTTTATTAGCTCGAATGGAATTTTTTGTCACTATTGTGTATGGTTTAAATACATCTTTTGAGAGAAAACAACTATGGCAGGACCTTACCTCTATTGCAAGCTCCATATCTTTCAGATGGTGTGTTGGGGGATTTTAATGAAATTTGCAGTCTTGACGAAACTCAGGGAGGGAATGACATACGGTCCTCTCGTATGTCTGATTTTAAGCTTTGCCTTGAGCAGTCTGGGTTATATAATATTCGAGCTATTAGCCCGCGCTTTACTTGGTGGAACTCTCAAAGGAATCGAACCATCTCTTGGAAACTTGACAAAGCCGTAGGAAATGCAACTTGGTTTTCTAAATTGAGCTCATCTCTTACTTGTTTTGGTGTCCGTGGCTTCTCAGATCACAATCTTGTAATTCTTAACACATGCATCTCTCTTCCTAAGTCTTTTAAGCCTTTCCAATTTTTCAATCATCTAATTTTGCTAGATGGATTTGATGAGGTTTTCTGTCAAGTTTGGAAATGTTCGGTTACGGGTTCTCCTCTCAATCTATATTCTTGCTGAAAAACTTTGAAGAACTAAGCTAGCTCTCATTGCTTTGAACAAGTCTCATGGTTCTGCCTCCTCAAATGTTCAAGTGGCCAGACAAGCTTTGCATTCTCTTCAGCTATCTATTCAAATGACTGATATATGACCCTATATATACGGAAGCCCTTGACCTTCAGAGAAAAAGTCAAAGGACCTTTGGGATGCAATTGTCATTGAAGAGCAGCTTCTCCATTAGAAATCTAGAATTCAGTGGTTGTCTTTGGGGGATAAACTTACCAAATATTTTCATGCCAAAATAAAGAGTGGATGGAATACTAATAAAATTCTTGCTATTACGGATTCTCAAGGAGTTTTAACTCAAGATCCTGATTTGATAAAGTCTACAGTAGTTGGCTTCTTCAAAAATCTTCTTTGGTCTAAGCCTTTTTCCCCTTATATGGATTATGATGCTCTTGCAAATGTTATTTCGAAGCGTATTAGCTCTGTTATGTCCTCATCTCTTGAAGCTCATGTTTCCCAGGAGGAGATCCTATCTACTCTTAAAGGGATGAAGAAAAACAAAAGCCCGGATCCAGATGGCTTTAATGTGAACTTTTTCTCCATTCTTGGAATATTGTTGGCCCTGACTTTATTAATGTTGTCTAGTCTTTTTTTGCTTCGGGTCGTATACTCAAGGAATCAAATGTCATTACTATAGCTCTAATCCCAAAAATTCCAAATCCTACTTCTATGTCTGATTTCCGTCCTATATCATGCTGCAACACTATTTACAAAGTGAATCTCAAAAATTCTTGCGGCTAGACTTAAACCTTCTTTGCATGAGCTCATTTCACAGTCTTAAGCCGCTTTTGTTCCTAGTCATAAAATCGGAGACAATATCCTCCTTGCTCAAGAGCTCCTAAAGAACTATCATCGATCTAATGGCCCGTCCAGATGTGCTATAAAAATGATTTAAAAAAAGCCTTTGATTTTGTTCGTTGGGATTTTCTCTTTGATGTGCTAGCTCTTTTTGGTTTTCCCCCAGATTTTTTGCAGTGGATTCAGAGATGCATCTCAACAACCATGTTCTCTGTAAAAATCAATGGTTCGCTTTGTGGCTACTTCTAGGGACAACAAGGGATTCGTCAAAGAGACCCCTTATCTCCATATTTGTTTTTTCTAGTCATGGAAGATTTGGCCTTGCTCCTTGCTAATGCAACCTCATCTCCTGACTTTTCCTTTCATTGAAGGACCAAAGCTTGTAAGATTTCTCATCTTTGCTTTGCAGATTTCTTATCCTTTCATTTAAGATCGTGCTCGACTCAGTAGCTAAAAATAAGCCTCAATCAAACCTTATTTTATACTCGATAAATTTTGTGAAAAAATCTGAACAACTCAATACCCGGCTCGACTCGATTTTATTTACACCCTTAGTCCTGCCGTAGCTGCTTTCTCTTAATAGATGTATTAAAACCATACACAATAGTGACAAAAAAAGTTCATTCAAGCCAATTAAGTTTAATTCACAGTGAATAAGTTGAGAAGTTTTTAGCAAAATGTTAACAGCCCAAAAATTAGGGTCCCAACCAACCCAAATTCTACCATTATAATGATACTCATAGTTAAAAACCCAGTTCCAATTAGCAAAATTTTTTGAGGATACAACCTTGGATTTGTGACATTTGACCCTAGTTTTCACATGGCCAACAAAATGAATATGGTTATCAGCCAAAAAAACATGAACATCATCCTTCTTAGGCGAGTTATTCACTCTAACATTATATGAACAGAGCTTTAACATAAAATATTAACTAGAATAATTTTAAAAGAAGCAAATTACACTTCTATTACATGAAGTACCATCAAATTTATAATTCAGCCCCCCAAAGAATTTGGACTTACAATTTACTACATTAAGTGTCTGATTTGATACAATTTAACCCCCAATTTCAGGATTCGGCCAAAATTGGTCGGAATACCCGACCCGCCCAAGAATTTGATCGGGTCTTATATATTTAATACTAGTAGTCCGTATAAATATACGATTCGACTTAATTTAAAAAATGACTATTTACAGTTCCGTTACATCAAATATTATCATATTCATATTTCGGCCCCCAAAGAAAAAAAATTAAAATTATATATATAATAATTTTTAGCCCTTTAAAAAAAGTAACTAATACCGTAGAAACACGGTATAAAATTATAAATACAATTTAAAATTATAAATATTTATAAATACAATTTGTAAAATTTAAGTTGTGATATAATTTGTAAAATTTAAGACGTAAAATTTATAATTTATGATATAATTTATAATTTGCAAGATTGAAGTTGTAAAATTTATACATACAATTTGTTAAATTATAAATACAATTTTAATTTTTTTTGTAGTATTAATTACTGCTTGTATGAAGAATAAAATGGAAAACTGACGGAAAGAAAATGTTGTTGAATAAACTAATTAAGTACTATTTGTTTGAAGAATCTTTTAACTAAATAAAAACAACTCACTTTCCAAATCTATGAAGCTGAAATTTTCAAATTTGAAGGAATAAAACAATTTGAAGGATTAGTGAAGAGGGAGAGAGGAGAGAGAGCAAAGAGGTCATTTTTTTCTTTTTTCTTTTTCAATTTTTTCCTCCTCATTGTGTATGCACTTCCAATATAAGAAGGGTATTATTTAATTAATTAAATTTTGGGCACTTTTGTCAATTGTTTAAAAGTTTAATGTTATTTGTGTTAAAAATATAATTTGTATGTTTAAAAGTTTATTGGTTTTTTTGGTAATTAAGCCTTTTTTTTAAATTTTAAAATAAAAAAATTATGTTTGGTAATCTTTGTATTAATATTTAATTTTAATAATGTAACATATAATAATTATTTATAAGAATTTATACAGATTTAATACGTCAAAATAAGTATTTATACAAATTTTATACGAATTAGGTACTTGATGTAGTAAATTGTGAATTTGGTGGTACTTGATGTAACATAAGTGTTATTAGCCTGTATTCTATATGGTCAAACCGTATACAATTTTTATCTAGCCGGAAAATTAGGTATTCTGGCCAATTTTGACCAGATTCAAAAATTGAGGAGCTAAATTGTATCCAATTAGACACTTAATATAGTAAAGTGTAAGACTAAATTTTTTGAGGGCCTAATCATGAATATGATGATACTCCATGTAGTAAACTGTATTTAGCCCTTTTAAAAATATTGCTAAATGTATATTTGCTTTGTAACATTATTTTTACTCTGGTATTATCAATATCTTTAATTTAAATCTTACAACAAAGTACATCAAATTGATTTTTTCCGTTGACAGGGGGGATTGAAATACTATCATTATATTCCATGTGAAACTATTTTTATTTATATATATTTTTTAATTTACACAAGCAGCACAATAGTTAAAACAAAATTAATTATTTAATAAATTGATAATAAGAAAACATTAACCTTCATTTCTTAAATAAACTTTCATCAAGGAAATTTAAAAGAACAAATACAGTTCAAAACAACTAAAAATAACCTAAATTTACATATCTAAAGCGTAATAACACAAGAATTAAATCCAGAAAATTAAAAGGAAAAAAGAAAAAAAAAACCTTTACTAATTGTGAAGGCCTATATATTCTCTAGTTTTGGACATCATTCTATTTGTAGGTAATTTGTTCTTCCGTCAGTGGTAATATCTCTGGATTGATCAAATAGAAGACAAATGTCTTGATTCAAATTGAAAACAATAATCTCCCTAAATATTACACATAGCCCAAGATGATATTTTTAATATGAAGTTGCAGTATGCTACATCATTTGGAAACAGATGAATGTCCATTTTAGTTTCACAGTCTATTGTTTTCATACAAAACTGAGTATATTAAACAATAAAAGATTGAGAATATTTGAGTAGAGTATATATAGCATGTTGAAATACAAAAATGACCCTTCAAAATGAGACTTTGTCATGATATCTTATTTTTGGTTGTGAAAACTCTCTAGTTACATTTAATTGTTAAAAATAAACCAAAAACTGTATTAGCGATCATAATTTTTGTCAAGTCGTTATATACTAGTCATAGTAAACTCTTTTGTTCAAACTTAACTAAATATGAGAAAAATTAATCCAAATCATAGACATATTTTGTTTAAATATGTGGGGAATAAGATATATATACTCTTAACAGGAAGAAGGTTTAGTTTTGAGTCGAGTCCAACTTGTACGGCTAAAGTGCTCAAGACCAATTGGGCAATTTGAATAGTACTTGTCAGTTGATGTCCATATATATATTTAATTGGCTAACCTCACACGCGTGTTCATTTCATATATTCTAAATAAATAAAAGTTATCAAGGATCCTCCCAATGTTTCCACTTGGCTATTATTTGGGGGAGCACGAGCATACAAACATAAAATCAATTCATTTATGGGATTCAGTACTCTATTATTCTTTTTGTTCAGCACTACTATTTAGCAATCCAACCTGTTTAGGTAAAAAGTATTTTACTAGTCGCCGCCCATGAGGACTGAAATGAAAACAGTACTTATACTGGACCGAGTAGTATTGACTTAGCAGCCGATGAGGACTGAAAACAGATACTATATCATGTCTTTGGGGAATTATTACGTGCAGCCCTAACTACTACCAAATAACTCTGTATGACTGTAAGACGGTATATGCACCAAACAGTCAAATACGACATGCGAGTGGCGGGCGCTTTGGGTTCTCCACTTCCGTAGCGCATTATTCATTCATTCTTTATTACTCAGGTAGGTAGGCAGGTAGCTTCGTTATATAAATACACTCTTTGTGAAAAACATAAGAGCAGCGACTGAACAAACAAAGAGAAATAGAAATAGATTGACAGAAAAACATAGAGAAAGTGAGGCCAAAATACTCTTTTCTTTCTAATCTTCCAAGTTTAGCAGGTACGTGATCAATACATATATAGCAAAAATGGGTGCAGGTGGCCGCATGTCCTCTCCTGCAGTACCGCCTAGTGGCAAAAAGACTGCAGCCGAAGCCCTTCGACGAGCCCCTCACGAGAAACCTCCATTCACAATTGGAGACTTGAAGAAAGCTATTCCGGCTCATTGTTTTCAAAAATCCCTTATTACGTCTTTCCGATATCTTATTCAGGATCTCCTCATGGCCTACTCCCTCTACTACATCGCAACCAACTATATCGACCTTCTCCCTCGTCCCCTCAACTATTTGGGTTGGGCTGCTTACATTGCTGTTCAAGGCTGTGTCCTAACCGGGGCTTGGGTCGTCGGCCACGAATGTGATCACCATGCATTCAGTGACTACCAATGGGTTGATGACCTTGTTGGCCTTGTTGTCCACTCTTCCCTCATGGTCCCTTACTTTTCCTGGAAAATTAGCCACCGTCGTCACCATGCCAACACCCAGTCCCTTGACAATGACGAGGTGTATGTCCCAAGATTCAAGTCCAATATCCGAAACTATTACAAGATCCTCAACAACCCACCAGGCCGAGTGTTCGTATGGATTACCACACTCCTTATTGGCTTTCCTTTATACTTGATGTTCAATGTATCAGGACACAAATACGAAAGGTGGACATCCCACTACGATCCTCACAGCCCACTTTACTCCGATCGTGAACGCAAGGAGATCGTTATTTCTGATGTTGCTATTCTTGCTGTCATCTATGGACTATACCGTCTCGTATTGGCTAAAGGATTTGCATGGGTTTTCCTTGTGTATGGTGGTCCATTGCTAGTTGTTAACGGATGGTTTGTGTTGATCACCATTCTCAATCACACTCACCCATCTTTGCCTTACTACGATTCCACCGAGTGGGATTGGTTGAGGGGAGCTCTATGCACTGTTGATAGAGATTATGGAATCCTAAATAAGGTTTTCCATAATGTTTGTAATGCTCATGTCTGCCACCACATATTCTCGATGATCCCTCATTATCATGGGCTCGAAGCAACGGAAGCAATGAAGCCGATATTGGGTGATTATTATCAATACGATGGAACTCCAATTCTTAAGGCAATGTACCGAGAAATGAAGGAATGCATTTATGTTGAGAAAGATGAAGGTGAGACAAAAGGAGTCTACTGGTACAGAAGCAAGTTTTGATGTGCTGACAGAAAGCAAAGAGCAGCTTGCTTTTTATTTGTCTTCCATTTCCTAGTAGTTTAGGTTGTATGCCTACATTGTATTCAATCAAATTTTGTTCATTGATGGGTTAAAACCCGTTACCTATAATATGAATAAAACTTCCTAATCATTTTATATCAAGAATATCCTTTCGGTACCATATATAATTCCATGTGGCAAGTATTGTTTTGTTTGGTTTCAAACATTCATATGTTTTGTTTGATTACAGATGCTTAACTAGCTCTAAAATTTCATCTTAGTCGACTACTTTGAGGGAATACCAAACAATGTACATGCTACCTGCTGGGCTGGTTGTTTCTATCCGCACTTGTTACTTTATCTTTCTCCCCTACAAGAAAATTAGAAGGAATAGAAAATTGGGTATATATGTACTTCAATCCTAATATTAATGTAATCCATCTTTATTTAGTTTATATTTATTATCGTTGGTGACGTGTACATTGTTGTATGTATGTGTTGTTGAGAAGAGTTCTTATTTTGGAGTATATGTTGTTTGTTGTGTAATATATTGTTTTGAAAAATTGGCTCAAAACAGAAATATGTACACTTGTGAATTAAAAACCTGAAAACTACAAAAACAAAAAAATATATGTTTAAAATAATTACTGAAACTAGCTAGCTGAAAATGTTGAAAAGCTAGATGCCTTTGAAAATTGGGCCAAGAAAGATAGAATTGCTCGTATTACTTTTTTGAGCAGCATGAACAATGAGTTCTTGTTTGAATATGAAGAATTCTCGACTGCTTATGAGATGTGGAAAGCTCTCAAAACAAAATTCGGAGGCACCTTACTGACTAGGTTGCGCGGCTTAACAATCAGGTTTGACGGTTATAAGAAGGAGGTTGATCATTCAATGAAGAAACACCTTCGAATAATGTCAAACATGATTAGAGAGTTGAAGACTGCAGGCAATGACTTATCAGATGAGCAGCAGATATCAGTTGTGGTTCGTTCACTCCTAGATAATTGGGAACATATGCGGGTTAACAAGACCCATAACCCGAATATCAAAAACTTTGAAGATATTCTGCGTCACTTGGAGCTTGAGGCCGAACGCTTAGAAGCAACTAAGCCATCCAAGGCATATGTTGTTGAGTCTAGTTTTCACAAAAGGAAACTCAAGCAAAGATATAATGGAAAGAAAGTTGCTGCTGCAACTCCTGCTCCTGCGCCTGAGAAGGCAGTAAATGTAGGTGCTAAGAGGAAAAGATGGAAAAGAGCTGGCAAGAAGAACAAGGCTAAGATGGCTTGCTACAACTGTGACAAAATGAGGCACTTCGCTCACGAATGTACTGAGCCGAAGAAGGAACTTTCTAGTTTTGATCAAACTATATGTAATATTACTTCTAGTATTTTTGTTGCTCAATCTCTCCATTTGTGGATTATAGATTCTGGAGCAACGAACCACATAGCTAGAGATCGAACTAGGTTCGTGGAGTATCGCCGCATTCTGGCTGGCATAAAAGTATACATGGGGAATGACTCTAATGTGGACGTGCTAGGAATTGGCACTTACAAACTAGAGATACGAGGATGCTCAGCATTAATTCTACCTGATGTATTTTATGTGCCGGATGTCCGGTAGAATTTATTTCCTGTTCTTGCTATTTTAAGACAGTTTTTTTTCTTCTTTCTTATGGTTTTTGAAAGAGACAAAGTTATTATCTCTCATGGGACGAATGTTTGTGGATTTGATTTTATTAAATAATGGTTTAATGGTTTTGGATATTATTCTAGTTATAATAATGATTCATATTCTTATCTTACTTATGTTGAGAGTGAACATAGTAGTTCAATTTAATGGCATGCTAGATTAGGCCATATTAGACGAGACATGATGACCAGGTTAGCTCGAGAAGGTATTTTAGGCCCACTCGCTAAGGTCAACTTGCCTATTTGTGAACACTTCTTAGCAAGTAAATCTACTAGAAAACTATTTGGTAAAGCCACAAGGGCAAATACACCATTGCAGCTTATGTTCACAACACTTCTCATAAATATATGAAGTTGGGCCCAAGGGATAAGAAGTGTATCTTTATAAGGTACTCTAAACACTCAAAAGGCTACGTGTTCATATCTAAGATTGAGTCACGAGATGCAGAGTTTCTAGAAATGAATTTTCGAGCAGAGGTGATGTTAACAAGGATAAAGACTTTTACGAGATGGAGGAAAAAAATAGCACACCTAATCAGATGGTTGAGACTAAGGAATCTAATCCTTTGGCTCCTATAGAAAGTGGGAGTCATATAATATCAAGTCCTCTTCCGTCAAATGAAGAGTCACCTGTTATTCAATTGCGAAGAAGTCAAAGAGGCAATATTCCACATAGTCTCTTTGAGATTGAGGGAAATGCTTTTATGGCTGATACGCAAGATCACGAGCAACCTCGATCATATTAAGAAGCTATGTCATCTGCATCTAGTGAAAAGTGAAAAAATACAATGGATGAGGAAATGGAATCTATGAGGACTAATCAAGTCTGGGACTTGGTTGATCTTCCGAATGGGCGAAAAGTTGTTGGGAACAAATGGGTTCTTAAAGTTAAACGCAAGTCGGATGGTTCCATTGAAAGATATAAAGCTCACCTTGTAGTCAAGGGTTACACTCAGCAAGAAGGGATTGATTACGAGGAGACTTTCTCACTTGTGGTGAGATTTGCCTCAATCCGTCTCTTATTAGCTATGGTTGCATATTTGGATCTAGAACTATACCAAATGGATGTAAAGGCGGCGTTTCTAAATGGAGAACTTGCCGAAGAGATATACATGGAACAACCAGAAGGTTATATTGAAAAAGGTTTTGAGTGCAAAGTTTGCAAGCTTAAACATTTCATTTATGGCTTGAAACAAGCATCTAGACAATGGTATCTTCAGTTTCATCGAGCAGTCATTGATGGTGGGTTTATAATGATCAAAGAGGACCATTGCGTATATCTCAAAAGGTCTAATGGAAAGTTTCTTATCCTTTCAATGTATGTTGATGACATTCTACTTTTTGAGAATGATAAGGAGATGATAGTCGCCACTAAAAGGTGGTTGTTCTCTAACTTAGAAATGAAGGACATGGGAGAAACAACATATGTTCTTGGAGTAAAGATATTCAGAGATCAAGAAAGATTCTTGGTTTGTCCCAAGAGACTTACCTTAAGAATGTTCTGGAATTATTCTAGATGAACAAGTAAACCCATTGACACTCCTATTGCAAAAGGCGATGCTATTGGCCCTGAGTATTGTTCTACCTTTCCAGAAGAAATTGAAAAAATGTCCTATATTCTATTGGAAAGTTAATGTATGAATTTTAGTGCACACGACCATACATAGCATTTGTTGTTCATGTCATTGGTTGATATTGAAAGTCCAATAATAATCTAGAAGGGGGGTTGAATAGATTATTACAGATTAAAAAAAAATTATCTGAGGCCTTTTTGAATTTTTAGATAATTAATTTGCAGTGTTAGAAATTAATATGCAGGACAGTAAAAATTCAATCACACAATGCACAGAGATTTGTCTGGTTCACAACATACATCCAGGGTATGCTGCTACGTCCAGTCTCAAGCTCCTCTCCAGGACTTGAGATTCTATTACTATCAGTAATAAATACTCCTTTAATAGGCGGAGAAGTCTTTACAAAGTTTTATAGACAAACTTCCAACTGTTCCCAACTAATCTATCTTGGACAGCAAGCTCCCCGCTCCCTCCTCAAGCTTAGTTGTACTTTCTTTTGAGTTCAGTTTTATTCTATGATCTGGTCTTGAAACAACAGCTTCTTCCTTACCTCACAAGTTCACTAGAGACCCAACTCCGAGCTGACATCTCTAAGACTCTGGTCTTGGTCGAAGAATTACTCGTCTTTCTCACAGGTACATAAAATAAACTAACTCTAACTTTTTCCCTTTTACAAAGTGTTTAATAGAATTTACAACAATATGCTTCTCAAATAAGCAGATAACATTTAGTATAGATTGATGCTTCTCAAATAAGCAGATAGCAATTTAAAGATCATATATATTTATAAAAGTTCAAAGACTTTTATACTTGAGAAAATATGCTTCTTTGTAAGCAGATAATAATTTAAGCTTTGATAAAATAATGCTTCTGTGTAAGCAAATATGTAAATTATGCACTGTTATAAAAGTTCAAATAACTTTTATATTTTATGTGAAAAACGCTTCTTGAATAAGCAAATATGTCAATTTTAGCTTTAGCTCAAAAATACTTCTGTATAAGCAGATATATGATTTAATGCAAATTTATAAAGAATTATTTATTCTTTATGGATTAAAGGAATGTAACTTTAATTTTAAATATAAAATTTAAATTACTTTTATATTTAGAGTGAAAATACTTCTGAGTAAGCAGATAAGTTGTTTTAAGCTTTAAATCAAATATGCTTCTATTTAAGCAGATATATTCACTTAAGTTTGTGATATAAAAGTTTAAATAACTTTTATATTATGCAACAATTATTTTATGAATAAATAAATTTATGATCAAATACTTGTGATAACAGATATCAAGTATAATAAATAAATTAGTTAAGCACAACTTGATATAACAAATATGATTGTTTAACTTAGATAATATATATTAATATTTTATCTATTATGTGTCAGATTATAAACAAAGTCATTTAGTACTATAAGGAATCGTACGTTGTGAATCCCTCATTAAGAGGAATATCTCCTGTAGCCTTGCGACGTCTAAGTATGACAATATTTATAATTTTCATAATTGATAGTTATATAAATACTTTTCAATAGATCACTTATATTTTTCAAATACAGTTCGGGTGATTCACTATTTAGAGAAATTATCTCAGTGTCGTTTTTGAACAATCAAGTGTATATTTATTTTATAATATTTATATAAGTAATATCAAATATAAAGTTATTTTAGTACTATAAGGAATCGTACGGTGTGAATCCCTCATTAAGAAGAATATCTCCTGTTGCCTTGCGACGTCTAAATATAACTTTCTATTTGATAAATAGATGAAATATAGATATATAAAATTGTGTATAACAATTTATATTCGTATATCTATAAATATAAATAAGGAAGAGATAATTTAAATAAAGTAAATCAAACAACTTATCTCAAATGCTTAGACCAATTTTCCCTTCTCAAATGATTAGAACTTTGATAAGAAAAGAGAAAGCTTCTTAGAAAGAGAGTGTGTGTGGGAGAAGTATAAGCTTTTCTTTTCAATTGAATTGATAAAAAGAAAATGAAAGAAAGACCTTCTATTTATAGATTTTTGAGGTTAGGGGTAAAATGATAACTTTGAAATCTATTTTTGTAATCAATGGATGAGATTAATTTTATTTGAAATCAATGGTTTGGATTGGATGAAATGCACACGAATTGCTATGTGAAAAATTTCGGATGAAATTTGTGTTTCTTTTAGTGAGCATTTAATGCTAATCGTTACATATATATATACTCATGCTCATACATAATCATATACATATATATATACACACACACGGTTATATATATATATATATATATATATATATATATATATATATATACATGCATGGTTACACATACACACACATTCACATTTAATTAATGCTCACATGCTAAATCTTCTTTCTTTCCAAAATTGGTCAAACAAGCATTTGATGATCAGTCATATGATTTTTGTCACAAAATGCATGTCCCAATTCATTTCCAGCATATTAGCAAGCATTGTCCCAATATAAGTGACTTTTCTATTAAATACGGTCAAGACTCCTTTTTGTGAAAATAATTTTGAAAACTTGAATATATACTGAAAGAAAATAGGAATCCTTGAAAATATTTTTGGTCAAAATAAATAAGATAATTAAAACAATTATAATATAAATCCTATGGACAGTATTCTACCCTTTTAATTAATTTATTTACTAATTATTGTTATCATCAAAATAAACCTAAAAGTTGGAGACCCAACAATCTCCCCATTTTTGATGATGACAATCAACTAAAAATATTTTCTATAAAAGCTCCCCCTCAATTTATGCAAACAAAAATTAAATTTTTTGAAAAACTAACATGCAACAATATATAACAATTCATGTATATAGCATGTGATAGCATAAAAAATAATATATAAATAATACTACCTCCGTCCCACAATAAGTATTTTTTTAGGCTTAATATTTTTTCTCAAAATAAGTGATATGTTAGAATTTCAATACAATTTTTACAATATTTTTTCTTATGTGCCCTTATGCAACCAATAGTATTTATTGCGTATTTATTGGGAAGTTGAAAGGTTGAAGGAAGAGAAAGAGAGACCAAAATATAATAAAAAAAAGTTTCAAACAAAGTATATTAAGGATATTTTTGCCATTTTAGCTTGTGTATTGGTATATGTGATTTAAGCTAAAAAAACACTTATTATGAGACGGAGGTAGTATTTTTCTTCTCCCCCTTTGTCATCATAAAAAATGGGGGGGGGGGGGGGAAAGAATATTATAGAATACTTTTTAGAGCCTGCAGAAAGAGATGTTAGAATCTGACAAATATTCTTTTAAAAATTCAGTTGCATATTTATCTTTTGATCAAACAGTAAGAAGCTTGCATTATTTAAATTTGTGTAATTGCTTCTGATTGATCCAAATCAGTATACATGGATGGGGAATATTTACCGTTAGTATGGAAATTTAAATGAATGTTCCACATTAAATCTGTTATATATATATATATATTTAAAGAGAATAGATTTAAATATTAAATATAAGTAATGAATATTAAAATATATTTATAATAATATTTTATTTTTATTTTTTAAAATAAAAGTATAAATATTTTTTAAAATTCTACACATTTAAATATTTCTATTATATTAAAATATCAAATTTAATCAAAAAAAAATTATTTAAAAAATATATTTTAATGCATAAATAATTATGAGAAAATTGTAACTTTTTCTTTTAACAATCGTGATGACCTTCATAGTCAGAATCTTTTTCACCTGGTTTGATTTGCGATCCTAGGAAGAAGTTTAATTCTCCCTTTATGCTCATTTAAAAATCCTTACTCATGCTTTCAGAAAAATTATTTCACAAAGTAATATCAATAGACCCAACAATGATGTCGTCAGTTATTTTTACTAGAGTCAGCTCCAAGATGTACCTGCAACATTTATCAATTTTACGAACCGGTACCCTTTAATAAGAAGGGCCCTTTGGGTTAGTTTTTCATTTTGTATAAGGAGTATTTGTGTTTTTCTTTACAAAAATGGGTACAGGATAATCAATATTTGTAGATACAAGTATTTTATGAGTAACAGGTCTATAAGATGCATGATTTACTCTGTTTTTATATCCTGAAAAACTTTGATGACAAATTTTATAAGATTTTTGACTCTGATAATTATAAAACTCTTTTCTTGTATTTTTAATTATTGGTGCAATGTATGTTCCTTTTGGTACCCAAATTATTTTTCCTTTATAATTTCTATTTCGAGCATTACACATGTGAAAATAATGACTATTTCTGTTACAGTAAGAACATTTAATAAAAGGAGATACATAACTTTCTTTTTCTTTACTTTTAACATGATAAAGTCCTTTATCTTTTCTTTTACTAAATTCTCCAATATATCCCAATTCTTCTTTGTTAAATCCACATCTTTGTTGATTAAGCATGACATCAAGGTTTTCTTTTCCTTTTGTGAATTTAATAACAACAGTGCTTAAATCATCACGTTCTTTAGTTAAAATTTTAATTTGATCTATTAAAGAAGAATCTTCACTTTATTTTTTTAATTCTATCTTTAGAGATGAATTTTTAAGCTTGATATTTTTAATATCTTCACTTAACACTTGATTTTGTATTTGAGTATTTTCATTAATTATAGTAAGTGTTGAATTTTCTATCTCCAGATCTTTGTTTATTTTTCTTAATTTTTTTAATTCTTCCTTTAGTTATAAACTTTCTGAAAAGTCATTTTCTAATTCTTCTTTTTCTTTATTTAAACTTTCATTTTCTATTTCAATATTTTTGTAATTTTAATTAATTTTTGTAATGAAAATTTTAATTTGATAAACTCTTTTTTAATAATTTCATTCTCTTCATATAAACAATTATGAGCTTCTTGTAGTTCATGATGTTCTTTACTTATATTATCAAAAGTATGTGTGACAAATGAAGTGCTAGGTAATTAACATTCAAAATTTACCTCAGATCTTGGTGATGACTCAATGTTTGCCATTAAACATAGATTTGCAATTTCCTCAGCTTCTTCATCAAATCTTTCTTGATCTACAAGTAAACCTTTAAAAGCAATTCCTTTCTTCATGAGATTTGTATCCGCTCCTGATTTTTCGACTAACATGTCGACTTCGTGTGCACGAATATTTCCAATAAGGCTATCAAGAGGATAAGTGGTTAAGTCTTGCCTTTCCTTAATAACAATAACCTTCATTTTTCAGATGGATGGAAGGGATTTGAGAATTCTTCTATTTTTCTCATTAGTTGTATATTCCTTCCCTAGATGTTCCAATTCATCAATGATTCTGGAAAAACGTGTTTCCATATCAATGATCTTTTCACCTTCTTCTAGCTTGAAATTTTTCATACTCCTGGATTAAAGCATCTTTTCTGGTTTCTTTAATATGACTGGTTCCTTCATAGGTTAGAATCAACTTTTTCCAGATTTCTTTTGCATTCTTGCAATTGCTAACTCTTTTGTACTCTTTTTCAATGAGAGCACTAGTCAGCACTTGTTCAGCTATGGATGCTATGTTCATAGCCTTTTCATCATCAGTAGTAAACTCATCAACATCTTTTTCAACGATCTTTTCTCCAATAATTTTTGTAGGAACCTTTACACCTCGTTCTATTGCAAGCCAAACTTTGATTCCTTGTGATTTGGCATAGATTTTGAATCTGCTCTTCTAGGTGACAAAATTTATGCCATCAAATAGTGGAGGTCTAGTCATTGATAGTCCTTCACCGCAACCAGTAGCATTGTAGGCCATAGATGGATCTACTCTTAGGTATGTCTATATTTACTCAACAAACAAGTTAAAGAGCACTGCTCTGATACCAATTGAAAGTCCAATAATAATCTAGAAGGGGGTTTGTGACACCCCCAAATTCGGGTACTTCGTTTTCACATGATTTGGTGTTCACTTTCTAATATAACATACATCTACCCAATGAATAATGTAAAATAAACTACAACTTAAATTAGAATAGATAAATCTCCCTTAAAACAAGGGTTACAACCTTTTCAAGATAATCCCGGTTTACTCTAACCCTGACATGAATATAATAAAGTGCGGAAACAAAAACATAACATTCAAGTCTTATTACAATCATTCTCAATATAATAATAAAAACAAGTTTTCACTTGCTTTGCTTTCCCTTGCCCTTACTCGTAGACGGAGCATCAGCGTTATCAACCTTAACTGAAATTGTTATTTAATGCAAGAGTGAGCAAACCACAGCTCACTGGAGTTTAACAATAACATAGACATGAAAGGATATATTTAAAAGAATCTGAACAACTTAGCTTGCTTCAATAATAAAGAATTGAATAATAATTCTCTATCAACATTAAAATTCGAATATAGAATTTATCTGAGGGTCATAAGACCTTTGAACTCTTATCCTAGGTTATAAATATTTCTATTTAAACATTTAACAGTCAATAAGACTATGGACCTTAACTCGTACTTAGGGGAATCAGCCCTTCGTACCATGTATTGTGCACAAACATCTTAACACTATGCGTAGTAACCTCCCCTAGTAAATAGGGTTGTTCAACTCAGTAATTTGAATTCAAGTCCGCACCAAAGAAAGTTTGGTTTGGATAAGCTTACAAGGGTAATTTAGAATTCACGTTCATCAACTAAGGATTAGTTGAATCGACTTCCAATAGTTCATAAATAAAAGAATTATGAATTAACATATACTTTAGAATCAACTTAAAACATTTAAAATAATAACTGGATCTTACTTGAACAATAAGTTAAGATCATTTCAATTAAATAAACAATTGTCCAATACAAAAATAGAAAAGGACATTATTAACAAGAATATATGAACTCAAGAAATTATACAAGATTAGGGTTTAGAAAACTTGCATAAAATTAACGAGTGTAGGGTTAGAAGACTTGCCTCAAGTGCAAGCTACTTAATTCAATTCACGTACTTTAATACTTCCTATGCACATTCAATTATAATAATCTAAATCAGTTAACACATAACTAATTCACATAAGTGGTTAATCCTCATGGTTAACTCACTCTAATTAAATAAATAATAATAATTAACTATCACATAGTTAATCACATCACACATATACTCACATAATTAACTTAATTATGTATTTAACTAAATTATAATTAAACAATTATAATTCAAACACTTAATCAAATTATAATTACCATTTAAATTATAAGTAATTATAATTTAAAATCAATTAAACTACATTCATACATTTATAATTACACAATTTATAATTAATCATGTAATTATCAATTTAATTAATAATTACTTAAACTATACCATGCACAATTTATAATTAATTATGTAATTATCAATTTAAAATCCACAATTAAACATGCATTTATTAAATTATAATTACATAAATTATAATTTAAATTAACATCTAATAAATCAACCTTTATTCATTATAATTTAATTATAATTTAAAATAAACATTTACTTTTGATTATAATTATTTATATTATAATCATATATCACATTTAAATAATAATTCAAATCATACTTTAAGGTTTTCAAACCTCTTTTCTTTTCTAAATATAAATTTGTCAAATTTATGTTAACAACATGTTGTAGCAACTAGATACATGCTCACTGTCATAGCATAATTAAACTAGGTTCAAAATCAACACTGCACAATTAGCTAACCTTCACTGCCTAAGCACTGTGCCCGGCGAAGCTGCGCAGCCAGCTACCCTATAACCGGCGCAACTGCGCAGGAAAGGATTCTGGGAAAGGCAGCCGGCGCAGCTGCGCTGCTTCTGGCTGTGTTACCGGCGCAGCTGCGCTGCTTCTGGCTGTGTTACCGGCGCAGCTGCGCAGGAACACGGACAGAGGCAGACAGCAACGGCACCCTGCTTCACTGATTAACCCATACAAGCCAACAATCGGTAATTCACAGTAACTTAAACATTATAAATCATACCTATGCAATAATACATATATATAACATGCTTCTAAAACACAAAACCATCTAAACAATGATAATCACAAATTTTAAAATCTAATTTGGCCATTTTCATGAAAACTCATATTTTTCATAAAATAATTCACTATAATTATTTCTCTCCATCAATTCGAACTTATATACATGCATTACATACGAAGTTGAAGATAGCATCCAGAAATTACTTAATAAGCATATTAACACATACCAATTGCATGAATTTCTCAATTAACATTAACCACACTCATGAAATTCCATATGAACTCATATAAACATGAATTTTCTGTTAAAAATCAATTTCTACAGTAATTTGATTTTTGAAAATCCTCTTATGTCATACAATTACCACAATCAACACATGGATACAATACATATATATAAAATTCATGATTACATAATTTCATGAAATTCACAGAAAACTAAATTTATAGAAACTCAAAACAATGAAGAACAACTAATCACAATTCTTTAAAACTATAAGATATTAATTACCTTTTTGATGATTGGAGAAGAATACAATGACTAATTCTAGCCTTCACAAGTTTCTTCTTCCTTCTCTTCTCTAACTTCTCTGCTCTTCTTTTCTCTTTTTGTTCTTAGCTTTACAAACTAACTTCTAATCTAACGTAGTATAGATATATTATAACTGATATAATATACGTATACTAATGATATATATGTAACTGCTAATTACTTAATATATATAATAAATACATTTATTATATAAGTTACAAAATTCAAAACTACAATGCCTTGTTTGGCAAAACAAGGTTATTTTCAAAATTGATTATTAATGCTGGTAAACAGTTTATTTAAAAATAGCTTTTTGATAGTTAGGGCCCTGTTTGGTAGAAATAGGTTTAAAACAAATACAAGGGCCTTGTTTGGTAAAAATCATTTAAAAATTCTTTTCCTTTTATTTTAATAAATTATTTTGACACATACTTTAATGTCATATTTTAATCAATTAAATATTAATCATCTAATTTAATCATTTAAAATCTAACATCCATTAATCACATAAAATTTGCCACATAATTATAATTACTCGCTAATTATAATTCATGTAACACTTCATCACATAATTCATCTAATTCAATTATCTCAATTAAATTAGAACTATAATATAACATTAATATATATACATATCAATTAAATAACATTCATTAAATTAATATGTAACACTCAATTAAATTATTATCATAAATTACTTAATCTATTTATTTACTCAATAAATAATTCATATAAATATTTATTTAATTCAATAAATATTTAAAATTAAATATAAAATCTCAATCGTTACAATCTTCCCTCCTTAAAAGGATTCTGTCCCCAGAATCACACATAAAAAAAATCTCGTCTATTACATTCTTCCCTCCTTAAAAGGATTCTGTCCCCAGAATCAGTATATAAGGGGCTACACACAACTAAGCAAATAAATGCGGATAAGATTTTATCATAACATCTTCGAGTTCCCACGTAGCTTCTTCAGCACTGTGGTTTCTCCAGATTACCTTAACAGAAGGTATCACTTCATTCCTAAGTACTTGTTCCTTTCTATCAATTATTTGAACAGGCACTTCTTCATATGTTAAGTCTTTATCAAACTGTAAAGGTTCATATTCTATTATATGTTTATAATCATGCTTGTAAGGTCTTAACACAGAAATATGGAAGACATTATGTATATTCTCGAGCTCCGGAGGTAATGCAATCTTGTAAGCAACCTCGCCCACCTTTCGTAGTACCTCAAAAGGTCCAATGAATCGGGGACTCAGCTTCCCCTTCTTACCGAATCGAATTTTCCCCTTCCAGGGAGATACTTTCAGGAACACGAAACTTCCTGGTAAGAATTCTCGGTTCTGCCGATGTAAATCGGCATACTTCTTCTGTCTGTCTTGAGCAGCAACTAATCTCGTTCTGATCAGCTTTATAATTTCGGCGGTTTGTTGTACCAATTCTGGTCCCAACAATTGACGTTCACCGACTTCATCCCAGCACAAAGGAGTTCTGCATTTTCTACCGTATAACGCTTCGTAAGGTGGTATGCCAATACTCGCATGATGACTATTGTTGTAGGCCAACTCCACCAATGGTAGATGATCCTCCCAACTTCCTTTGAAGTCCATCACACAAGCTCTCAGCATATCCTCAAGTGTTTGAATCGTTCTTTCGCTCTGGCCATCGGTCTGAGGATGATACGCTGTACTCATTCGTAATTGCGTTCCCATACATTCTTGCAATCGCTTCCAGAAATTAGACGTGAAACGTGGATCGCTGTCGGACACAATCGACACCGGAAAACCATGTCGAGAAATAATTTCCTTCACGTAGAGCTTTGCTAGTTTATCCAGGTTGTACTTGACCCTGATCGGCAGAAAGTGGGCTGACTTTGTCAGTCGATCCACTATAACCCATATCGCATCATATCCCTTCTGAGTCGTTGGAAGTCCTACCACAAAATCCATCATAATGTGCTCCCACTTCCACTTTGGGATTTCTAACAGTTGCAGCAAACCACTTGGTCTCTGGTGTTCTGCTTTGATTTTCTGACACGTTAAGCATTTCGCAGTGCATTCAGCCACGTCCCACTTCATATTCGGCCACCAGAAATGATGCCTGAGATCCTGGTACATCTTCGTACTCCCAGGGTGAATAGAATATCTAGAACTATGAGCTTCGCTCAAAATCTCCTCTTTGACCTCTGGTATTGGCGGTACCCAGATTCTACCTTCAAATTGTAACAGTCCTTCATTATCGACCTTGAACTTAAACTCTTCGCCATCAGTTAACCTCGTCCGAATCTTTTCACATTCTTCATCATGAAGTTGTGCTTCTTTCACTTTGTCTATTAAAGTAGAACCAGTGGTTACTTGAAACAACATCTCATCTGATTCTTTCGGAAACTTTACTTCCAACTCCAATCTAGCCATTTGTTCTATTAACCGATCCTGATCAGTTAACACGTTCAGCTTCTCCCGACCTTTTCTGCTCAAAGCGTCGGCAACAACGTTAGCTTTACCCGGATGGTAAAGTATCTCGCAATCATAGTCTTTAATCAGTTCCAACCATCTTCTTTGGCGCATGTTCAAATCCTTCTGGGTAAATATATACTTTCAGACTCTTGTGATCTGTGTATATTTCACACTTCTCTCCATATAAGTAGTGCCTCCAAATCTTTAGGGCAAACACTACTGCCGCCAATTCTAGATCATGGGTTGGATACCCCTTCTCGAAATCCTTCAGCTGACGTGACGCATATGCAATGACTTTGCCGCTCTGCATCAATACACAGCCTAATCCTTTATGTGAGGCATCGCTATATACTACGAAATTCCCCGAACTATCCGGTAAAGACAATACAGGCGCAGTACTCAACCTCTTCTTCAGCTCTTGAAAACTCTCCTCACACTTCTCCGTCCAAACAAACTTAACTATTTACGAGTCAAATTCGTCAACGAAGTTGAGATTCTAGAAAAGTCTTGAATAAATCTTCGGTAATAACCAGCCAATCCTAAGAAACTTCTCACTTCAGACGGCGTCTTCGGCTGTTCCCAACTAATTACGGCCTCAACTTTCGACGGATCTACCGAAATACCATCCTTGTCGATCACGTGGCCAAGAAATTGCACACGTTCCAACCAGAATTCACATTTTGAGAATTTAGCGTAAAGCTTTTCTCGTCTCAGGGCTTCTAAGGTTAGTCGTAAGTGTTCAGCATGCTCCTCCTCGGTCTTGGAATAAACCAGGATGTCATCTATGAACACTACCACTAACTTGTCCAGAAATGGCTTGAACACCCTGTTCATTAAGTCCATAAATGCAGCTGGGGCATTCGTGAGACCAAATGACATCACCAAGAACTCGTAATGACCATACCGAGTTCTAAAAGTCGTTTTCAGTATATCTTCCTTCCTCACCTTTAATTGATGATACCCGCTTCTCAAATCAATTTTTGAGAAGTATTTCGCACCCTTCAGTTGATCAAACAAGTCATCGATCCTAGGTAAAGGATACCTATTCTTGATCGTAACTTTATTCAACTCTCTATAATCAATGCAAAGACGCATCGACCCATCCTTTTTCTTCACGAATAAGACAGGCGCTCCCCACGGCGAAATGCTCGGTTGAATATACTTCTTGTCTAGCAGTTCTTGCAGTTGAACCATTAATTTCTTCATCTCGACTGGAGCCATTCAGTATGGAGCCTTCGAAATCGGAGCAATTCCCGGCGCTAGATCGATCACGAACTCTGTCTCCCTATCTGGCGGAAGTCCTGGCAAATCGCTTGGAAAAACGTCCACAAACTCCGTAACTACCGATATCTCCTCCACCTTCGGGCTTTCCTTATGCGAATCTACTATGTAGGCTAGATATCCTACACCGCCTTGCGTCAGAAGTTTCTTGGCTTGCATAACCGTCAGACAACTCGCTTGCCTAGGCGATTTGCTACCATAGAACACTAACTTCGACGGAGTCGTAAGGTTTACCGACTTCTTCTGACAGTCGATTATCGCCCCATGGTTGAACAACCAATCCATACCTAGTATGACGTCGAATTTCCCAAGTTTTATCGGAATCAAATCTACTCTAAGCTCCTGACCCTTAATGTCCAATCTACAGTTCTTATAAACGCTCCTAACAGGAATAACCTCCCTATTCGAAATCTCTACGTTCAAAGGGTAAATTAACTCCTCTACAAGTAAGTCTAGGGTTCTAGCAAAATCATCAGATATGAATGAGCAAGTAGCACCCGAATCAAATAATACATATACATTTATACTATTGACCGGAATAATACCTGACACCACATCTTTTGATTGCACAGCATCCTGCACCGTCTTATTAAATGTCCGTGCAGTGGGTCGAACAGCTTGCAATGGTGCAGCGATAGTAACGGTACTGCCGCTTCCATTCCCTCCGCTCCCTGTTGACCTTGCCGTCAGCTTCTTCGGGCAGTTGCGAGCCATGTGATCTTTGGATCCACATGTAAAGCAAGCTCCCTTCTTCGGTTTTGGGCAATTAGGAGCGATGTGGCCTTCCTGACCACAGTTGAAGCACACCCGCTTCCCCTTCATGCCACGCCAGTGTGATTCTTACCGCATGTAGCACATGCTTCGAACTTCCTCTTCTGCTGGCTTCCTTGCTGACTCCCAGCAGAGGTATTATCAAACCACTTCCTCTTCTGGTTCACAGTGCTGCTACCCCCAGACTTGGTTTCTACCTCATTCTTCTTCTTCTTATCTTGGTTGAACTTCATCACCGCTTCGCTTCCTCCCTCAGCAAGTATGGCCTTCTCCAACACCGCTGCAAAGGTATTCAGCTGGAACATGGAAACCTTGCTGTAGAGCCAGGGCTTTAGTCCTTGCTCAAACCTTCTCGCCTTCCCAGCGTCAGTGCTGACCTGGTATGTAGCGAACTTGGCCAACTCGTTAAACTTAGCGACATACTCAGACACCGTCATCCCTCCTTGCTTAAGTTCTAGGAACTGGACCTCCATCTGGTCCTGCGAACTCACTGGAAAATACATCTCGTAGAACATTTCCTTGAAACGTTCCCACGTGATGACTCCCTCTCCCTCTCGAGTCTTGTTAGCCTGCCACCAAAAGCTAGCATCCGACTTCAACATGAAAGTCGCGAACATTGTCTTTTGGTCTTCTCCTACCCTAGCCACGTCAAATACCTTCTCCATTTCCATAACCCATGTCTGAGCTTCAATAGGATTAGTCGATCCTTTGAACTCAGGCGGTCCTACTGCCTTGAATTCCTTAAAAGTAGCATCCTGCACCTGCGACTGATTCGCAAGAGCTCCTGTCAACAGGTTCACCAACTGCTGAACCGAATTGGGATTTGTTCCCTCGTTATTGTTGTTGTTCGTCGAACCCTCGGGATTTTGACGTGTTACTCTTCTTCTAGGAGGCATTTTCTGTTAAGAAAATATTATTATTAGACCCTTTATTAAATTATTAAGTACTCCAGTTCAAACTTAAACGTTTAAACAATTCAGTGCACATAGAACACATAGCACGTCAATAAACTTCTTTTATTCATTAGTCGTAGTTTAAAAACATCAATCAGATAGTATTTCTGCCATTTACATCACCCTTCCTGAACTGGAAAAGTTGCAGGATTATATTATTAACTCATCCCATTCTTATCTCAATTATGGAATTTACTTTATTTAATACAAAAAGCAATACATAAATAAAAGCTATACTACTACTGCTACTGCTACTACTACTGTTACTGCTACTGCTGCTACTGCCTTGGCATATTAATACGTCGCACAGCCTTTCTACATTCCTCTTCCATTACCCGAAATGCCGTTCTTCGGTCCACCACATACCACGGTAAACCTTGGAACTGAGCTGGGTAGTAGAAAATACGGTCCTGAGCTCTCTCTATCGCTGTATGAAATGCATATTCTGTTTCCCTCAGCTTGGCCCTCTTGGCTTCAGCTTCATCTTCAGCTCGATCAGCTCGTTGATTAGCCCTCAAGCTTGACTCCTCAGCTCTGGCACGCTTCCTCGACTCCTCTTGGATGTCTTGCTTCAGCTTTGCCAATTCAAAACGAGCAGCATCTCTTTCAACCTCCATATGTATCAGGTTCCACTGTGCATCTCCCGGGTCACTTGCCATTTCCTCGATCGTCTCATCTCGTTGCTGGATAGTCTCCTCGAGATCTCCTACTCGTCCATGAAGCTCCACGTTGCTATCGTAGACTGCCTCGTACATCTCAACACTAGTAGAGTGAGGTGGGAATTCCTCTTCGGGATCCTCTTCCACCTCTTCAGACTCGGCCTCGTCCTCATCCTCTGGAATAGGTGTCAGCTCACACTCCCGACCAGCTATGGCGATCACTGGAGATGACTCTCTCCTAACCAGCTGCTCCCAGACAATATGTATGTCACGGGGCTCTTCCTCTCTAGGCACCTGAGGTACATCCTCTCTAGCCTGACTAGGTTCTCCCACGTTCAACATCCTGACAAAAGAATTTTAAATTTCATTATTACGTGATAACGAATCGTCACTCTTCGAATACTATAATGTAAACACGTAGCACATAAGATAGTTTATTATCTTTACCTATCACCCCTATCTTTTCGATCTTACCTATAAGGCTACTAACCTAAGGTTTTTCCCCACCTAAGGTTTCATAACCTATAGCTCTGATACCAACCTGTGACACCCCCAAATTCGGGTACTTCATTTCCACATGATTTGGTGTTCACTTTCTAATATAACATACATCTACCCAATGAATAATGTAAAATAAACTGCAACTTAAATTAGAATAGATAAATCTCCCTTAAAACAAGGGTTACAACCTTTTCAAGATAATCCCAGTTTACTCTAACCCTGACATGAATATAATAAAGTGCGGAAACAAAACATAACATTCAAGTCCTATTACAATCATTCTCAATGTAATAAAAACAAATAAGTCTTCACTTGCTTTGCTTTCCCTTGCCCT
The DNA here is from genome assembly GCA_020205555.1 of Panax stipuleanatus. NCBI lineage: Eukaryota > Viridiplantae > Streptophyta > Magnoliopsida > Apiales > Araliaceae > Panax > Panax stipuleanatus. Next base: position 140,892,673 of record CM035122.1, on the reverse strand, counting down.
TACTCGTAGACGGAGTATCAGCGTTATCAACCTTAACTGAAATTGTTATTTAATGCAAGAGTGAGCAAACCACAGCTCACTGGAGTTTAACAATAACATAGACATGAAAGGATATATTTAAAAGAATCTGAACAACTTAGCTTGCTTCAATAATAAAGAATTGAATAATAATTCTCTATCAACATTAAAATTCGAATATAGAATTTATCTGAGGGTCATAAGACCTTTGAACTCTTATCCTAGGTTATAAATATTTCTATTTAAACATTTAACAGTCAATAAGACTATGGACCTTAACTCGTACTTAGGGGAATCAGCCCTTCGTACCATGTATTGTGCACAAACATCTTAACGCTATGCGTAGTAACCTCCCCTAGTAAATAGGGTTGTTCAACTCAGTAATTTGAATTCAAGTCCGCACCAAAGAAAGTTTGGTTTGGATAAGCTTACAAGGGTAATTTAGAATTCACGTTCATCAACTAAGGATTAGTTGAATCGACTTCCAATAGTTCATAAATAAAAGAATTATGAATTAACATATACTTTAGAATCAACTTAAAGCATTTAAAATAATAACTGGATCTTACTTGAACAATAAGTTAAGATCATTTCAATTAAATAAACAATTGTCCAATACAAAAATAGAAAAGGACATTATTAACAAGAATATATGAACTCAAGAAATTATACAAGATTAGGGTTTAGAAAACTTGCATAAAATTAACGAGTGTAGGGTTAGAAGACTTGCCTCAAGTGCAAGCTACTTAATTCAATTCACGTACTTTAATACTTCCTATACACATTCAATTATAATAATCTAAATCAGTTAACACATAACTAATTCACATAAGTGGTTAACCCTCATGGTTAACTCACTCTAATTAAATAAATAATAATAATTAACTATCACATAGTTAATCACATCACACATATACTCACATAATTAACTTAATTATGTATTTAACTAAATTATAATTAAACAATTATAATTCAAACACTTAATCAAATTATAATTACCATTTAAATTATAAGTAATTATAATTTAAAATCAATTAAACTACATTCATACATTTATAATTAATCATGTAATTATCAATTTAATTAATAATTACTTAAACTATACCATGCACAATTTATAATTAATTATGTAATTATCAATTTAAAATCCACAATTAAACATGCATTTATTAAATTATAATTACATAAATTATAATTTAAATTAACATCTAATAAATCAACCTTTATTCATTATAATTTAATTATAATTTAAAATAAACATTTACTTTTGATTATAATTATTTACATTATAATCATATATCACATTTAAATAATAATTCAAATCATACTTTAAGGTTTTCAAACCTCTTTTCTTTTCTAAATATAAATTTGTCAAATTTATGTTAACAACATGTTGTAGCAACTAGATACATGCTCACTGTCATAGCATAATTAAACTAGGTTCAAAATCAACACTGCACAATTAGCTAACCTTCACTGCCTAAGCACTGTGCCCGGCGAAGCTGCGCAGCCAGCTACCCTATAACCGGCGCAACTGCGCAGGAAAGGATTCTGAGAAAGGCAGCCGGCGCAGCTGCGCTGCTTCTGGCTGTGTTACCGGCGCAGCTGCGCAGTAACACGGACAGAGGCAGACAGCAACGGCACCCTGCTTCACTGATTAACCCATACAAGCCAACAATCGGCAATTCACAGTAACTTAAACATTGTAAATCATACTTATGCAATAATACATATATATAACATGCTTCTAAAACACAAAACCATCTAAACAATGATAATCATAAATTTTAAAATCTAATTTGGCCATTTTCATGAAAACTCATATTTTTCATAAAATAATTCACTATAATTATTTCTCTCCATCAATTCGAACTTATATACATGCATTACATACGAAGTTGAAGATAGCATCCAGAAATTACTTAATAAGCATATTAACACATACCAATTGCATGAATTTCTCAATTAACATTAACCACACTCATGAAATTCCATATGAACTCATATAAACATGAATTTTCTGTTAAAAATCTATTTCTACAGTAATTTGATTTTTGAAAATCCTCTTATGTCATACAATTACCACAATCAACACATGGATACAATACATATATATAAAATTCATGATTACATAATTTCATGAAATTCACAGAAAACTAAATTTACAGAAACTCAAAATAATGAAGAACAACTGATCACAATTCTTTAAAACTATAAGATATTAATTACCTTTTTGATGATTGGAGAAGAATACAATGACTAATTCTAGCCTTCACAAGTTTCTTCTTCCTTCTCTTCTCTAACTTCTCTGCTCTTCTTTTCTCTTTTTGTTCTTAGCTTTACAAGCTAACTTCTAATCTAACGTAGTATAGATATATTATAACTGATATAATATACGTATACTAAATGATATATATGTAACTGCTAATTACTTAATATATATAATAAATACATTTATTATATAAGTTACAAAATTCAAAATCACAATGCCTTGTTTGGCAAAACAAGGTTATTTTCAAAAATTGATTATTAATGCTAAGGCCATGTTTGGAAAACATTTTATTTAAAAACAGCTTTTTGATAGTTAGGGCCCTATTTGGTAGAAATAGGTTTAAAACAAATACAAGGGCCTTGTTTGGTAAAAATTATTTAAAAATTCTTTTCCTTTTATTTTAATAAATCATTTTGACACATACTTTAATGTCATATTTTAATCAATTAAATATTAATCATCTAATTTAATCAATTAAAATCTAACATCCATTAATCACATAAAATTTGCCACATAATTATAATTACTCGCTAATTATAATTCATGTAACACTTCATCACATAATTCATCTAATTCAATTATCTCAATTAAATTAGAACTATAATATAACATTAATATATATACATATCAATTAAATAACAGTCATTAAATTAATATGTAACACTCAATTAAATCATTACCATAAATTACTTAATCTATTTATTTACTCAATAAATAATTCACATAAATATTTATTTAATTCAATAAATATTTAAAATTAAATATAAAATCTCAATCGTTACAGGGGTTGAATAGATTATTACAGATTAAAAAAAATTATTTGAGGCCTTTTTGAATTTTTAGATAATTAATTTGCAGTATTAGAAATTAATATGCAGGACAGTAAAAATTCAATCACACAATGCACAGAGATTTGTCTGGTTCACAACATACATCCAGGGTATGCTACTACGTCCAGTCTCAAGCTCCTCTCCAGGACTTGAGATCCTATTACTATCAGTAATAAATACTCCTTCAATAGGCGGAGAAGCCTTTACAAAGTTTTATAGACAAACTTCTAACTGTTCCCAACTAATTTATCTTGGACAGCAAGCTCCCCGCTCCCTCCTCAAGCTTAGTTGTACTTTCATTTTGAGTTCAGTTCTATTATATGATCTGGTCTTGAAACAACAGCCTCTTCATCACCTCACAAGTTCACTAGAGACCCAACTCCCAGCTGACCTCTCTAAGACTCTGGTCTTGATCGAAGAATTACACGTCTTTCTCACAGGTACATAAAATAAACTAACTCAAACTTTTTTCTTTTTTACAAAGTGTTTAATAGAATTTACAACAATATGCTTCTCAAATAAGCAGATAACATTTAGTACAGATTGATGCTTCTCAAATAAGCAGATAGCAATTTAAAGATCATATATATTTATAAAAGATCAAAGACTTTTATACTTGAGAAAATATGCTTCTTTGTAAGCAGATAATAATTTAAGCTTTGATAAAATAATGCTTCTGTGTAAGAAAATATGTAAATTATGCACTGTTATAAAAGTTCAAATAACTTTTATATTTTGTGTGAAAAACGCTTCTTGAATAAGCAAATATGTCAATTTTAGCTTTAGCTCAAAAATACTTCTGTATAAGCAGATATATGATTTAATGCAAATTTATAAAGAATTATTTATTCTTTATGGATTAAAGGAATGTAACTTTAATTTTAAATATAAAAGTTTAAATTACTTTTATATTTAGAGTGAAAATACTTCTGAGTAAGCGGATAAGTTGTTTTAAGCTTTAAATCAAATATGCTTCTATTTAAGCAGATATATTCACTTAAGTTTGTGATATAAAAGTGTCAATAACTTTTATATTATGTAACAAGTATTTTATAAATAAATGAATTTATGATCAAATACTTGTGATGACAGATATAAAGTATAATAAATAAATTAGTTAAGCACAACTTGATATAACAAATATGATTGTTTAACTCAGATATTATATATTAATATTTTATCTATTATGTGTCAGATTATAAACAAAGTCACTTAGTACTATAAGGAATCGTACGGTGTGAATCCCTCATTAAGAGGAATATCTCCTGTAGCCTTGCGACGTCTAAGTATGACAATATTTATAATTTTCACAATTGATAATTATATAAATATTTTTCAATAGATCACTTATATTTTTCAAATACAGTTCGGATGATTCACTCTTTAGAGGAATTATCTCAGTGTCGTTTTTGAACAATCAAGTGTATATCTATTTTATAATATTTATATAAGTAATATCAAATATAAAGTTATTTTAGTACTATAAAGAATCGTACGGGGTGAATCCCTCATTAAGAGGAATATCTCCTGTAGCCTTGCGACGTCTAAATATAACTTTCTATTTGATAAATAGATGAAATATAAATATATAAAATTATGTATAATAATTTATATTCGTATATCTATAAATATAAATAAGCAAGAGATAATTTAAATAAAGTAAATCAAACAACTTATCTCAAATGCTTAGACCAATTTTTTCTTCTCAAATAATTAGAACTTTGATAAGAAAAGAGAACTCTTCTTAGAGAGAGAGAGTGTGTGTGGGAGAAGTATAAGCTTTTCTTTTCAATTGAATTGGTAAAAAGAAAATTAAAGAAAGACTTTCTATTTATAGATTTTTGAGGTTAGGGGTAAAATGATAATTTTGAAATCTATTTTTGTAATTAATGGATGAGATTAATTTGATTTGAAATCAATGGTTTGGATTGAATGAAATGCACACAGATTGCTATGTGAAAATTTTTGGATGAAATTTGTGTTTCTTTTAGTGAGCATTTAATGCTAATCATTACATATATATATATATATATGCACTCATGCTCATACATAATCATATACATATATATATACACACACACAGTTATATATATATATATATATATATTTATATATATATATATATATATATATATATGTAAGACTTCTATATATTTATATATATAATATATATATACATGCATGGTTACACATACACACACACACACATTCACATTTAATTAATGCTCACATGCTAAATCTTCTTTTTTTCCAAAATCCATCAAACAAGCATTTGATGATCAATCATATGATTTTTGTCCCAAAATGCATGTCCTAATTCATTTCCAGCATATTAGCAATCATTGTCCCAATATAAGTGACTTTTCTATTAAATACGGCCAAGACTCCTTTTTGTGAAAATAATTTTGAAAACTTGAATATACTGAAAGAAAATAGGAATCCTTGAAAATATTTTTGATCAAAATAAATAAGATAATTATAATATAAATCCTATAGAGAGGATTCTATCCTTTTAATTAATTTATTTACTAATTATTGTTATCGTCAAAATAAACCTAAAAGTTGGAGACCCAACAGATATCAGTCAAACCCTGAAATTGCTCATTGGAAAGCAATTAAGAGGATTATGCGGTACTTGAGAGGCATATTAGAATTTCATTGAATATTGTATTGGAATTATTTATCATTTAATGCAAAAGACTTGTAATTTCCCACATTGTCTTTATTGGCATATGATAAATTGAGTTCGCACAGTTATTAACAATAATTACATATTATATATGTATTCTAGAATTATATGTCTAACAGGTTGATTGACTCTGTCACACGAGCAATCATCTTTGGCGCAATTGCTGTTTTAGATAAACAATCAATTGGCGCTGAAAAACGAGCAAAGATGAGATATTTCATTTAATTTCGCTTTGGATAGCGAGCTATTGACACTTCGGATAACGATTATTTGGCGCTTAGTAACGAGAAAAATGATATTTTTATATATCGCCTTGGTTAGAACCATGATGAGGTTAAGTGTCTTTAACCAAATATGGTAAGTCCCACTATTAACCTGGTAAAGAACCGGATGCGAAATATTAGAGTTGGCGCTTAAAAAGCGAGCAATTTAAGAATTCGAGTTAGGCACTCCAGGAGTGACTGAACTAAGATCCGCACAACATGACTATGAGACATATGCTCACAAGAGTGAGATTGTCTGCTGTGACATGTTATATGGACCTAAAATTTCAAAAATGGCACTTCGAAAAGCGAGCAATTTGAAAGTTTGAAGTTAGGCACTCGAGGAGTGACTATACTAAAGTCCACACAACAAGACTATTTAATTAGTACGTTGTGATATTATAACATGAGTTTAGCGACAAAATAAAGGAGGTGAGAAAATGAATCCATACTTTCTCACTGTATGTTGTCCTTTAAAGGATAAGGTATTCCTTGATCCTTTTTTATTTAGTACTCTTTGTGATCTTTGACTATGTTACAATGAAATGAATTAATGTTGCTACTTTGGTTTCATTTCCTAAAGTCCGAACTATGAGACTACATAGGGTGATTCTGGGAAAGCAGTTGATTCAGATTTGAGTAACATTAGGGCAAAGGAAAGACAACTTAATTTCACCATGCTCTGCACTTATTGTCGACAACTATAACATTTTGGAAACGATATAGTAATAAGTGAGATGCAAAACAGACATAAGCCTAAAAGGGTTATGTACGGCTCTGAAGGATAAGAGATACTTAACCAGGTGAAAATTGAGGTTAGTCTGGGGTACTATGAGTGTGAGAGGTTGTAGCTTCAATGCAAACCTTAAACAGTTTAGCATGAAGGCTCCCCACATTGCATTTTTGTTAAAAGGGTATATGTCTCTATTTTGTCCCTAATGGGTTTGATTTAGAGTTCCCGCATTGCAGGTAAACTCAGTGGTCGCGCGGTCGCACGGTTCGGTAACTAAACAAATTTTTCAGCTTACACATTTAGACTTTATTGACTTATATGATAACAACGTCGTCCTCGCCATGGGCGAGTGGGAGATGTTGGTTATTGGATCCAAACCGGTGCGCCCATGGAGCAGACGACCGGGTAGATATTCACATGGTTCATTGTCTAGATACAATGAACATGTGAGAAATAATTATCCATTGATGCACTTGGGAGTTACATATATTATATAAGGAGTTATATATATTGTAAGTAGTGTAATTCATTTGGGAGTTACAAATGAATTACATAATTAACAATATTACTTCTTATTTAATATATATGTTACACTTATATATATATATATATATATATATATATATATATATATATATATATATATATATATATATATATAAGGATAATGCTAATCCTTTGTGGATGCAAGACATAACACAAGAGCAAACTAGCATATATTATCTATAAGCCATTGAAAGTCTATTTTGAAAGCTTGAAAGCTTTGAAGTTGCACGAACTGTGGAAAACATATTTGGTATTCGTGATAATGTAGCCCAACTTACCGCTGAGAGCTTTGTTCGTTGAGCACGTGATTCTAGTCGTTTGTTGTTGTGGGCATACGCTACAAGAGGTAGCTAGAAAATATAAAATTTTCCGGTTCATATCCTCTGCATGTATGCTATATAATGTTATAGTTTATAATTTACATGTGTCAAATACATGTTCTTATGGGGAGGCCTGGAACGTGGATCCCAAAAAACATAGCCTAAGGTCGCCGGCAGCCGATAGTATGATGTGCGCCACTGGCTCAATCGGTTCTAGAAATGTTTTGCACCAGTTTCCAAAAAATATATATTTCCAAAATCATTTTTTAATTTGTTTGTAATCTGTTAATTTTTCAATTTAGTCTCATTTTTCGGTTCCTGATATTAACATAATGGTTAAACAGTGGAACATTTGGCTAACTTCTCATGTTCTACATCACATTTAAGCCATCAATGGTCACTTGCAAGAATATAAGCACAAATCATGATGGTAATAATGTTATTGGAATTGCATGGTATAATGATATATATAGTACATTGTAAAGATAATTATTAATTTAGTTAGTATTTATCTTAAATTAGTCTGCACTTTCTATATATGTAAGACGCATGTACTTAAGATTTGTAATGCAATTATATTCCTTTTCTCTATTCCAATATGAACGATGGAAGTTAGATCGGATTTGGCTATATAACTTTTGATTTTTTTCTCAATTTTGTACCTCTTGGTTAAACTCAAGTTTTATATTTGATACCTAAGTTTTAGACTCATGCATATTACTTTGTGTAGTGACCCTTATTATATTGTTTGATGAAGTTTACAAAGTCAAGCCATTAAACTTAATATATTTGGGCTGAATTACATTTCTATTACTTCAAGTTGTCACCGAATGTCAAAATCGTTCTTAAAATTAATTTTTTGTTAATTTGGTCCTTAAAGTGCAAAATAAATGTCAATTCTGTTCCATTTCCCAATTTTCACCTATATATCTGCTCAAAATTCGACCCGACCCATTTTTAAGGGTAAATTTGTCTTTCCAGTTTTAAGTTATATTTCATATAATAAATTATTGAAATACAAAGCCAAAATTATAGAGTATGTTAAAAATTAAAATACAAAAGAACACCACATAAATTAAAATACAACAAATAGAAAAAGATAAGAAAAAAACTAATTCAAATATCAAAAAATAACTTTTGAAATTAATTATTATTTTCAAAAGCAAAAATAAAAATTTAGAAAAATTAGTAAAGTTTTACAAAATATATATCCAAAGATATAAATAAACACCAAGTCAAAAGTAATTAAAACTTAAGTAAAACAATAAAACTAGAAACAAAATTTTAGAAAAAATAATTAAAGTTAGAGAAAATTAATTAAATTTAGAAAAAAGGCTAATAAAAATGTATTGAGCGATTTCATCTTTCTTCTAATTATCAGAGTACTTTTCCTCTCCATTTTTATTTTTATTTTTTGTTAAATTGTGAGTATTATAAAAGGAACAATGATACAAAAATCAAGAGGCACACCCCACCTGGAAGCTATAACAGCCACATCAGAGATAAAACCAATGATGTCATTGCTCTATATAGGCAAAAGACTATAACAATCAAATTCTAAGATAAGGATGTTTATCAACATATGAACCAAATTTTTGAACATAATACAATTTACATTTTATAATTTTAATAGTCTTGAGCGAGTATATTAATAGCTATGTGAGACTCAGTACCGTGAATTCTTTGGTTTCGCTCATTCCAGAGTTTGTATACCATAGCAGCCAAACATAGGTTAATGATTTGGGATGACATTCGATCCATACAGATGTACTGAATAAGTTGCAGCAATTGGTCCCAATCAAAAGGAATCCCAAACCAGCATTGATAAGCCATAATAAAGCTTAACATAGCCCGCGAGTAGCTATAGTCAAAGAATATATGAGAAAATGATTCAAGGGCCTGATTGCACATAGTGCATACATCTAAAGGTCATGTTACTAGTCGTCGTTTATGCATAGATAGCCAGAGGAAGAAAGAAAATCTGGGAACTTGCAAGCTGTGTCAAATCCATTTATACCAGGGGACAGGGTTATTCGAACCGTAGATAGAGTACCAAATAGTGGAAGCTTTAACAATCGAGTGCCCAGCCAGAGAATCTGATCCGGACCAATACAAGACAAAGGGATTTGAAAAAGTTTTTCCTTCATTTGCATCAGGCTAAGGTAGTTTTAAATTGGAGGATTCCAAGAACATTGCTGGAAGATATCACTGACTTTAGCATTAAAAGATAGGCCTGAATGAGAGATAATCGGGGCAGTGTGGTGCCAAACAAGAGGTTAGGTTTCAAGCCAAGGATCTTATCACAAGTTAATTTTATGTCCTTTACCCACTTTATACTTGATAAAATTCATAGCCAAGCTTCTAAGACTAAGAACTTTACGCCAAATCCACGATGCATCAAAAGGAATAGGAGCAGTCCAGAAATTATGCTTACGAAGAAGAGTTTGATGAACCCATTCAGCACAAAAAGATCGAGGAGCGATTGAAACATATAACCTACCAAAGGTGCAATAAGATATGGGCTTTGTTTCAATCTTCAACCTTTTTTATCCCTAACCCACGCCACTTTAATACTGTGCTTATCAAGAGAGGCACATTTCCAAAAGAATCTAGATAGCAACTAGTTTATATGATTAATCACAGACTTTGGCAGCAGAAAATAGGAAGACCAGTTGGCTTGGATGGAAAATAGAATGGATTGAATTAATTGGACTCTACCCGCATATGAAAGAAAGATATTGGTCCAAGATATGATTCTCAAAGTTATTTTTTGGATAAGGGGCACACAGTCATGAGCTGAGAGCTTAGAAGTAATAAGAGGAACAACAAAAACTTAATAGGTAGCTCACCTTGAGCAATGTTAATAGCATCTAGAATTTTATTGATCACAAGGGGAGGAGAAATATTTGCTAAAAAATATTAGCTCTTATAGAGATTAATAGCAAGTCCAGAGAGATTAGAAAAGAAGGCCAGATAGTTTTTCAAACTGCTAACAGATTGTAGGTCTCCATGACAGAACAGTAGCAGATCATCTGCAAAGCAAAGATGAGAAATCTTACAAGCTTTGGTCCTCCAATGAAAGGAAAAGTAAGAAGATAAGGTTGCATTATCAAGGAGCAAAGCCAAAACTTCCAAGACTAGAAAAAATAAATATGGAGATAAGGGGTCTCCTTGATGAATCCCTTGCTGGCTCTAGAAGTAGCCACGTACAAAGCGAACCATTGATTTTTACAGAAAACATGGCTGTTGAGATGCAGCTTTGAATCCATTGCACAAATTTTGGGCGAAAACCAAAAAGAGCTAACGCCTCAAAGAAAAAATCCCAACGAACATAATCAAAGGGCTTTTTTTAAATCAATTTTTATAGCACATCTGGACGGGCCATTAGATCGATGATAGTTTCTTAGGAGCTCTTGAGCGAGGAGGATATTGTCTCTGATTTTACGACTAGGAACAAAAACGGCTTGAGACCGTGAAATTAGCTCCAGCAAAGAAGATTTAAGTGTAACCGCAAGGATTTTTGAGATGCACTTGTAAATAGTGTTGCAGCATGATATAGTACGAAAATCAGACATAGAAGTAGGATTGGGAACTTTTAGGATTAGAGCTATAGCAGTGACATTTGATTCCTTGAGTATACGGCTCGAAGAAAAAAAGGACTGGACAACATTAATAAAGTCAGGGCGAACAATATTCCAAGAATGGAGAAAAAGTTCACATTAAAGCCATCCAGACCAGGGCTTTTATTTTTCTTCATCCCTTTAAGAGTAGATAGGATCTCTTCATGGGAAACATGAGTTTTAAGAGATGAGGCCATATCAGAGCTAATATACGCTTCTAAATAACATTTGCAAGAGCATCATAACCAGTATAAGGGGAAGAAGGCTTAAACCCAAGAAGATTTTTGAAGAAGCCAATTGCTATAGACTTTATCAGATCAGGATCTTGAGTTAAGACTCTTTAGGAATCCTCAATAGCAAGAATTTTATTTGTATTCCATCTACTCTTTATTTTGGTATGAAAATATTTGGTATTTTTATCCCCCAAAGACAACCATTAAATTCTGGATTTCTGATAGAGAAGCTGCTCTTCAATGAAAATTGCATCCCAAAGGTCCTTTGACAATTTTCTCTGAAGGTCAAAGGCTTTCGTAGATGTAGGGTCATCAGTCATTTGAATAAATAGGTGAAGGGAATGCAAAGATTGTTTGGCCACTTGAACATTTGAGGAGGCAGAACCATGAGACTTGTTCAAAGCAATGAGAGCTCGCTTAGTTCTTCGAAGTTTGTCAGCAAGAATATTGAGAGGAGAACCCGTAACAGAACAGTTCGAAGTTTGACAGACAACCTCATCATATCCATCTAGCAAAATTAGATGATTGAAAACTTGTAAAGGTTTAAAAGACTTAGAAAGAGAGATGCATGTATTAAGAATAACAAGAATGTAATCTGAGAAGCCACGGACACCAAAACAAGTAAGAGATAAGCTCAATTCAGAAAACCAAGTTACATTTCCTAAGGCTCTGTCAAGTTTTCGAGAGATGGTTCGATTCCCTTGGGAGTTCTACCAAGTAAAGCGCGGGCTAAAAACTCGGATATCATCTAACCCAGACTGCTCACAACAAAGCTTAAAATCGGACATACGAAAGGACCAGATGTCATTCCCACCCTGAGTTTCGTCAAGACTGCAAATTTCATTAAAATCACCCAACACACACCATCCGGAATATATGGAGCTAGCAAGAGAGGTAAGGTCCTACCAAAGCATTGATATGCTATAGTTATGCCAAAGTCTTTTTGGCATAAAGTAGTTACGACAAGTAAAATATTTTAAAGGAACGCGAAAGGATTTCAAGATGAGAATGAAAATATTAGTTAATATCATAACATCGTGTGGTCTATGTGGTGATTTAATATACATACATGATTACATGTTATGTGAAATGAATGAGTAACTAATGTATGTATATATGTGATCTTAATTATATAGGTTTTTGCAAAGAGAAGTTAAGAAAATTTATAGCAATATCATCGAACAAGGCAAGTTTTCTCATTCTATTTCTGTGTTTACTTGTTTTATGTTTACAAGTATGTGAGCATTTATGATTTGTTGATTATACTTGGTGAATGATTAAAGTCAATATATGACTAAGGTGATTTGAGTTATGGAACTCAATTTGTTTAAAGCATGTAATATGCAGATGATGATAAGTTGAGAATGTTAAAAGTATGATTTGAATATGAGGTTATGTGCTACATAATGCATAATAGACTGTTAAATTTGCTGAGTTGTCGAGCTCAATCTTGCAAAAATAAACTTTTTGCAGGTACAGGATTCAATGCTATAATGATTAATATCTGGGTGATATGGGTAAAAAGAAGAGCAAAGGAATACTATTTCCTTTAGTTGAAACTTAGATGGTACTATGATAATATTGAACAAGATACATGTGTGTAAATTTTTGAGATATTCAATAAAAGTAGAATATTTGTTTGAAGTATGTTGTGATGATTATTAAGTGAAGCAATGTGGTAATAGTATTATACAAGAAAGATTGTGTAATAAGAATGAGTTTGTACTTACTTTGATAAAGGAATCATTAAATGGAATTAATTTCGTAATATATGTAATTGTAAAGGTTGCGATTCATGGAACAAATGGAAGACAGAAAGAAAAATTTTAAATTATTCGCAATTTTTTTAATTATAATATTGATAACCAGAACAAGATAGCCGTTAACGCACAAGATCGGGAAGGGAAATAGTTTTGATTTTGGGGACGTTATAGTTGGTATCAGAGTTGATTAATTATAAACCTTAGGTAGAAGTACCTTAGGCTATAACCGTAGAGATGATGATAAGGATGATAAGGAATAAACTCGGATAGAGTTTAAGTGATGAGAAATTAATATTGGAAATTCATCATTAAGATAAGAAGAAGATAAATAAGATTCAAAGAAGAATCTTGAAGAGTTATAAAGATAAGAATTCGGAGTTACCTGACTCTAGTAATAACTATGAAAAGAGATAATAAATAGACAAGTTCTATAAGATGAAAAGTGTAAATAAAATCATAATATAATATGATTAAAGAGACGAATAAGAAGATCGTAGAATAAAACGATCATAAAATAAGATCACGACGTGATCAGATTGAATGGTTAAATAACATATGATATGTTAAACGATTAAAAAGATATAGCCTGACGCTATAAAGAGAAGTTACTATAAAATTGTACGAGTTAAACTCAAAAGAGTTGAAAATGATGATAAACGGATTAAAGAAAATTCGTAGTGAGCAAAGAGGAAGCTAGGATTATATGGAATTTCAACTGAAGACCTATGTGATCACTGAGTTGTACAAGCCTTTGTATGGGCAGGGGTTTTGTGCTTGGTCTAACGACTACTCAATTTATCACATTGATAATCATTGGAATGTTGGTGTCGCGCTATCAATATACGTATGGTGAGAAGGTGATTCTTTTCTCATATATATATATTTGATAATTAGAGAATATAAAGTTAGGTGCGAGTTCTTAAAACTCATGCTTATGGTAAGTTTGTGACTCATAATCATATGATATGTTTTTGAACCCCTAAGCGTATGGACAGTTCCTGGTTGGTTCTTGGACTACGTATTGCTAGGGCAAGTTCCTAAACTCATATTATTGTGGTAAGTTTCTGAACTCATAATGTGTGGTAGTTTGATGAACTATACTATGGTATAAAAAAGTTATGGATTGAGATCTGAGGATATTCAGTGTAGTGAGCTTGAAGAATGTTAGAAATAAATATAATTATTAAGCAATTAAGCATTGGAGAAAATTGGAGTTGATGAAGGAAGCATAGGTATTCCAAATCTTCTAGCTATGCTAGATTTTGAAATTTATTGACATCGTGCTGATAAAAGCATTTTTGAAAAATATTGGGTCAGATTACTGAACCAATGAGTTTTAAAAGTTCAATTATTTATATGCCTATGCTAATTATTTCGGCTAGACAAAAATGATTTGAAATATTAAAATGTATTTTATATATCATCAATGCATCATTGAACTTGGTGCAGGGATGATAAAAATGATGGTGTTATCAATGCAGTCTTACCTAGTGCTGGATGTGATCTAAGGATCGTCAGCCCACTATGGTATGATGTAGTATGACAAAGTCACAAAATAACGGAATCCTCAAACGGATTGTAAATATAGTGCGGTATTATAACATCATAAAATGATTTTTAGAATTTTGAACTTGTTAAAGAAAAGTCAATGCCAATTAAAATGGCCAGACATATGTTTTGATTGATGTTCGAATTATTGGTATACGTCTAAGCTATTTGATTCAGCTAGACAAATGTTTATGAAAATTCAAGTATTTTTTGAAAATTTATCCCGAACTAAATTATTTTGGTACGGACTCTTATGCTAAGTCTGAGATGAACAACCCCGAAAAAAGGGGATATGCCAATTGGATAAAATATTCCAATCTAGGAGCGCAAATAGTCGCTAAACAAGACTGATACGTTGTGCACGATGTAAGGTACGATAGGCTGATCACCTAAAGTACAACATGTTTACAGAATTGGTTGCGGTGAATATCGTTAAACCTCAGAGTTTATGATCTATATGACCCCTCAGCATAATATAAAAAGTTTTTTTTTAACTCATAGAGAGGTTATGGTAGCATGTGATGATAGAAGAGAAAAATGTAAAGGTTAAATTGAAAACCTATTTTTGGTGAATAGAAGGAGCATAGATTAGTAGACTATAATTTCGAGGACGAAATTCTTAGAAGAAGGGGTGAATGTGATAACCCAAATTTTCGAAAAAGAATATATTAAAATAAGAATTAAACAAATAAAATTCTTATTAGATAATATGTCAGGTGAGATTGTATTGTATAAGTGAGTATGAACTATGTAATATGTGATTTTGGTGTATAATAAATATATTAGTATTATATATTTATTATATGTAAGTAAATTATAGAGACAATTATTAAAGGAGGTGATCTAAGTATATAATATTTATACCAAGAGCATCAGAATAAATTCTTATATGAATTATTTTAATAAAGAAAGAATATTATATTTATTATAATATCTTAAGGAAGTAAATAAAATTCTTAATTGAATTTATGGCAATGATATTATGATTATTATAATATCTTAAGTAAGCCGATAATTATATTTGCATGGAAAACTATGTGTTGCATATTTATTAATAAATAAATATGTAATAAAATCTAATATGTAATGTTTTATTTTTGGAAATATATAATTTTTATATTAAGAATGGGTAATATTTTATATATGTTCTGAGATGGGAAAACATTTAATTTTGAGTGAGTTAGGAGCTTAATAATAAAAACTTAATTACTAACTATTGGGTAATTTTAATTATTCAATACAAGCATTATTTTGATTATTGAGTAAATTTCCATTTATATGGGGATAATATGAAGCGCATACTTTTTTTTTTTTGCAAATATAAGGTAAAAACATATTACAATTATAAATAAATATTATGTTTTTAATAAATAAATGATAATACATATTATGTATAATAAATATTATATATCTTATGTATTAGAGAGTAAGCAAAAAGGGGAGAATGACTAAACTAGCCAAGTTAGCCAAACACTGTTACAAGATTGGGGGCCAAGAACAATACAGTGAGGGACAAGTATAATGCGTGAGCAGCAGGGATTTGGGTTGGGAAGTAAGAAAATTTCGTGGGGAGCAAGAGTGGGCATTCTATAAAGCATAAACCTCAGCTATCCTGCTCTCTCTCTTCCGTGTTCCTTCCCAGTCCCGGCCTCTCCCTTCCTCCCTCTATTGCCGAATCCAACCACTTGCCCAGTCCAACCATTCCATCCTTCTCTGTTTATTCCAGTCAATTAAAACAAAAATTAAGGCACACAAAGAATCAATTCATATCAAAAGCTACAACCAAACAAGAGAAGGTATTTCCATTAATATATATTGTGTTTTATGGATATGTAATTAGTTGATTAGTAAACTGATTTAGTAAGCTAGTGTGACTAAGAAGTTACAATTGAGACACTGGGTGTTGATTATGGCCACAATAGTTGGTCATAGAGATTGATATCTATTGATTATGTTAAAAATCAAAGAAATTGAAAATTTGTTAGTAAACAGTTAGTGTGTTAATTAGTTGTATATATTGGATTTGGTTGTGTAATTGGTTATATGGACTGAATTAGAAATATAGAGCTAGTGTGTGTTGTGCGGAGTTATAAGGATGGCGAAATGGGATTGAAACGAAAACAAAACCTCAAGAAATCAGGCCATTATAGAGACACACACGTGATGCTCGATAAAATGCCAAAACAAACTAATTTAGCTAAAAACTTGGAATTTTATGAAGCCGAGACTCTAAAGCAGTCTTAATATACTATATAAGACTTATTTGTGAAGAAAGTCGGGCTAGAATGAGCCGGGGCGAGTTTTGTACGAAAAACGGAAATTTAAAAATTAGTGTGTCAGGCTACTTTGGGCTAACTGTTTTGGTTAATTAGACTTGCTGGAAAATTATAGTTTTCTGGGGTCTTGTAGTGTGCTATACCAGCTAGCCATAGCCTCTAGAATGGACTCGTTCTGAGTTCGGACAATCTAGTTATGACGTGACAAAGTGGGTACGTCGAATCTGTCAAATATCTGGAAAACCGATTCAGACCAGTCCCTTCCATGAATTTTTTGGAATTTTGTGCTTGGAATTTGAAGATGATCCAGGAACAAAAGTTGTAGCCCCGTAAGTTAGCTTCGCGTGGGCGTAAGAATCGCTCAAAAATGTTTTGAAACGAAAAAGTTATGAGTGTTTTAGCAAGAGAGGGTAAAGCTGAAAATGAATTGAAAACTGTTATGAACGTCCACTTTTAGCGCAATGCTTGGGCTGTTTAAAATAGTTGAAATAGGTGGTTTATAATTTTTAAAAATATCCTCCTATGGTGTTTATAGCATATCCAAAATTGGGGGCAAACTAACTTACGAATTAAAAACTACAAAATTGCAAATTGGCCTCGTCGCGAAGAGGGCTGCTGCCCATAGCAGTAGCGTGTAGCAGCAGCGCATTGCAGTGGTAGTGGTTGGAAGCTCCCTTGAGCTCTCTGTTGACGCATTTAAAGTACTCAAAATGATTGGTTAGTATTTTTCCAAAATAATTGGGTATACAACCTATATTTTATTCAAAACTCATTGGAATCGGATTAATGTATTATGAAATAAGAGTTAGCAAATGTACTGTCAAGGCTTGGGGAGGTGGCTGCCGGCAAGGCCAAGCCAAGCCCGGCAGGGCCACGCAAGGCCACACAGGGCCAAGTGAGGCCAAGATGCCCAGCCATGTCACTGTTTGATTTTCGCGATGCATTTTTGGTAATTTTATCAAGTTTAACTCATGGTAATGAACTTCTATGAAAGTATAACACAATCTAATAGTTACGTAATGTATAAACTCGTTCCAATCAAAAGATGAGCTATAAATACGTAAAATAAATCACAAATATATCATTTAACATTGAGTTTACAAATTAAGGGATGGAATGTTCATGGAATGGGTTATAAATGGTTTGTAACCACAGATATAACGTATTAATGTGCTAAAAGATATGTTAAAATTTTTTGAACAAATAATGGCTAAAGAAAGCCAAAGTCTAAAATGTTCTAAATGATTATAAATGTTTTTCAAAAACAAAAAACAAGGGATGTTGAAATAACTTATGGGATTATATAGATACACGCGTACATGTTATATAATCATGAGTTTGCGTATAGAATACGAATCGTTTATGTAATGAATTATAGAAGGAATACGTTGGCACCGTTAAAAGCTACCTTAAATGTAAAAGTACTATACCAAATGAAAGTTGACAAAAGATATACATCGAAAACAAATGGTTTTCGATATACAAAACAAAGATTATGAAAAAGAAATCAAAAGTTGGTTAAATGTCATATGTAGGTACATGAACAAATGATTATAATTATAAGTTATGTACATACATAAAATGAATAGATATCATATGTATATCTATGAGCTAAGCGAATGAGATATGATTTTACTTTGTAATTGAAGTATAAACGCGAAGAATATATATTTCATTAATATGTATACGTTATGCGTGTAAAGCAAATATACACGCAAAATGAGAATACAGTTCATGTAGGATACTCGCGAAAGTAAAGGTGGCTTGTAGAGTTGTTTGAAATACTATGCATGTTACGTAACCTCAAATTTGCAAATTGTCTATCAAATAGGTTATGAATAAAGGACATAATAGTTTTATATTTCAAAAGTTATTTTGAAATATTTGGAATCTAAAACTATTATGTCAAATAAAAGCTTCAAAAAGATTCAAATCGAAAGATTAGCTATGAATATGCAAGAGAAAGAGAAAGAGCAAGTACGTTATAACCTCGAGTTGTCCGTGAAATTGGTTATAAATAATTTATAAACCAAAAGTATACAATATTGATATGCTATAGTTATGCCAAAGTCTTTTTGGCATAAAGTAGTTACGACAAGCAAAATATTTTAAAGGAACGCGAAAGGATTTCAAGATGAGAATGAAATTATTAGTTAATAAAAAAACATCGTGTGGTCTATGTGGTGATTTAATATACATACATGAATATATGTTATGTGACATGAATGAGTAACTAATGTATGTATATATGTGATCTTAATTATATAGGTTTTTGCAAAGAGAAGTTAAGAAAATTTATAGCAATATCATCGAACAAGGCAAGTTTTCTCATTCTATTTCTGTGTTTACTTGTTTTATGTTTACAAGTATGTGAGCATTTATGATTTGTTGATTATACTTGGTGAATGATTAAAGTCAATATATGACTAAGGTGATTTGAGTTATGGAACTTAATTTGTTTAAAGCATGTAATATGCAGATGATGATAAGTTGAGAATGTTAAAAGTATGATTTGAATATGAGGCTATGTGTTACATGATGTATGATAGACTGTTAAATTTGCTGAGCTGTCGAGCTCAATCTTGCAAAAATAAACTTTTTGCAGGTACAGGATTCAATGCTATAATGATTAATATCTGGGTGATATGGGTAAAAAGACGAGCAAAGGAATACTGTTTCCTTTAGTTGAAACTTAGATGGTACTATGATAATATTGTACAAGATACAGGTGTGTAAATTTTTGAGATATTCAATAAAAGTAGAATATTTGTTTGAAGTATGTTGTGATGATTGCTTTATTAAGTGAAGCAATGTGGTAATAGTATTATACAAGAAAGATTGTGTAATAAGAATGAGTTTGTACTTACTCTGATAAAGGAATCATTAAATGGAATTGATTCCGCAATATATGTAATCGTAAAGGTTGCGAGTCATGGAACAAATGGAAGACAGAAAGAAAAGTTTTAAGTTATCCACATTTTCAGCTGTTATTACATCTAATTACGATGTAAAGCTGAATCAAGATAATATCTAACGCACAAGGTCGAGACTAAATTAGTCCTAATATTGGATTAAGTTGGTCTCGATTTTGGGGGCGTCACAGCTGTTTTTTCTCAAGAGATGTATTAAAACCATACACAATAGCGACAAAAAAAATTCATCCGAGCTATTTAAGTTTAATTCACAGTGAATAAGCTGAGAAGTTTTAAACAAAATGTTAACTGCCCAAAAATTAGGGTCCCAATCAACCCAAATTCTACCATTATAATGATACTCATAGTTAAAAAACCAATTCCAATTAACAAAACTTTTTGAGGATACAACCTTGGATTTGTGACATTTGACTCTAGTTTCCACAAGGCTAAAAAAAATGAATATGGTTATCAGCCAAAAAAGCATGAACATCCTGCTTAGGCGAGTTATTTAATCCTCAAAAATTATAGGAATAGAGCTAATTAGACATAAAATATTAAACATAATTAAGTTGGGGATTTCCTTCCCTTACCCTTGTTTCTCTTCTTGGAAGAAGGAGATTCAACAACATCTTCTTTAGCCTTCACGAGCTTAAGATCTCTGCATTCTTTCTCATCAATAATCTTGAGTTTGTCAGTAAGGGGGTTATAAGGAGGAGTAATGAATTGCATTCTGGAGAGAGGTCCCCTTAAGCAGTAAAATGGTTTCCAGATGCCCACAGCAAATTAGAAGTCTGGCAAGCAAGGGCAGGAGGAGGTAAGGATGTAGCATGAGCCTTCTTAGGAGCAACACCTGTCCACATCTCAGCAGAGGGAATATGCTCAGAAATAGAGATTTTTGCATGATTCATAGCCACAGGAAGGAATGGGGCTCAGAGCTAGCTGACAATTAATAGGCTTAGAGACTTTGGGATTCCATTGGTAATTTGATTTCGAGCATTTGATCAAGGAGTGATCGAATATTTTACAAACAAAGCAAGAAGGAGTCCTATTTTGATATTCGACAGAGACTTTAACAGAACGCTCTTCCTGTTCATCCACGTTTTGAATAGCAACATGAAGGGTTCTAGGCATAGAAGCCTCGACATCAACTTCAACACAGATGGGAGCATAAGAGAGCTGGTTTAGTACTCTTCCTCCATTATTATTGAACTAGCACTCTTCCTCTCCACTTCTATTTTCTTTCATATAGAGCAACAGAGCTAGCTTATACGCCTGATCTGCCTTGATCTCTATCACACATTGGGGAACCGCACCAACCAAAATACCCATAAATATTGCTCTAAACAAAAAATAAAGAAGAAAATAATTTATTGATTTTCAGAAAGTTAAAGTGAAGAAACTAGAAGATAGAAGAGCAAAGATGATAGAAAAACTCTAACAAGAAGATAGAATAGCAACCAGTTTGGGTGGTTGATGTGATAAAAATATATAACTGCAAGTGCACAGTGTCAAGTTGAAGAACTGGCAAGTATAATTCGAACCCACAGAGGCTAGATTAATTTTAATATATCCTTAATATCTAGTTTAGGCGAATTAAAAATAAAGATTGAGAGTTGATTAACTAGAATATGAAAACTAATAATGAGAAAATAATTTAGGAATACGAATCCATTAAATAATAAATATAACATATAATTCAATCTCTTTTATTTTTATAACTCAACTATGATTTTGATCCCCCTTCCCTTTAATTTAGTAATTTTATAATTAACGTGGGCAAGCATAGACTATGAAAATTTAAGGATTAACTATAACACATCAAAACTTCTTCGAGCAAACATGGATTATGAAAAACTCATATCTTAACAATAATCTATCAAAACTTTTTAATTAATTTAAAATTATATAATAACTATAAAACGAAGGTATTTCAATAACGAAACATAAAGGCGAAATCAATTAAACATAAAAGCATAAATAATAGAAGAGATGAAAAATATTATCATGAATAATTATTTAATTTCATCTGCATCCTAGATATAAAAAAATTAGTTAGACATGAAAAATAGATTAACTAACTAAAATAAAGAAGAAGAATAAGATTAAAAATAAATAAAAAAACTCCCTTTATTGACGATTCTCTAACAAACGTATAATAAAAAAATAATTTAATCTACTTCTACTCCTAATCTAAACTAATATAGTACCTCCTCCCCTTTCTCTCTAAAAACAAGAGACTTATTTATAGGGAAAATAAATTTGTGCCCTAATTTAGATACATTGAACTTAGACACTTTTGTTCCCTTTTCATGTAGGTTTCAACTTTCTAGTGGCAATCAACTTCTCAAAGAGATCTTCTAGATAGACTTTCCTTTCTCTTGTTGGATTTGACTTGCACACCAAGATTGTTCCACCTCTTTCCTTCTCCTTGTAGGATTCTTCTTGGATATTTCTTACATGAATAAGAGCATTAAATATGACTTGATCACCAAAATTTTGTCTTTATTGCAATAAATATTAAACCCTACAAAATAAAATAAAACATATTAATTTAATAAACTAATATAATTAAAAGGACAAAATTATGGATAATAAAATGTATGAATTATGTGTGACGCCCCCAAATTCATGTACTTGAAACCCGAACTCGGTGCTACACGATATCATTTCTTTGAGCGAAATAATAATATAAAGTAGATAAACAAACTTAATTTACATATCAGAGTTGTCTAATCCCAAGTACACGACCTTTAAACATTCATTACATGATAGATAATAAATATCAT
Source organism: Panax stipuleanatus (assembly GCA_020205555.1). Classification (NCBI taxonomy): domain Eukaryota; kingdom Viridiplantae; phylum Streptophyta; class Magnoliopsida; order Apiales; family Araliaceae; genus Panax; species Panax stipuleanatus. The sequence continues at coordinate 140,869,861 of CM035122.1, read as the reverse complement.
CGTCTTAATAAAGTCTAATTATTACATAAGATACCATAAATCTATTCTTACAGCTTTCCTTTTCCTTTGTTTTTGCCAGAGCCTTCTGGTTGATCACGCTTAGCTGAAAACATTTAATTTAAAGCAAGAATGAGCATTCAATTGCTCAACAAGTAATAGCAGTTAAGAAACTTTTAGCTGAAAGAAATAAATATTTTCTTTGGGGTATACTTCTACAACGAATCAATAGTTGTGAAGTTTTTCGAAACGTATTTTAATAATATATCAAATCGTTTAAAATTGTGAAACGACATAGTGACCATAAATGCTGAGCGGTCGATGGACCATGAACTTTTATTTTTTATTTTCAAAAAGGTTAAACAGAAATTCATCTGTAAACCGCTCTGGTCTTACGAACATGTAGGGTGATCAGCCCCCTTATGTCCTGTATTGATCAATACTATCTATTTGAATGATAAATTCATTCACTCTGTTCGCCTTGGGCACATAAACAATTTTCCGATTAAGGGTAGTTCATACTCAATCTGGAGTCCTAACTAAATAATTCAGTTGGACGACTTTATCATAACCAATACTATCTAACAGTGCAATTCAAACTATGTCTAGCTAGTCAAATAGCTTAGACAGTCTTTAAATCATGAACGCATACCAAAATTTTACAGTGTGTAACAGGATTTGTCATATCAAAGAATTTCTAGTTCCAGAGTTCTTTTATGAGTACAACAGTTCATACAAGTAGGGACACTTGTATGATAACAGACAATAATGAGATATTAATAAATAATAACTGAATTGAATAAAATTCCACAATATAAGAATAAGTTCATAAGTGAATCATGGATATCATTACAGATATGAATAATTGACAATAATTATTCATGAATATGCTTTTAGCTTACTGGGATCCATCGCATAGAATAACTGCGAGTAGTAGAGATAGTTGATCAATATAACATTTGAGTAAGGTTAGAGAACTTGCCTTGATAGCTGATTACTGCTACGTAGTATAGCTTAAGCTGTTATCTTTAATACAAAGTCCTATCATCAATAGAATTATTCTTTTAATTAGAATAATATAACTTAACACATAATACTGCTTTAAACATGTTGTCACATAGTCATATCAGCCATTAAAACATATAAGAACGTATTCTTAGACAAACTATGTCGGTTTGGTTTGAGTTCGGTATCGTTTCGGCATCCCAATTGCATTATCGGATAATTAACGAATTTATTTTTAATGAAACTTTGTTCAAGAACTTAAATATTATATTAGATAATTTAATTATCTTTTATAATATTTTTTCAAACTTTAAAATCATTTATAATGATTTTTCAAACACTTATATCATTTTTAATGATTTAATTGTCAATTAATAACATTATCATTAATATTTAAATAATTTAAAATATTAATAAATTTCATGTCAGCACTTTAAAAGTTATTTATTATAACTTGGAAACATTTTAAAACCTTAATATTACCTTTAAATAATTTTTAAGATATTAACATCATTTTTAAATAATTATCATTAATATTAAAATATTAATGTATTTCATTTTCAAATATTAAAAGTTATTTATTATAATTTAAAATATTTTTAAAACATTAATATTACTTTCAAATGATTTTTAAAGTATTAAAATCATCTTTAAATAATTATCATTAATATTAAAATATTAATGTTATTTATATCAAAATATTAAAAGTTATTGATTATAACTTAAAATATTTTTATTACATTTATTTCACCTTTAAATGATTTATAAAATATTAAAATTATTTTTAAAATATTAAAACCATGTTTAACTAATTTATTTAATATAATTATTAAATAAATTAGATATCATTAATAAATTAAAATATTAATGAAAATTATGTCAAAATATTAAAAGTTAATTTTGTTATAACTTAAAATAAATTTTATAACTTTATTATGAATTTCTAATATTTACTTTTTATTTATTCTATATTTTTCGTCCAAAGTTGGGGTCCTCCACGGAAACGCTTGTAGATGGAAATCTACAAGTTCGATTTGGGCCCACTTAGTATCGTTAGGACCGTGACTTCCCGAGCTACGTTTTAGGCTCAAGAAAAAGTCCATTTGACCCGGTATAGCACCCAGAAAACAGGCCACTACCAACTGCCTTCTACAAACCTTTAAGTTATTTCTGTTTTGGAGTCTCTTACAGAAACGCTTGTATTACAAGATCCACAATTCTGATTGAGGCCCAATCGGTGTCGTTGGAACCGTGACTCACTGAGTTATAACAAAAAAATAACCAACAATTTTTACAGAACACATAAAGTGCCGAAATGGGGCTGTTAGTCAGACTGTCCTTGAGTTTTGGCTAGTTTGAGGTAGTTTAGTAATAAATTCATAGATCTTTCATTTTTCATCCTTTTTAAGTGATTCAACTTGGGTAAGGTTACTAACCCATAGGTCTAACACTACCAAAAATAAAAGTCAGAAAACTCCTTTTAGATCTATCAACACAAAAGCCATTTTCACAACTTTTAAAACATAACTTTCAACAAAACCTTTTCTTTTCATTTTAACTTCCATAAACCTAGCATACAAGCTATGGGTCCTCCAAATAAATCTTGTAAATCACATAATCCACCATAAACAAGGCTTCTAACAATAAATCACAAATAAATCCCATGATCCATCAGTAGATTAACATAAAAATACATATAGCATACAAGAGAAAGATTTTTCTTAATTCTTTTTGTACAAAATTTGTTTTTCTCTCTTTGGGTCTAACTATTGATTTCAAAAATACTTTGATTTACATATGAAATACTAATACTCATGTAGATCATGAGTTTTTAAAAATCCAAAACAAAAGTTTCATATATCACCAAGATCTAACCAAAGAGAGTATTAAACTTGAAATTTTTAGATTTCTTACCTTTTCTTTGAGATGTTCCTCTTTTCCTACCAAGATAGGTGATGGATCTTGTGTTATCAAGGATCAAACCCCACCACTTTGCACCCCTAGAGCTGGCCGAAATTTCAGTTCTCCTTTTTTCCCCTTTGTTTTGTTTTTCTTTTTGCTAAGTGGAAGCTTGGAAAGTGAGAGAAAAAATGAGAGATAAATGAGAGAGAGAAGTATACTTGATTTTTTTGTTTGTAAGTATACAATGAATTATCATCTACCCACACTTTGCTTCTAAGATTTGGATTACTTGCAAGCTTGAACAAAAGTGTTGGGCATGTAACAATTTGACACATATGAGAGTGGTTGGGGAGTTAGTGAGATATAACCAAATTTGTGGACAAGCTTGATAAAATTTTTATTTTCTCCCCATATTGCCCCTTAAAGGGCCGGTCATCACTCTCTTTTTTCTTCCTTTATTGATTTATTTTATTTGCCAAAATAAGCTTAAACAAATGACTACAATGCCCCTCTTCAAGTGGGCTAAGCTTGGGCCATTCTTTTATTTCTTTTGGGCTTCTAATTTAATTGTTTGGGCTAGGTAAACTAATAAGACCTAAAACCTTAATTTTATTTTATCCTAATTAGTTACTTAGAATTTTCATTCCATTCAATTTGGAATTTAAAATATTTGCTTATATATATTCAATTTCATAACCCAATGAGACATGTCTCAAATAGGTTTAAAATAATTTATAACTTGACATAATAAAATTTATCTATTAGGTTAGTATAATCTTACATACTAACACTCTTTATTAGCACATAATCACTTAATAAACACACTTTCATTTAAATACAAACATAATCAATTACTATGTTTAATATTTAAACAAAATAAAATAAATAAATTCATAACATATATTCATATAATTATGTTACTTATCATAATTATATATATAATTCATAATCATATCTTGTATTAACATACTTATATATATTTGGAGACAAATATAATTAATAATTATATTTAATATCCAAATTCCTTAAGAAAATAATTTCTTATTATTCACCACATAAATATACTTTCATTTTAAATACAATTATATAATAATTGTATAAATTTTGAAATTTCATAACATAGATCAAAATTAGGGTTTTGATCTATAATGACACTTTACCTAATATATCCCATTATTAATTAAGTTAAATAATTAACTTAATTAATTTTAATTAATTCATATAATAAAATAATTATTATAATAATTCTATAAATCATTTCTTATATTATTGAAATAATATATTAGTCATATTTTCATGAAAATTAAATAATAAAATATTTTTACTACAAAATTAATTTATTATAAGAATATAATTTATAATAATCAACAATTCTTTTATCGCAAAATTAATTCGAAATCATTCATGTAATAAATAAATATATATTTATCACATATATACATATTCTTTACCTTGCACATATTCCCACATTTATTTTGAAAAACATAATATATATATAAAAAAAATTATACGCAAAATTTCTTATTTAATTATATAAAAATATTGGGTTATTACATTATGTGTCTATCAGTGCTAGATCTGAAATAAGCTACATACATATACATACGATATATACCTATATTATGTATTTAGTTAGTATTCTATTTTAATAATATATATGTAATATAATGTATTTAATTAGTTTCCTATTTTAATAATATATATGTAATATATCTGAAAATTGGAAAAATAAACAAAATTGACACAAATTTGTCACTCTAGGGATCCAATTGACAAAAAAATAAAATTTTGTAACGACTTTGACACTTGATAACAACTTGAAAATACAGAAATGTCATTCAATCATATATTTGTGTTAACATGTACGTGTGCATTTAGCACATCGTGTTCATGTGCGTTTAGCACAATGCATCCACCGTTGCATTTTTAACACATTTTTTACGTGTTCACGTGTATTTTTAGCATGATGTACGTGTTTGTCGTTGCTTTTTTTAGCACATTGTGTTTAATGCCATCATTTTGCCTGACGTTGCTGTAGTCTGTTTTAAACGTAGGGTTCTAATTTTGATTTGATTAATTGGTTTTATTTGTAACATGCTTAAAATTGTTTCTGCTTGGGGGTAGTAGCATATATTATTAATAGTCATGATGGGTAAGTTAGTATATGTGAATTAATCATTTTATTTGGGTTAATGAAGTTGGGTTAATTAGTGGAATTAAGTATTAATTTGGGATAATGAGTGAGGTTAATTACTTTATTTGATAAATTAGTGAGATTAATAATTTTTTTGGCTAATTATTTTCTAAGTTTGGTTAATATGTTAGTATTTTATTGTATAATATCTGTAGTACATTAATGATCAAATGTAGTTAAACCATATATAAAAATCACATCATACGCACATGCCAACATTTCGATAAAAAGGAGCCCCATTTCTAGTTAGAGTTCATCATGCTTAAACATAAGTTGGGGGACAATATGTGAGATTTTATATTTTGTGGTGCCAATTACTTATAACTTAACCAATGGAGTCAAATTAATTTACTATGAAATACTAATAACATAACTATTCTACGAGAGAGAATATATGTTGACCGATGATGCTCACAAATAATCTACTTTACTTTGCCATGACAAAACCATAAAGAATTGAAGGCTATAACCTATACATGCTTTAGTAGTTTTCAGAATAGATTGCAATAAAATTATAAGAAATATAGCAAATGCTCACTGCCTCAAGATTGGCAATTAGGAAGATCGAGTCTGACGATGCGTCTGACGATGCTGACCTGAAGAATAGCACATCGTTAGCATTAAAGTATCATGAGTTGGAGAATCGGCATAAGAATGACGGTCGTTAATTTCTTTGAGTTCGCGTAAGAATGGCGGTCATTAACACGGGTTCGCGTAAGAATGGCGGTCGTTAACTTCTACGGGTTCGGACTCAAGTTCAATTTCAAGCATTGTTGGCTTCAGGGTCGGATGTTTTGCTTCGGATGGCGTAACGACTTCAGTCGTCGTGATGACTTCGGAAGTTGAATTCAGCTTTTCAAGAGTTCGACTCAGATTACCATTGGCTTCAATTACTATTATTTAATTTTTTATGATAGTAGTGTTTTATTAGGAAGTAAAATTTTTTATTATTACGTAATAGAGAAGTTGTTACCTATTAAAAGTTTATTTCCATAATTATAGGAATTCTGTTCTGATTTGAGGGGGCTAACTGCAATAGTTATGTAAATGCAATAGTTTTAGAATAGTTTGCAATAAAATTATAAGAAATATACCAAATGCTCACTGCCTCAAGACTGGCAATTAATGTGACGTCCCCAAAATAGGTTCAATATTAAACCCATTCTTAGTCGCCAAATACATGGTACAAAATATAAATACAATCATTTATATCAAACTAAGTCCTCATTACATTTATTATCACACTATTTTATAAAAAAAAAATAGTGAGGACTTCTACAGCTCTAACTCGGACCATCACTCCATTCCCCGACTAGTACCTGCGATATTCTCATTTTCTGAAGAGAACAATGGAAGAAAAGGGTGAGCTCAACTAGCCCAGTAAAAAATATTATGACTAAGATAATGAAGCATAAATTATCGTTAGTATTCAACAAATCAGATAAAATATTATGGACAACAAGTTTTAGATCAACAACTGCAGCGGAAATAACAATTCATTAGAAGAGTTAAGTAGAGAATGATGTCTACTATCTTCTTTGATTTAAAAGTCCATCATCAATATTTTATCCCTGTAACATCAATCAATATATATCTCGAATTAAATGTTCATCTTTGCACTACGGGCCAAAGATATTCAGTTGTATCACCAGTGGTTATGTTCATCTCAACATCTGTCCATCTTTGTATTATGGGCCAAAGATATTCATCAGGTAATCATCTTTGCACTACAGGCCAAAGATATTCATCAAATAATCATTCATCTTTGCACTACAGGTCAAAGATATTCATTTGTATCAACATTTAAGACTGAGAATAATGAAAAATAATATAAGGAACGAATCCAGTGAGATAAAGGACAAATATTAGGAATTCGTAATTTAGTTTATCCAAGTTCAAGAATACTCCATAATAATCAATTGTGGAGCAAAATTCAAGAATGAAGTTCAAAACTTAAATCCAATCAAAGATAATTTGGATAAATAAAATATATATTTTTTATCGTGAATAGTAACTTGTCATGAAAAGATGAAAATTTTATAAAAAGTTCATACCAATATTCCAGTGAAATGATATTAGATAAAGCGCAAAACTCAAAGAATTTTTAATCATTTCATGAATTATAGCAGCAATACTTACCGTAGTAAGTTTAGATTTAGAAATATGAAATGAAATATTATCACTTTCATAATATGAAATATGAAAGAAAATAATATTTTTTATGAATATTGAAAGAAATAACATCATTTACGAGAAAAATAATATCCTTTACCTCAGTATAATACTCGATCTGACTAGAATATCGGATATTATGATGAGAAAAACTTGCACTGTTATCAACACTCAAAGTATCTAAATACTCACAAGAAATACGCTCGATATTATAGAGAGAAAATTTTCTGATTCTGGTGTGATTTTCATTTCTAACTAAGCACCCTATTTATCGAAAATGCTTAGCACACCAAGATTGACAATGCAACTCTCGGTGGCTTTCTCCAGCACACCACCCTTAATTTTTTTTTCTTCAGCATTCTTCACACACAAAAGGACAAGAGTGGGGCCCACCATTCTAGAAAATTTCCACCAAAATATTTTAAATTTATATAATATTCAAAAATTTCAATAATTCATAATAAATAGCCCTTTTATCAGAAAAATATGAACCTTATGTCCATTTCATATAAAATTTAATTCTCTACAGCTTTGTAGAAGAAAGTTTTTTCAAATTCCGAACGAAAAATGATCCAAGTTTACATACGGATCATTTTTTAACACCCCCACTCCGACAAAATATTTACTGATAAAGACTTTCGTATACCAACTTTGAAAAATCAACAATCAGCATTTTACAATAACAAGTGGGCCCACCAACTCACAAAATATGTTTTTATCATTTATTGTAACAAAATCAATTCGGACCCAATTTGTTCTATTTCTCCTCATTTTACTCATATATTGTGAATTTGTTGTAAAAAAATAGCATCACTATTATATTATTATATTATCACATTATACACTTATAATGTAATATTATAATAATATATTTGAATGAATTATTTATCAGATAAAATATCTATTCTCAATAATGTCACTTTTGCTAAAAATTCCTCCATTTAAATCTACATTGAATAAATATTTACTTATCATTTTTATCACTAATTATTATTTACAAATAATATTACAGAACCACAATAATGACAACCAGGTCGTTTCCAGGAAATAGGGGGCTTTTCGATAAGGATTTCTCCTTACTGGTGCGCAATTAGATTAACAAATCCCTTTTCTTAGACAGAACTTCCTAGACATTGCCAATAATGCTGTCTAATAATATTATTCAAATACTATGAATTATTGATTTGATAATGTGAAATACTGTGCAATGGTTACTGTGACAATTATTGAATCAATAATATAAAATATCAACGGTAGCAATTATTGAATCAATAATATAAAATATTGAACAGTAATTACTGTAACAATTATTGAGTAAGTGATTTCTTACGTAAGAACCAATAATTCGAAATACTGTGCAATACCGTGTAATACTGTGCAACAACGCGTATTACTGTATTTTTATCACCGGGTATTTCAACAGTTTAATGGACACAGTTTTACCGTTATTCTTATAAAAAATTACTTCTGTCGCTTTCTATATCCGACATTCATTTCGTTGTAGGGTCCACCAATGACTGCGCCGTCGTACGAATATTTTCGACAAAAGAAATATTCCTCGACCAAACGAATATTCTCCGACACAACGAATATTTTATAACCACTTGCTTACTTTGTAAAATTTGCACATTTCACCCATAACTTACCACATTTATCAAATCAACACCTTACTATTTTAAAATAATATATAAAGGAAATTAAATCTTATTCATAAAAAGTTGGGGTCTTACAACCTCTCCTCCTTATGAAATTTCATCCTCGAAATTAACGTGCGTACCTGGTATGTCGAAAAGGTGAGGTTTCATTTTCGATTCTAACTCCTAGGTCATTTTCTCGATATCATGGTTCCTTCACAAAACTTTAACTTGAGGTATAATCTTTGAGCGTAAAACATGTTCCTTCTTATCCAAGATCTTGACAGGTGTAATATCCGAGGTTATTATGTCAGTTAACAATTATCAATAAATGAATTTATGTGAAATTCTTGTGTGTTTTCTTTTGTTAGATGTATATGTGTTATACATACATATGTTATTTTATGATATGTGATGAGGAATATTTAAATGGTTGGTTCAGTTTAATTCAACTATTTAAATTGGTTAAGTATGAAATTAATTCTATTAATTTCGTGGGATGACTTTAAATCATGATTTTGAGTTTGGAGCGGAATTTAGAGACGCGGACTGCGTATTTGAGTCCGGAACGTCGAAATTAGTCAAGATAGACTGTAACCACGAAAATATGTCACGGTTGACTTTTTGGTCAAAGTCAACGATTGACTTTTTCGGGTAAAAAGTCAACCATGAATTTTGGAGATGAATTTGACGAAACGGATAGTCCCATGACGTCCGGGACGTCGATTTTAGTAGGAGTCGATATGAGTATCGAAACGTTTGGTTACGGAGGGCAAAACGGTCAAATGGTTATTTAATTGATTAAAATAATATTTTAATAAGGGAATTTCAGCATCTGATGGGGCCATGTGACAGCCAAATTGGGACAAGGAGGGAGAGTATATACGTATATAGCAATATTGTGAAAGGAGGGGGTTATATTTGCTTTCTTTTATTCCTAGACCTTCCCATTCCATAACCTTCTTCCCTAATTATTTGAATTGATGATTGTAACTGGTATGTGCATATGGAGGGGCTGCAATATCAGTTTCTCTATCATCTATTATGTATATACACTCCTCCCCAAAGTGCATTTTTCTTTCACTTTGCATAGTTCCACCCAAGAGAGCAAATAAATATTGAGAGTGAGTGTTTGAGTGTTAGAAGATTTCTGGAGTTTTGGGAGAGTCTAACAAGCAAGGCTATCGGATTAAACAAGGAGGAAATTCGTCCAAGAGGTAAGCATGAACCTACTTTTATGTTTTTGAGAAGAATAGTAAGAAATTGCATGTATAAACATGGAAAATGGGTTATATGTACCTTGGGATGCCATGCTATTGCTTGTTACTGATATATAGGTGATAAGAATGAAAATTCTGGTGTAATCATGTTGCAAATTCATAGAAATTCAAAGAATAATGCCATGTATGTTATATGTTTGATAAAATGCCACTAAGATGCTTAATTCATCAAAACATGAAAAGTTGGTGAGTGTGATTATTGTAACACGTGTATTTATGTTAGTATATATGTTCTGGAAGATAGGAACCAAGTCCTTGCATGCTAGAATCAAAATCATGAATTTTTGTCAAAGTGGGTTAACTTAGAATCTATGACTTTTTGGGTTTTTCGGAGCCTTGGAATCATAGCTTCTGTGATTCGTTGGTTGTATGTGTTAATTTTGTAAAATACTATGTAGTATGATGTCTCACCTGACCAATTTTCATAAGAAACGGAGTTAAAATGAGCAAGTTATGAAATTCGGTAGCAAGCATGTTCATAGGGGAAAATCTGCAAATTCTGGGTTTTCCAGAAATTTTCTAAGTGTAAAACATGTTCTGGCATGCTTTTCAAGGCAGCCGGTAGGTGGTCTTAACATGTTAGTTTCGTGGATGTAATATTTTTGTAAAATCCTATGCTATGTGGAGTTTAGTGTGTCCAAGTCTCAGAGTCAGATGTTGTGTAGTTTAATCGAAATTAAATTGCAAAGTGGGCTGCTCGAGTTGAAAAATTTTCTGGGCATGAAGAGCAGCGTAGCTGTGCCGTTCATACGGCTTAACGCTGCGCAGCTGCGCCACACAAAGATGGAGTCCGGGTTTGCCAGGCAGCGCAGTTGCGCCGGTAACACGGCTTGAAGCTGCGCAGCTGCGCCGGTCAGGGTCGGTCCGGGTCAGGTCGGGTCAGAAAAATTTCCAGAAACCTTATTTTCCCAAATTTTTATATTTAACCCCTAGACCTATAAGTTGCAACCTGTTTTTGTAATTATCTTGCAAGTTTTATTGTTGATTACTCAGTTATTAATTCAACGGCTATGCTTTAAAGTTTTATCGATTTAAAAGAACTGCTTCCAAGTATGCTTTCTAGATTTTGTTTCAGCTAGAGATTATTGATGACAAATGATTTAATTCAAATCTATTGAAGCTATTTAATGTTTACCAATCTAAATTATTTTGGTGCGGTCTCGCATGAATACTAAGATGAACAACCCGAATAAACGGGCAAACAGATGTCGGGCATATAGTCCCATTTATGTTTATGCAATTTAAACTTTATACTTGTGCACAATGTAGGGTACAATAGGCTGATCACCTGGAGTACATGCAGAGACTGTTTACAATCTATTTGATTGTTAAACCGTCTGATGGTTTTCGATGAAACAAAGTAATGTTCAGGGTATTTTACACCCCTTAGTATGATATTGAGAATTCTTAAACTCTTATTCTTGATATTCCTGTTTAACACTTGATAATTCTTTCAACTGTTATAGCTATTCAGATGTTTCTACTCTTGATGTATGTTTTCAAACTACTTTATATACTTGCTGAGCAATTTGTGCTCATTCTTACTTAAACCTTTCAGTGAAGGATGAGAAGGCTGAGGGCTCGGGCAAGGACAAGGGGAAGTCTAAGATGAAATGATGCTAGTTACCTTATGTAATAAGTTTATATTTCCGCATATGATGTAATGTAGCGATAAACGCTAAGTTTAAGTTGTGGTTTATTAAAGGTTGTAAAGACTTGGGATTTTATTTTGAGTGAGTACGTAATAGTTATATTATTATTGGAGTTTACTTAGATAGATGATGATGTATGTTGTATCGTGAGCACCATGTCCTGTAATCGATGTTACACGGATTTGGGGGTGTCACAGGTTGGTATCAAAGCTGTAGGTTATAAACATTAGGTGGGGAACCTTAGATTATAACCTTAGGGAAGTTAGTGAAAGTAATAAGGAGGTGAACTCACGTAGAGTTCTAAGTGTAGTATCGAAGTTATTTTTCTAAAAACAAAATCAATATCTATTTTTAAAATACTAATAGAGTTCTTCGTCTTGATTGTAGGATGTCAGAAAAAGAGGAAGTTAGAGATATTCACGTTGTGAGTGAGCAGTTAGTGACAGCTGTACCTGAGCCCATAGCTGAGGCAGCAGCTGAGTCAGACCCAGAGGAATATCTTGAAGAGGAAGAGGAGCCCGAGGAGGACTCCGAGGAAGCACCTGAGGATACTATGTTGGATGAGTTGATGGATAGGATTACAGAATTGGATGACAAGGTCCATGAGTTGGAGGAGCTGTATCAGGGGGACCAGCAGGCTGCAGCATTGCTTAGGGCATTGGTGCAACACCTGATAATTAGGAACGGGGATCTGGCTGACAAGCTGCGAACAACAGGTCAGAAGGCGGATAGGCTGAAGGATGAGAAAGAAGCTATCAGGACCCACTTGGGACATACCATTAATAGGTTAGAGACGAGGATACAGAGTCTCCAAACTGACAAGCAGATCATTACCACATTCTGGGGAGATGAGAGGAGAGGCCGTGTTCAGGCCGAAAAGCTAACAGGCGAGTTAGAAGGAGAAGTAAGAGATAAGAAGGTTAGGATGGATAGAATGAAGTACGCATTTAAGTCAGCACATGGGAGGTTCCAGCATAGGGTGTATCACTTTCCACGTGAGGAGTACCGGTCTAGACATGCCATAAGCCGTGGGCTGGTGCTGGAGATAGCGAATGAAGAGCATTAAGACGCCATTAGGCGGGGTCTTTAGTTTGTTCGTGTTAAACTTTTACTACTAGCTTGTAGAACGCTTATCTATGAAATAAAACTTGGTTTCCATTTTTACTAAATATGATGGTTAAAGTGATGTAAATGACTTAATGCCATAAGACAATGAAATACTTTGGGTATTATGTTTATAAATAAATATGCTTTTATTTAAATGATGTGATGATTAAGTTTTTATATGAATTATAAATGTTGTAGGAATAAGTTATGTAATGATAACATTAAGTTTATTTAAACAGAAAGATGGCTAGAGGAAGACGTCGTCAACAAGTACCCGAAGGGTCGGGCGGTAATGCTGGGGGTCCACCGAATCCTATGCAACAGTTTGTAGACATGTTAGTTGGGGCATTACAGAATCGAACCCCGAATTCCAATAACCCTCCAACGGGCCAGGTGGAACACTTTAAAGACTTCAAGAGCGCGGGACCACCTGAGTTCAAAGGAACCACCGAACCTATCGAAGCCCAAACTTGGGTCAAGGAAATCGAAAAGGCGTTCGCTATCGCTCGCGTAGGAGATGATCAGAAAACAATCTTCGCCACTTATATGCTGAAGGGTGAAGCCAATTTCTGGTGGGAGGCAAACCAGGCCAGGGCGGGAGAAGGTGTGATACCTTGGGAAGGGTTTAAGAAGATCTTCTTCAAAAACTATTTCCCTGCGAGTATGTAGAGTCGTATGAAGATGCGATTCTTGGAGCTGAAGCAAGAAGACATGACCGTACCCCAGTACGCCGCAAAGTTCAACGAACTGGCGAGGTTCGTGCCTCATCAGGTCGACACTGAGGAGAGGAAAACGAGGAGGTTTGAGCAGGATCTCAAACCATGGTTATACAGTAGACTTTCGGTGTTGCAGACGAACAGCTTCGCGACTCTCCTGGAGAAGGCTATAATTGCTGAGGGCGGAAGTGAAGCCCTAATGAAGTTTAATAAGGAGAAAAAGAAGAAGAATGAAGGAGGGAATAGCGGGGAAGGTAGCAGCAGCAGTGGTGCAAACAAGAGGAAGTGGAACAACAACAACAACAATAATAATTTCAGCTCGGGAAACTCTGGGGGAAAACCAGGGGAAGCAAAGAAGAGAACTGAGGCGTGCAAGGAGTGTGGGAGGAATCACTCAGGTGCGTGTCTAAAAGGGAAGAATGTTTGTTTTAATTGCGGGCAAGAGGGGCACATCTCTCCCAATTGCTCTGCACCAAAGAGAAATGGATGTTTCAACTGTGGAGCATTAGACCATCAGGCAAGGAATTGCCCAAAGAAGAATTCAGCAGGAGGAAATGGAGGAAGGGGACCAAGCGGTGGAAATCTCACAATTACTGGACCACCAACTCAGAATCGACCAAGAGCAAGGACTTTCAACATGACGGTTCAGGATGCGGTCGCATCCAAGGACGTGGTTTCAGGTATCATTCCGATCAATGATATATCTGCTTACGTATTATTTGATTCGGGTGCTACTTGTTCCTTCGTATCGCATGAATTCTCCCAACGATTAAACTTACCCCAGGAAGAACTAGAATATCCTATGAACATAGAAGTCGCTAATAAGGAAGTTATTCCCGTTAGCCATGTCTGTAGGAATTGTGTTGTAGATATCAGGGGGTATAAGTTGCCTGTGAATTTAATTTCGATTCAATTAGGGGAATTTGATGTAATTTTAGGAATGGATTGGTTATTTAACCATGGAGCGATGATAGATTGCCAGAAGAAGTGTATAAACCTTATGACTCCAGATAAGTCTAAGGTAGTGTTCTACGGGAGTAAGTCGCTGAGACATTCGAGTTGTCTGACGGTGATGCAAGCGAGGAAGTTGCTAAGGAAGGGATGTGTAGGATATTTAGCCCATATCGTCGATACACAGAAAGTAGGGAAAGGGATGGGACAGATACCAGTAGTGAGTGAATTTCTGGATGTATTTCCGAAAGAATTACCAGGACTTCCACCGGATAAAGAGGTCGAATTCGTTATAGATTTAGTACCGGGAACGGCCCCGATTTCAAAAGCCCAGTACAGAATGGCACCGGTAGAGATGAAGGAGCTGATGGTACAGTTGCAGGAATTATTGGATAGAAAGTATATTCAACCAAGTGTGTCTCCTTGGGGAGCACCAGTTTTATTTGTGAAAAAGAAGGACGGATCGATGAGACTTTCTATCGACTATCGAGAGTTAAACAAAGTGACGATCAAGAACAAGTATCCGTTACCTAGGATAGATGATCTGTTCGATCAGTTGAAGGGAGCGAGATATTTTTCCAAGATCGATTTGAGGACGGGATATCACCAGTTGAAGGTGAGGAAGAAAGATGTTCCTAAGACAGTATTCAGGACTCGTTACGGTCACTACGAGTTTCTGGTTATGTCATTTGGATTAACGAACGCGCCAGCGGCATTTATGGACATGATGAATCGGGTATTCAAGCAATACTTAGATAAATTTATGGTCGTGTTCATAGATGATATCCTGATCTATTCCAAGACTCAGGAGGATCATACTGAACACTTAAGGTTGGTATTGGAGGCGTTGAGGAAGGATAAGTTATACGTAAAAATTTTAAAGTGCGAGTTTTGGTTGGAGAAAGTTCAATTTCTGGGTCACGTAATCGATAAGGACGGAATCTCCGTGAATCCAGCAAAGGTGGAAGCGGTGCAGAATTGGGAACAACCAAAGACACCAACTGAAGTAAGAAGTTTCTTAGGATTGGCAGACTATTATAGACGGTTCATTCAAGATTTTTCGAAGATAGCAGGAACTTTGACGAATTTAACGAAGAAGTCGGTCAGATTTGTCTGGACAGAGAAGTGTGAAGAAAGTTTTTGAGAACTTAAGAAAAGATTGAGTGAGGCACCGGTGTTGTCTTTACCAGACGATACAGGTGATTTCGTGATTTTCAGTGATGCGTCGCATAAAGGACTTGGCTGTGTGCTTATACAACATGGTAAAGTTATTGCGTACGCATCGCGTCAGTTGAAGGATTATAAGAAGGGATATCCTACCCATGACTTGGAATTGGCAGCGGTAGTATTTGTCCTGAAGATTTGGAGGCACTATTATATGGTGTAAAGTGTGAAATATACACGGACCATAAAAGTCTGAAGTATCACGCAGAAGGAGTTGAATATGAGACAGAGAAGATGGTTGGAACTAATAAAGGATTACGATTGCGACATCTTATATCATCCGGGGAAAGCTAACGTGGTTGCAGATGCACTAAGTAGAAAGGGCAGTGGCAGGTTGGCAATACTAACGGCTCAAGAGGAGTTGATTAAGGAGATGGCCAGATTGGAACTCGAGGTAAAGAGTCCGAGCGAGTCAGATGAGAAGTTGTTCGCAATGGAGGTTCGACCGACTCTATTGGACAAAATCAAGGAAGAACAAAGCAGCGATGAAGAATACGAGAAGGTGAGGAAAAGAATTTCAGATGGAGAGGAGCTTAGGTTCAATGTGGGTGGTGATGGATTATTAAGGTTTGAAAGGAGAATTTGGGTGCCAGCGGTATCTGAATTAAAGGAAGAAATCTTGCAGGAAGCTCATAGCTCAAGTTACTCAATTCACCCGGGAAGCACAAAGATGTATCAGGATCTTCGCCAACATTATTGGTGGCCCAATATAAAGAGAGAAGTGGCAGAGTGCGTCAGCAGGTGTTTGACATGCCAGAGAGTTAAGGAGGAACATCAGAGACCGAGCGGGTTACTTCAACCTTTAGAAATTTTAGAATAGAAATGGGAGCATATCACGATGGACTTCGTGGTAGGACTTCCAAATACACAAAAGGGTTACGACGCAGTTTGGGTGATCGTTGATCGATTGACCAAGTCAGCGCATTTCTTGCCAATCAAGATCAGATTTGCCTTGGATCAGTTAGCAAAGCTTTATATCAAGGAGATCATTTCCAGGCACGGTGTACCTGTATCAATTGTGTCAGATCGCGATCCGCGGTTCATAGCTAATTTCTGGAAAAGCTTTCAAGAACGCATGGGAAAGCAACTGAGGTTGAGCACCGCGTATCATCCTCAAACAGACGGGCAGAGCGAAAGAACTATCCAAACATTAGAGGACATGCTGAGAGCACGTGTTATGGATTTCAAAGGAAGCTGGGATGACCACCTACCGTTGGTGGAATTTGCATACAACAACAGTTATCACACGAGCATCGGGATGCCACCTTATGAAGCTTTATATGGAAGGAAATGCAGAACACCATTGTGCTGGGATGAAGTGGGAGAACATCAATTGCTAGGGCCAGAATTAGTGCAGCAAACCGCAGATGTGATCAAAACTATACGAGCGAGATTAGTGACAGCTCAGGATCGACAGAAGAAATATGCTGATCAACATCGGCAACAACGAGACTTCAACGTCGGCACTTATGTGTTTCTGAAAGTGTCACCTGGGAAAGGGAAAATGAGGTTTGGGAATAAGGGAAAACTTAGCCCCAGATTCATAGGACCCTTTGAAGTGTTAAGGCGAGTCGGTGAGGTAGCTTATGAAATAGCTTTACCTCCGGAGTTAGAACATTTACACAACGTGTTCCACGTATCAGTTTTACGACCCAATAAGCAGGATTACAAGCACGTCATAGAGTATGAACCCATTCAGTTCGAAAAGGACTTAACCTATGAAGAGGTTCCAGTATAGATAATTGATAGAAAAGAACAAGTGTTAAGAAATAAGATAATACCTTCTGTTAAAGTAGTATGGAGGAACCACAATGCCGAAGAGGCTACGTGGGAACTCGTGGAGAAAATGATAAAAAATTACCCTAGTATTTTTATTTGATGTGTAATGATTCCGGGGACGAAATCCTTATAAGGGAGGGTGAATGTAATATCCGAGGTTATTATGTCAGTTAACAATTATCAATAAACGAATTTATGTGAAATTCTTGTGTGTTTTCTTTTGTTAGATGTATATGTGTTATACATACATGTGTTATTTTATGATATTTGATGAGGAATATTTAAATGGTTGGTTCATTTTAATTCAACTATTTAAATTGGTTAAGTATGAAATTAATTCTATTAATTTCGTGGGATGGCTTTAAATCATGATTTTGAGTTCGAAGCGGAATTTAGAGACGCGGACTGCGTATTTGACTCCAGAACGTCGAAATTAGTCAGGATAGACTGTAACCACGAAAATGTGCCACGGTTTACTTTTTGGTCAAAGTCAACTGGTTGACTTTTTTGGGTAGAAAGTCAACCACGAATTTTGGAGATGAATTTGACGAAACGGATAGTCTCATGACGTTCGGTACGTCGATTTTAGTAGGAGTCGATATGAGTATCGAAACGTTTGGCTACGGAGGGCAAAACGGTCAAATGGTTATTTAATTGATTAAAATAATATTTTAATAAGGGAATTTTAGCAGCTAATGGGGCCATGTGACAGCCAAATTGGGACAAGGAGGGAGAATATATACGTATATAGCAATATTGTGAAAGGAGGGGGTTATATTTGCTTTCTTTTATTCCTAGACCTTCCCATTCCATAACCTTCTTCCCTAATTATTTGAATTGATGATTGTAACTGGTATGTGCATATGGAGGGGCTGCAATATCAGTTTCTCTATCATCTATTATGTATATACACTCCTCCCCAAAGTGCATTTTCCTTTCACTTTGCAAAGTTCCACCCAAGAAAGCAAATAAATATTGAGAGTGAGTGTTTGAGTGTTAGAAGATTTATGGAGTTTTGGGAGAGTCTAACAAGCAAGGCTATCGGATTAAACAAGGAGGAAATTCGTCCAAGAGGTAAGCATGAACCTACTTTTATGTTTTTGAGAAGAATAGTACGAAATTGCATGTATAAACATGGAAAATGGGTTATATGTACCTTGGGATGCCATGTTATTGCTTGTTACTGATATATAGGTGATAAGAATGAAAATTCTGGTGTAATCATGTTGCAAATTCATAGAAATTCAAAGAATAATGCCATGTATGTTATATGTTTGATAAAATGCCACTAAGATGCTTAATTCATCAAAACATGAAAAGTTGGTGAGTGTGATTATTGTAACACGTGTATTTATGTTAGTATATATGTTCTGGACGATAGGAACCAAGTCCTTGCATGCTAGAATCAAAATCATGAATTTTTGTCAAAGTGGGTTAACTTAGAATCTATGACTTTTTGGGTTTTTCGGAGCCTTGGAATCATAGCTTCTGTGATTCGTTGGTTGTATGTGTTAATTTTGTAAAATACTATGTAGTATGATGTCTCACCTGACCAATTTTCATAAGAAACGGAGTTAAAATGAGCAAGTTATGAAATTCGGTAGCAAGCATGTTCATAGGGGAAAATCTGCAAATTCTGGGTTTTCCAGAAATTTTCTAAGTGTAAAACATGTTCTGGCATGCTTTTCAAGGCAGCCGGTAGGTGGTCTTAACATGTTAGTTTCGTGGATGTAATATTTTTGTAAAATCCTATACTATGTGGAGTTTAGTGTGTCCAAGTCTCAGAGTCAGATGTTGTGTAGTTTAATCGAAATTAAATTGCAAAGTGGGCTGCTCGAGTTGAAAAATTTTCTGGGCATGAAGAGCAGCGTAGCTGTGCCGTTCATACGGCTTAATGCTGCGCAGCTGCGCCACACAAAGATGGAGTCCGGGTTTGCCAGGCAGCGCAGTTGCGCCGGTAACACGGCTTGAAGCTGCGAAGCTGCGCAGCTGCGCCGGTCAGGGTCGGTCCGGGTCAGGTCGGGTCAGAAAAATTTCCAGAAACCTTATTTTCCCAAATTTTTATATTTAACCCCTAGACCTATAAGTTGCAACCTGTTTTTGTAATTATCTTGCAAGTTTTATTGTTGATTACTCAGTTATTAATTCAACGGCTATGCTTTAAAGTTTTATCGATTTAAAAGAACTGCTTCCAAGTATGCTTTCTAGATTTTGTTTCAGCTAGAGATTATTGATGACAAATGATTTAATTCAAATCTATTGAAGCTATTTAATGTTTACCAATCTAAATTATTTTGGTGCGGTCTCGCATGAATACTAAGATGAACAACCCGAATAAACGGGCAAACAGATGTCGGGCATATAGTCCCATTTATGCTTATGCAATTTAAACTTTATACTTGTGCACAATGTAGGGTACAATAGGCTGATCACCTGGAGTACATGCAGAGACTGTTTACAATCTATTTGATTGTTAAACCGTCTGATGGTTTTCGATGAAACAAAATAATGTTCAGGGTATTTTACACCCCTTAGTATGATATTGAGAATTCTTAAACTCTTATTCTTGATATTCCTGTTTAACACTTGATAATTCTTTCAACTGTTATAGCTATTCAGATGTTTCTACTCTTGATGTATGTTTTCAAACTACTTTATATACTTGCTGAGCAATTTGTGCTCATTCTTACTTAAACCTTTCAGTGAAGGATGAGAAGGCTGAGGGCTCGGGCAAGGACAAGGGGAAGTCTAAGATGAAATGATGCTAGTTACCTTATGTAATAAGTTTATATTTCCGCATATGATGTAATGTAGCGATAAACGCTAAGTTTAAGTTGTGGTTTATTAAAGGTTGTAAAGACTTGGGATTTTATTTTGAGTGAGTACATAATAGTTATATTATTATTATTATTATTATTGGAGTTTACTTAGATAGATGATGATGTATGTTGTATCGTGAGCACCATGTCCTGTAATCGATGTTACACGGATTTGGGGGCCTCACAACAGGTATCTCCTCGTACGTTAAATCTTCGGCTATCTCGTCTGGTTCTAACTCAATAATATGGTTTGGGTCTTTCACATATTTACGAAGCATGAATATGTGAAACAAATTATGAGCACGAGATATGCTTGGAGGTAGAGCTGCAAACGAACCGAACCGAACCGAACTTTGTCGAACTCGAATCGAACTCGAACACTTTTAGTCGAACTCGAACATGTTCGAGTAACTCGATCGAACCAACAATTATATACGAGTTCGGATCGTTTGGTGTTCGTGAACTGTTCGCTAACATGATTGAGTTCGCGAACAAGTCGAACAAAAGCTTGTTCGCGAACACAAACTATGTTCACGAATACCAAACTTGTTCACGAACACAAACTTGTTCACGAATATAAACTTGCTCAGGAACACAAACTTGCTCACGAACACAAACTTGCTCACGAACACAAACTTGTTCACGAACACAAACTTGTTCACGAACACAAATTTACGAACACAAATTTGTTCACGAACACAAACTTAGAATTCTAAAGCAAAAAATAGTTAAATAAATACAAAATGTCTTCTCTAAGAGTCTAAATATTCAATCAAAAATTAGACCAAATATTATAATCATCATTCATCCAAAAAGACCAAAACCAAAAATGATTACTTAGAACTTAGAAGTTATAATTAACTTAAAAGTTAACAAGTATTTAAAAAATTTTGATTTACAAATATCAACAATCAAATATTAATATCGAAAAACATTTCAACTCTTCAAGGTCCAACCACTTCAAGCAGAGTCTACAAACAAATGATTATCAAAAACTCACAATTTAATATTAGTAATGTATTTCTTTTGTTGTCATTTTTAATTAATATTCAATTTTTTCACAATTTTTAAATTTAATATCTAGTTTTTATTTTCGATCTCCAAATTTATGTATAGTTTTTTAAAGTTTCAAAATTATTCGGTGAATAATTTGATGATTATTACTCTATTACCAAAGTCTCGATATGTACATTGAAGACTTGATTTATCTATTTTCTATCTCAATTTAAAATTTTCAATAACTGATGTACATGTAAACAACTGTATTGTATCATTCTTTAATTAATGTCAAATTACCATTGCATGATGATTAATGACTTTATTTATGTGCATTATGACATGGGTTATAATTTATTAAATTATTTGGAATGTAAATTATAATAATCCAACATTCATTGTTCAAAATTTTATGAAAATATAAAAATTATTTTAATTAAATTAGATTTTAGAGGTGAAGAAGTACACATTATTATTTATTAATTATTTAATAAAAAAGTTTATTTATAATAAATTATTAAAAAAACAAAAAGATGTTTAGGTAATAAAAAAAATAACTACAAATTCAACCATTATTAATAAGATAAAATTTAGAATTTAATATGAAATAACCAATTATTTATATTTATAATTTTAGAAATAATTTAAACATGTAATTATAAAATCGAACTACTCGAATCAATCTCGAATTTATCGAACCGAACTCGAACTTATCGAACTGAACTCGAACTTATCGAACCGAACCGAACTCAAACTATTAGCGAACAAAAACGAACCGAACCACATGATTCGCGAACATGTTCGATCGAGCAATCGAACCGCACACTCTGTGCTAACTCGAATAGGCGAGCATCTCGTACCGAACCGAACTGATTCGCGAACAGTTCGGTTCATTTATAGCCCTACTTGGAGGTAAGGAGAGTCTATAGGCCACAGTTCCTACGCGGTCAAGGATTTTAAATAGACCAATAAATCTTGGATTGAGCTTTCCTCTCTTCCCGAATCTCGTAACTCCTTTCCATGGAGCAACACGTAACAATACATGATCTGCGACATTAAATTCTACGTCTCTTCGATGAAGATCCGCAAAACTCTTTTGCCGATCATGTGTTGTTTGTATACGTTGCCGAATCATTTGAATATTTTTCGTAGTCATACGTACTAACTCCTATCCCAACAATGTTGCTTCACCCACCTCGTCCCAGTATACTAGAGATCGACCCTTTCGTCCATACAATGCCTCGAATGGGGCCATGCCTGTACTTGCCTGATAACTGTTGTTGTAGGAGAATTTCACCAATGGTAAGTATTTATCCCAACTTCTTTTGAAGTTTAGAACACAAAGTCACAATAGATCTTCAAGAGTTTGAATAGTCCTTTCCGACTGCCCGTCTGTTTGAGGATGATATGCAGAACTGAATCGTAAATCGGTGCCCTTAGCTTTCTGCAAGCTAACCCAAAATCGTGAAGTGAATCTTGGGTCTCGATCCGAAACTATGGATACTGGCATGCCATGCAATCTCACAATCTCATTTATGTACATACGAGCGAGACGTTCAAGTGAATAAGTCTCTCGTATAGGCAAGAAATGAGCAGATTTGGTTAATCTATCGACAATAACCGAAATTACATCTATGCCTTGAGAAACCTTAGGAAGACCCGTAACGAAATCAATGTTGATGTGTTCCCACTTCCATTTTGGAATCTCAAGTGGTTGCAATGGACCCTTTGGCACTTGATGCTCCGCCTTGACACGTTAAACACCTCGAGATAAACTCAGCGACTTCTCTCTTTATGTTGCTCCACCAAAATGTATATCGAAGATTACGATACATTTTGGTACTTCCTGGATGGATTGCAAACGGTGTGTTGTGTGCCTCCATCATGATTCTATACTTCAAATCAGAATCGTTAGGAACACAAAGTCTGGAGTTGACTCGAAGTATTCCTTCTTCATCGATTCTTGCTTCTGGAATAACACCTTCTTGCACCTTCTTGTTCATCTTCATCAGCTCCGGGTCTGTAGCTTGAGCAACTTTAACTTTATCAATTAAAGCTGGTTTTACACGTATACTTGACATCATCACGTGGGTCCCCAGAGTCTTGAATTCTATCTCCATCCTTTGTAAGTCATACAAAATGGGTTTTGTGTTGAAAGCATCGCACTCATTCCCGCATATGATCTTTTACTTAACGCGTCTACTACCACGTTCGTTTTTTCAGGATGGTAGTAGATGGTATGGTCATAATCTTTCAACAGCTCAAGCCAACGTCGTTGCCGCATGTTGAGTTCCTTTTGGGTGAAGAAATATTTGAGGCTCTTATGATCCGTATATATCTTCACTTTTTCCCTATACAGGTAGTGTCTCCAGATCTTCAATGCGAAAACGACAGCTGCCAACTCTAGATCATGAGTAGGATAATTCCTCTCATATTCTTTGAGTTGACGCGAGGCATAGGCTATGACTTTTCCATGTTGCATGAGAACACATCCTAACCCTTTGCCCGAAGCATCGCTTTAGATGATAAATTCATCCGAACTAGATGGTATTGTCAGAACAGGTGCCGAAATGAGTCTCCTCTTGAGCTCTTGGAAGTTCTTCTCGCATTTCTCGTTCCATACGAATTTTGTATCCTTCCGAGTCAGCTGAGTTAATGGAGTAGCGATTCGAGAAAATCCTTCCACGAATCTCCGATAATAACCAGCTAAACCTAGAAAGCTACGTACTTCGGTTACCGACTTAGGTTGCTCCCAACTTTGTATTACTTCAATCTTCACCGGGTCAACTGATATTCCATGTTTCAATACCACGTGCCCAAGGAATGCTACTTCCTCAAGCCAGAACTCCCATTACTTCAACTTGGTATATAGTTTGTTTTCACGAAGCTTTTGAAGTATCAACTACAAGTGGTGCTCATGATCTTCACGACTTTTGGATTAAATGAGGATGTCATCAATAAAGACAACCACAAAATGATTCAAATATTCCTTGAATATCCGGTTTATCATATCCATGAAGGCCGCATGAGCATAAGTCAATTCAAAAGACATGACTAGGATTTCTTAATGCTCGTATCGAGTTCTGAAGGCAGTCTTTGGAATGTTATCAATTTTAATCTTTAACTGATGATATCCAGAACGAAGATCGATCTTTGAGAAGAATTGCGCACCTTGCAACTGGTCGAACATGTCATCAATGCGAGGTAGCGAATACCTATTCTTGATGGTGACATGGTTCAATTCCCGATAGTCAACACAAAGTCGCATACTCCCGTCTTTCTTCTTAACGAATAAAACAAGAGCACCCTAAAGAGATGTACTAGGACGAATGAAACCGATATCTAACAACTCCTGTAGCTGGACCTTTAACTCCTGAAGTTCAATAGGCGCCATTCGATATGGGTTTTAGAAATGGGTTTTGTACCGGGTTCAAGGTCAATAAAGAATTAAACTTCACATTTTGGGGGTAGACCGGGAAGTTCTTTAGGAAATACATCAGGAAACTCCTTAACCACAGAAATATCATTCAAATATGACGTATTCTGATTTAAATCAATGACATGGGCTAAGAAAGCTTGACATCCGTTTTTCAATAAATGAATAGCTTTATGACTTGAAATGACATTGATTGATTTTAGTGGTTTGGTTGTTTAAATTTGCACAACAGGTTAGTTAGGATATGAAAACTAACAACCCTACGAAAACAATCAATTTTGGCATGATAAGTGGTTAACTAGTCAATTTCTAAAATCACATCAAATGCAAGTATTTTCAAAGATATAAGATCAACAGGTAGGGTGAGGGTACCAATTTGAATCAAGCAGAATCTGTAAACTGTAGATGTAATGAAGGTTTCTCCTAATGGAGTCTAAATAGATAAGTCAAAGTCTAATTTCTCAGAAGTCAAGTTCAAACGTTGAGCACAAGTAGGTGAAATAAAAGAATGGGTAGCACCGGTATCTAATAAGGTATAGACTTCGCAAGAGTTTATGATTAGCTTCCCCGTGATAACCTCATTCGGGTTCCTCGCTTGTTGGGCAGTCACGACAAAAGCCCTTCCAGGAACCACCGACTTTGACTTGTCCAGGACAGTCTTTGGAGTCACCATCCCTGCTAGACTTGTTTTCGCTACAGGACACACTCGAGCTATGTGACCTTCTTTTTCACAGTTATAACACACCTTAGATTGCTGTGTGCAATTGGGACTGATGTGTCCCTCTTGTCCGCATTTATAGCATACAACTGGTGGTCGTTCTCCTCTCCGAGAAACAGTTGTTGATGTTGGTGCTGCTACCGACGTCTTCACGTTATCATTGTTGTACCTTCTCTTTTTAAAATCTCCCCCCGACTTACTTCTTCTATTATCATGACCACGATTACCACCGGAGTGGTTACCGCTTCTGGTCTGATAACTTCCTCCACGCTGATTTTCATTGTTTCGATAACTGCTGCCACCGGTACGACCTTGGTTATTGTCCCTTGGTTGAACATAATCATTATCTCGTTCTAATAACTGGGCCTTGTTCACCACATCTGAATACAAACAAAGTTTGTAAAAAATGAAGTACTGACGAATTTCAGGTCTCAAACCTCTCAGAAACATCCGGGTCATACGTTCTTCATTATCCACCAGATGAGATGCAAACCGGGATAACTCCGCGAACTTAGCCTCGTACTGGGACACAGTCATGTTGTTCTGTTTCAGTTTGATAAATTCTACCTCCTTCATATGACGAATACTTTCTGAAAAGTACTTGTCATTGAGCAGTTTTTGGAACTCCTCCCAAGACATCTTGAGTGCAGCAGGCTGGGTACGCTTCACAGATTTCCACCAAAAATTTATCTCTCCACGGAACATAAACGTGGCGAATGGAACCTTCTGTTCCTCCGTACATCCCAAGACATCAAATATCTTGGTAATTTGCTTAACCCACGTCTCTGCTTTGATTGGATCTGGCTTTCCCTGAAACTCTGGTGGTCCCAACTCTTTGAACTGCTCGGCAGTGACAAGCCGCGAGTTGTTATTATTTCCACCTGTATTATGAACACGAGTCTCCCTCGTCTAGTTTTGCATGAACTGCAAAAAACTTCTAAACATCCCATCGTTCATCGTTTAATCGGTGGTGTCGTTTACAAGAGGAATATCGCCTTCCGGTTGCACGTTCTCCTGGTTGGTGATTAAAGGTGTCTCAACGGTCCAATTCACTTCATTATTTAGATTTTCAGCTGCCATTCTCAAATACTACCACAAAACAAGGGTTAATCAAACAAATTAACATATCACATATTAACCCTATGTTCCAACCGGCCAATTAAATACCAAATATGTAAGACCCCAAATTTTATGAATAAAATTTAATTTTTTTATATGCTATTTTGAAATAGTAAGGTGTTGATTTGATAAATGTGATAAGTTATGGGTGAGATGTGCACAGTTTACAAAGTAAGCAAGTGATTATAAAATATTCGTTGTGTCGGATAATATTCGTTTGGTTGAGGAATATTCTTTTTGTCGGAGAATATTCATACGACGGCGCAGTCATTGGTGGACCCCACAACGGAATGAATTTCGGACATAGAAAGCGATATAAGTAACCTTTTTATAAAAATAACGGCAAAATTTTTACCGTTAAACTGTTGAAATACCTGGTGGTTAAAATACGGTAATACGCGGTGTTGCACAGTTGCACATGGTATTGCACAGAATTTTGAATTATTGGTTCTTACGTAAGAAGTCACTCATTCAATAATTGTTACAGTAATTACTGTTCAATATTTTATATTATTGATTCAATAATTGCTACATTGATATTTTATATTAGTGATTCAATAATTGTCATTACACAGTATTTCAAATTATCAAATCAATAATTCATATTATTTGAATAATATTATTAGATAGCATTATTGACAATGTCTATAAAGTTCTGTCGAGAAAAGGGGTTAGGTTATATAATTGCGCGTCAATGAGGAGAAATCCTTATCGGAAAGCCCCCGCTTTCTTGGGAACGACCTGGTTGTCAATATTGTAGTTCTGTAATATTATTTGTGAATAATTAATTTTTGATATATATGATAAGAAAATATTTATTCAATGTGAATTTAAACGGAGAAACTTTTAACATGTGACATTTGTTGAAAGTTGGTATTTTATCTTTTTCATTAAAATAATATAATATTACATTATAGTAGTATGCTGTGATTATATAATAGTATGATTTTTATAATTTGAATGGTAATATTATTATAGTAAATTCAGGGTATAAAAGTAAAATGAGGTAGAAGAGAACAAATTAAATTTGAATTCTTATGATGTAAGCAATGATGTCATCGGAACGATGAGATAAGCAATGATGTCATAAATTATGGCGAAAAGACAATTTTACCTTTACTTTGTCGAGCCTATAAATAGAAGCTCATTTCTTCATTATTTCTCACCAATTCACTAAAGCTATAGAGAGAGAAAGTATAGAGAGAATAAGAGAGAAAGAATAAGAGTATTCTGCTATTACACTAGTGCAGTCTCTAAATTTTTAAAGTAAGGGGTATTATTTCTTTCGTATTCATAAAGAGAGTTATTTTCTTTCAATACTCGTAAGGGTTGTTATTCCATTCTTTATTATTCTGTTGGAATAACCTGTCTACGCGGACTACCGTATGCATGTTGAAATCCTGTTATTATTCCATTCTTTATTATTCTGTGAGAATAACCTGTCTACGCGGACTATCGCATGCCTGGTGAATAACCCTTCGTATTCAGTTGTTATTAAATTGTAAAAATAATCTGTCTGAGCGGACTACCGCCTGACGGGTGAAAATTCAATTGCAGTTTCGTATATTGTTTCATTTCAGATTCCTAACTCTAAACTTACTACGGTAAGTATTGCTTCTATAATTCCTGAAATGATCAGAAATTCTTTGAGTTTTGCGCTTCATCTAATATCATTTCACTGGAATATTGGTCTGAACTTTCTTGTAAAATTTTTATCTTTTCATGTCGAGTTACTATTCACAAGTTACTATTCATGTGATACTATTCACGGTAAAAAAAATATTTTTTTTCTTCCAAATCATCTTTGATTGGATCCAGGTTTTGATCTTCATTCTTGAACTCTGGATAAATTCTCTAATATTTATTCTTTATCTCACTAGATTCGTTATTCGTATTATTTTTCATCATCCTCAGTCCTAAATGGTGATATAACTGAATATCTTTGGCCTGTAGCGCAAAGATGAATGATTACTTGATGAATATCTTTGGCCTGTAGTGCAAAGATGATTACCTGATAAATATCTTTGGTCCGTAGTGCAAAAATGGACAGGTGTTGAGATGAACATGACCAACTGGTAATACAAATAAATATCTATGGCCCGTAGTACAAAAGATAAAAATTTAATTCGAGATGTATATTGATTGATGTTACATGGATAAAATATTGATGATGAACTTTTAAATCAAAGAAGATAGTAGACATCATTCTCTACTTAACTCTTCTAATGAATTGTTATTTTCACTGCGAATATTGATCTAAAACTTGTTGTCCATAATATTTTATCTGATTTATTGAAGGCTAACGATAATTTGTTTTTCATTATCATAGTCATAATATTCTTTACTGGGCTAGTTAAGCTCACCCTTTTCTTTCATTGTTCTCTTCAAAAAATGAGAATATCGCGGGTACTAGTTGGGGAATAGAGTGATGGTCCGAGTTAGAGCTGTAGAAGTCCTCACTAATTTTTTTTTATAAAATAGTGTGATAATAAATGCAATGAGGACTTAGTTTGAGTGTTTATATTTTCTACATATTTGTATTGACACTCACAGTTGTGTGGTCATATTTTGCACGACCGTTTGATATGAAAGATTGTATTTGGATTCTGTACCATGTATTTGGCGACTCAGAATAGGTTGAGTATTGAACCTATTTTGGGGGCGTCACAAAATAAGCTTAGGTAGGACACACACTAGCGAAGGATTTACTCGTCTCTCCTCTCCTAGTTCTATTCCTAGATCTCCACCAGAGATCATATTCCTAAACTCTGATATCAACTGTGACGCCCCCAAAATAGGTTCAATACTCAACCTATTCTAAGTCGCCAAATACATGGTACAGAATTCAAATACAATCTTTTATATCAAACGGTCGTGCAAAAAATGACCACACAACTGTGAGTGTCAATACAGATATGTAAAAAATATAAACACTCAAACTAAGACTTCATTACATTTATTATCACACTATTTTACAAAAAAAAATAGTGAGGACTTCTACAGCTCTAACTCGGACCATCACTCCATTTCCCGACTAGTACCCTCGATATTCTCATTTCCTGAAGAAATCAATAAAAGAAAAGGGTGAGCTCAACTAGCCTAAGTAAAGAATATTATGACTAAGATAATGAAGCATAAATTATCGTTAGTTTTTAACAAATCAGATAAAATATTATGGACAACAAGTTTTAGATCAACAATTGCAGCGAAAATAACAATTCATTAGAAGAGTTAAGTAGAGAATGATGTCTACTATATTCTATAATTTAAAAGTCTATTATCAATATTTTATCCCTGTAACATCAATCAATATATATCTCGAATCAAATGTTCATCTTTGCACTACGGGCCAAAGATATTCATTTGTATCACCAGTGGTCATGTTCATCTCAACACTTGTCCATCTTTGCACTACGAGCCAAAGATATTCATCAGGTAATCATCTTTGCACTACAGGCTAAAGATATTCATCAAATAATCATTCACCTTTGCACTACAGGTCAAAGATATTCGTTTGTATTATCATTTAAGACTGAGGATGATGAAAAATAATATAAGGAACGAATCCAGTGATATAAAAGACAAAGATTAGGGATTTGTAATTTAGTTTATCCAAGTTCAAGAATACTCCGTAATAATCAATTGTGGAGCAAAATTCAAGAATGAAGTTCAAAACTTGAATCCAATCAAAGATAATTTGGATTAAAAAAATATTATTTTTACCTTAAATAGTAACTCGTGAATAGTAACTCGTCATGAAAAGATGAAAATTTCATAAAAAGTTCAGACCAATATTCAAGTGAAATGATATTAGATGAATCGCAAAACTCAAAGAATTTATGATCATTTCAGTAATTATAGAAGTAATACTTTCCGTAGTAAGTTTAGATTTAAGAATATGAAATGAAATATTATCACTTTCATAATATGGAATATGAAGAAAAAAAAAATTCTTTATGAATATTGAAAGGAAATAACATCATTTACGAGAAAAATAATATCCTTTACCTCAGTATAATACTCGATCTGACTGGAATATCGGATATTATGATGAGAAAAACTTGCACTGTTATCAACACTCAAAGTATCTAAATACTCACAAGAAATACGTTCGATATTATAGAGAGAAATTTTTTTGATTCTGCTGTGATTTTCATTTCTAACTAAGCACCCTATTTATAGAAAATGCTTAACACACCAAGATTGACAATGCAACCCTCGGTGGCATTCTCCAGCACACCACCCTTGAATTTTTTTCTTCTTCAGCATTCTTCACACACAAAAGGACAAGAGTGGGGCCCACCATTCTAGAAAATCTCCACCAAAATATTTTAAATTTAAACAATATTCAGAAACTTCAATAATTCATAATAAATAACCCTTTTATCAGAAAAATATGAACCTTATATCCATTCCATATAAAATTTAATTCTCTACAACTTTATAGAAGAAATTTTTTTCAAATTCCGAATGAAAAATGATCCAAGTTTCCATACGGATGATTTTTTCATACCCCCACTCTGACTAAATATATACTGATAAAGACCTCCGTATACCAACTTTGAAAAATCAACAATCAGCATTTTACAATAACAAGTGGGGCACACCAACTCACAAAACATGTTTTCATCATTTATTGTAACAAAATCAATTCGGATCCAATTTGCTCTATTTCTCCTCATTTTATTCATATATCGTGAATTTATTGTAAAAAAATAGCATCACTATTATATTATTATATTATCACATTATACACTTATAATATAATATTATAATAATATATTTGAATGAATTATTTTATCAGATAAAATATCCATTCTCAATAATGTCACTTTTGCTAAAAATTCCTCCGTTTAAATTCACATTAAATAAATATTTACTTATCATTTTTATTAATAATTATTATTCACAAATAATATTACAGAACCATAATAATGACAACCAGGTCGTTCTCAGGAAAGAGGGGACTTTCGATAAGAATTTCTCCTTACTAGCGCGCAATTAGATTAACTAACCCCTTTTCTAGACAGAACTTCCTAGATATTGCCAATAATGCTGTCTAATAATATTATTCAAATACTATGAATTATTGATTTGATAATGTGAAATACTGTGCAGTGGTTACTGTGACAATTCTTGAATCAATAATATAAAATATCAACGATAGCAATTATAGAATTAATAATATAAAATATTGAACAGTAATTACTGTAACAATTATTGAGTAAGTGACTTCTTACGTAAGAACCAATAATTCAAAATACTGTGCAATACCGTGTACTACTGTGTAACAACGCGTATTACTGTATTTTTATCACCGGGTATTTCAACAGTTTAACGGTAACAGTTTTACCGTTATTTTTATAAAAAAATTACTCTTGTCGCTTTCTATATCCGACATTCATTCCGTTGTGGGGTCCACCAATAATTGCGCCGTCGTACGAATATTCTCCGACAAAAAGAATATTCCTCGACCAAACGAATATTCTCCGATACAACGAATATTTTATAACCACTTGCTTATTTTGTAAAATTTGCACATTCCACTCATAACTTACCACATTTATCAAATCAACATCTTAATATTTCAAAATAATATATAGAGAAAATTAAATCTTATTCATAAAAAATTGAGGTCTTACAATTAAGCTCAATATTAGCATTGAACTTCCTATATACCCCATTTCCTGTTTCTTCTAATTTTCTTGTTGGGGAGAAATAAAACGATCAGCCCAGCGCGGTAGGATGCACCTTGTTTGATAATCCCTCAATATAGTCGACTGAGATGAAACTACTACAAGAAAAACCGCTGTTTTCGACCGAATTTTCCATACGAGTTGTCAAGAATTTTATCGGAGATAGTTTAAGTAATTATTTTAAACATATATTTTTTTGTTTTTGTAGTTTTCAGGTTTTTAATTCACAAGTGTACATATTTTTGTTATGAGCCAATTTTTCAAAACAATATATAACACAACAAACAACATATACTCCAAAATAAGAACTCTTCTCAACAACACATACATACAACAACGTACACGTCGCCAACGATAATAAATATAAACTAAATAAAGATAGATAACATTAATATTAGTATTGAACTTCATATATACCCAATTTTCTATTCCTTCTAATTTTCTTGTTGGGGAGAAAGATAAAGTAACAAGTGAGGATAGAAACAACCAGCCCAGCAGGTAGCATGTACATTGTTTGGTATTCCCTCAAAGTAGTCGATTAAGATGAAACTTTAGAGCTAATTTAAGCATCTGTAACCAAACAAAACATATGAATGTTTGAAACCAAACAAAACAGTACTTGCCACATGGAATTATATATGGTACCGAAAGGATATTCTTGATATAAAATGATTAGGAAGTTTTATTCATATTATAGGTAACGGTTTTTAACCCATCAATGAACAAAATTTGATTGAATACAATGTAGGCATACAACCTAAACTACTAGGAAATGGAAGACAAATAAAAAGCAAGCTGCTCTTTGCTTTCTGTCAGCACATCAAAACTTGCTTCTGTACCAGTAGACTCCTTTTGTCTCACCTTCATCTTTCTCAACATAAATGCATTCCTTCATTTCTCGGTACATTGCCTTAAGAATTGGAGTTCCATCGTATTGATAATAATCACCCAATATCGACTTCATTGCTTCCGTTGCTTCGAGCCCATGATAATGAGGGATCATCGAGAATATGTGGTGGCAGACATGAGCATTACAAACATTATGGAAAACCTTATTTAGGATTCCATAATCTCTATCAACAGTGCATAGAGCTCCCCTCAACCAATCCCACTCGGTGGAATCGTAGTAAGGCAAAGATGGGTGAGTGTGATTGAGAATGGTGATCAACACAAACCATCCGTTAACAACTAGCAATGGACCACCATACACAAGGAAAACCCATGCAAATCCTTTAGCCAATACGAGACGGTATAGTCCATAGATGACAGCAAGAATAGCAACATCAGAAATAACGATCTCCTTGCGTTCACGGTCGGAGTAAAGTGGACTGTGAGGATCGTAGTGGGATGTCCACCTTTCATATTTGTGTCCTGATACATTGAACATCAAGTATAAAGGAAAGCCAATAAGGAGTGTGGTAATCCATACGAACACTCGGCCTGGCGGGTTGTTGAGGATCTTGTAATAGTTTCGGATATTGGACTTGAATCTTGGGACATACACCTCGTCATTGTCAAGGGACTGGGTGTTGGCATGGTGACGACGGTGGCTAATTTTCCAGGAAAAGTAAGGGACCATGAGGGAAGAGTGGACAACAAGGCCAACAAGGTCATCAACCCATTGGTAGTCACTGAATGCATGGTGATCACATTCGTGGCCGACGACCCAAGCCCCGGTTAGGACACAGCCTTGAACAGCAATGTAAGCAGCCCAACCCAAATAGTTGAGGGGACGAGGGAGGAGGTCGATATAGTTGGTTGCGATGTAGTAGAGGGAGTAGGCCATGAGGAGATCCTGAATAAGATATCGGAAAGACGTAATAAGGGATTTTTGAAAACAATGAGCCGGAATAGCTTTCTTCAAGTCTCCAATTGTGAATGGAGGTTTCTCGTGAGGAGCCCGTCGAAGGGCTTCAGCTGCAGTCTTCTTGCCACTAGGCGGTGGAGCGGACATGCGGCCACCTGCACCCATTTTTCTTTGATATCTCCTCTCTGTGTTAAAAAAAGAGGGAGACAGAATTGATCGAGTTGGTGATGTTGGTATGAAGTTCCCCAACAAGTTCACTTATTTATACTACGTACTCCATATGCTTGTAGGGTTACTCCGCAAACGTACGTAATACTCAACGTACAAAATGAGCAGTCCAGCAAGTGAGAGCTTAATTGAAGAGCGCCCGCCACTCACTACATGTGCTTGATGTCTGATCCATTCACAGTCCTCTTTGTCTGCTGATTGAGCACTCCATTATTTCTGGTCCTCATTGATGGCTATTCTTTTTTGGTCTTGCACATACGACGACTAGTTATATATTTAATTATTTACTCCATCCATCTTCTTTTTAATTTATTGTTGGAGCTATATGTATGACAGTCCCAGTTTTTAATTTACTCCATCCATCTTCTTTTTAATTTATTGTAGGAGCTATATGAATGACAGTCACTTTTTGAAGAATATAATATAATTTATAATCATCAAATACATCATTACTATTACAGAATCAAAAGAAACAACTAAGAACAAAGAAAACAAAAAGAGTACTCAAAAATACAACTTTATCGTCTCCGATATCTAAACGTCACAACACATCGATCTTAAGCACTAGATTAAAAACTCATCCGCATACTCCATCCTCTTTTCAAAATATATTATCAATATATTTTTTTTAAGTTCATTTAAAATATCTTTAAAATTAATATAAATTAATTTAATTTTTGGATTATATAAATACAAAAATCATAAATTATTTAAAAAAGAATTACTAACATAAAAGATTTCTTATTTTTTAAATGTTAGTTAATTGCAACAATTTTGTATTTTAAAAAAATATTTTAAATTAACTTTAAAAAATCTGTTTGATACAATATTTTGAATAATTTAAACATTGGATGAATACTAGTATAATGATAGAGGCATTAAAGTTTTGTCTTGTTATTCCTAAATTGAATTTTTGACGCCGGATGGGATATCGATTATCCTGCGGGCTAGGGTAACAATAAATTTACAAATAAAAGGAACAAGAGATTCACCAAAATACAGAGAAATCTTTCTAATGTATAAGTTATATTTTATCAAAATCAAAAGTTATCTCTATTCACCCCCACAAGCAGAATTTTTATAGCTAACAAAATTTTCTGCCCAAGCTATAACCTCCTGCCCAAGCTATATCCTGCTGCCCAAGATATAACAGAATTCCTAGAGATTCGAAAACAAATCTACCTAGAGATATGAAAACCAAATCCTAAAAAATTATTATTAAAAAGGATTTACTTCCTAATAAAGCTATACTACCAAAAAAAGATAATAATAACTAATAATAAAAATGATCATTTGCGTCGCTCTTCTGAAACCACTGACGCCACGAACTCTGAAGACAACCAATCTCCCGAAGTCAATTCTCTAGACCGAAGCCGAAGGCGTCGATGATAAGCCGAAGGCATTTAATAATCGTCACGTCTGCAACGATCTTCCAATTCATAGTATTCCAATGCCATCAACGTGTTATCCGACAGCTCGACATCTTCGGTCTCGGATCCTCCTGCATCAGTCACCCCAGATTGAAAAGAACTTGTCCTCGAGTTCACAATTTGTTCAGCAGACTGCTCAAAACAGAGGCTTAAATATTTTACGTTGAAAACGTCTGAAGTCCGGAGATGACTAGGAATGCGTAGCCGATAAGCAGTATCGTTGATTCGCTGCAGAACCTCACAAGGACCAATTTTTCGATCCTTAAGTGTATTATAATCACCAATAGAAAAACGGTCTCGGTTTAGTACGGCCCAAACAAGATCACCAACTTTAAACATAACCTGTCGACGACGATTGTCAATCTGATCTTTGTATTTAGCATTGCTTTCTATAATGGATTTGTATACCAGATCATGGATAACCCGAAGATGATCTATTATTTCTTCTGCTTTGGGGTGCACTCGGCCAATCCGAGGAATAGGGATCAAGTCTAGGACCCTATAAGGATTTTGACCACAAACTATCTCAAAAGGACTCATGTTAGTAGTCCGATTCTTCGAACGGTTATAAGCAAAATCTGCTTGAGAAAGCGTCAGATCTCATTGCTTCGGTTTAGTTTCGGCCAAACACCTCAAAAGATTACCCAAGCTTTGGTTTACCACTTTGGTTTGTCCGTCTGTCTGAGGATGGTAAGCACTGCTGAAGTTCAATTGCGTTCCGAGTTTTTCCCATAAACTCCTCCAGAAATTACTCATAAACTTAATATCTCGGTCAGATGTAATAGACTGAGGAATGCCATGTAAGCGTACAATCTCTCAAAAATATAGGTGGGCGATCCGAGCAGCATCAATGGTCTTCCGACAAGCGATAAAATGAGTCATTTTAGAGAATCGATCAACTACAACCATAATATAGAATCTGAAGCTCTCTGAGTTCGGGGTAAACTTAAAATAAAATCCATACTTACATCACACCAAGGTCTTTCAGGAACAGGTAAGGGAGAGTACAGTCCTGCATTGGTAAGAACTCCTTTTAACTTCTAACAAACATAACAACCATTCACATAGCGAGCTACATCGCTTGAGATCTTTTGCCAATAATAGTCACACTACTAGAAAATCAAGCATGCGTGATGGATCCTGGTGACGATTTTCAAAAGCAATCATAATAGAAAATATTTTGTGATGGATTATTTGAGTCATTACAAAAAATAGTATATATATGATGGCTCTAGTGATAATTAATTTTGTCATCGTGGATATATATATGTGACGGCTATTTCAATCAACAAATATTATCCAAAAATAATTTTTAGTTTTTGAGATGGCATGCAACCATTACCTATATATTTCTCCTTAACGTGATTACATTTAAGCCATCACAAAGGAAAAGGCTCAAGAAAAGAAAGAAAGGACTAGATCTATCACTCTTATTTCATCAGCCGCAGAGAAAAGAAAGGAAAAAATGACTTGTCGAACCGTTCTTAATTTCCCCTCACTAGATCGGCTGCAGTACCCCTAGATCGACGACATCTCAAGGTCGTCTGCACCTCTCTTTCCCCTCACTCAGAGCAACCCTCTCACACCTTTTTCCCCTCTCTCTTAACTCCCTCTAACCCTAACAATAATGGCGGCATAGTGGTGGCGGCGTGGCGGCATAGTGGTGGCGTCGTGGCGGCATAGTGGTGGCGCCGTGGCGGCATAAGTGGTGGTGTAATGAATACCAATGTGAGCTAGTCATATGGGGGGCAGATCCTACATTAGTAGTATGGGATATCAATGTGGGGTTGATATAGGCTTGGACATCCCCTCTTGAATAGCTAGCTTTTTAGGAGAAAATAGGAGTTTAAGCCTATATCGTAACATTGGTAAATGTTATGAATACCAATGTGAGCTTGTCATATGGGGGCAGATCCCACATTGGTAGTACAGGATATCAATGTGGGGTTGATATAGGCTTGGGCATCCCCTCTTGAATAGCTAGCTTTTTAGGAGAAAATAGGAGTTTAAACCTATATCGTAACATTTGGTATCAGAACAGACGATCCGTGAAACTATCCGCTAAGCAAAAATGGCTACCTAGAGGCCAGATTAAAATACTGATAGGTGCAAAGGGCATCGGGTCAGTGTCGCTAGAGTGAAGCCGTCGTGGACGTCGGTAAGGAAGCGTGGTGAAATGTTATAAATACCAATGTGAGCTTGTCATATGGGGGGCAGATCCCACATTGGTAGTATGGGATATTAATATGGGGTTCATATATGCTTGGACATCCCCTTTTGAATAGCTAGTTTTTTAGGATGAAATAGGAGTTTAAGCCTATATCGTAATATTTGCTCAGGTGGCGACCCGCTCTCTCCTTCTCATTCTCCTTCAACTTCTCCATTATTGTCGAATTGAAGGTTTTAATTTCCTCCCTTGTTAATTTCCCCTAAAACTTGGGTTTTAATTTTTCTGCTAATTTTTGTTATTTAGAGTCAATTTTTGTTGCAATTGGAATGATTGTATTGTTAATTTGTTAATTAGTTTAATTCAGTTTTGGCTATTTGTGACACCCCCAAAATAGGTCCACACAACCCATTCTGAGTCGCCAAATACACACTACAGAATTCAAATACAAATCTTCATATTCCAACTATTACTCCATCGTGCAAAATATGACAACACACATACTGTGAGTTTTAATACAAATAACAGTACTCGTACTCCTTATCAATGATATGTTACATAAAAGTACAGTTAATAACTGTTTTAGAAATTACAATCTTTAGAAAATGCTTAAGGAAACCTTCATACATGGGAGGCCATGCTTCTAAGTTATAATAGATATCGTAGGACTTGAGAATTAACCTTGGTTGACCCAATAGACCCCAAAGAAGAACGAGAAAATTACTATCCTGTTCATTCCAATGGTGGGTATTCTCTTGCCATATAATTATCTCCATTATCTCAAACTGAGGATTATATTCCAACCATACTCCAAGATTATATAGGTAGTGCTCATAGATATAATCAACAAGTGGATGCGCACAACCATGTCTTATGATAACCTGAAGTCGTATGTGGGTTGACATCTTGTATATATGATAGTGACAACACAACATTCCAAAGTCGGGTTCACCTCATCACCCTATTATTGTTCACCAAAATCAACTATTAAATGATGTATAAAATACGTCACACACATTTTAAATCCTCAATACAATTATTCTCATACTGTTTTATAGGAAACTTCAACAGTTATAGACCATCGTTCTATTCCTCTGTTATCCCCGCTCGACCCAACTACACTCTTATTACCTGAAAAAAATTGTGAAAAAAAGAGTGAGCACAAATAGCCTAGTAAAGAATATTATGACTAAAGATAATTAAATTATCAATAGTCTTCATCAGTAATGAATCAGATATTTAGAACCTTAGTCCTCAACAGAGAAAAATCTGATAAAATACAATAGACAACAAGTTTTAGATCAACAACTGCAGCGGAACAAGCAATCCATTAGAAGAGTCAAGTAGAACATAATGTCTACTATATTCTCCATGTTAAAAGTCCACCAACAATATTTCATTGCTGTAACATCAATCAACAGTTCCTGTCCACAATCATGTAAATAGTTCATTATCATAATTATGTTGATAAATTCCTCTTTGCATCCACGACGAAGATAATTTTCATCACATGTCTTTACCTGTAACACCAAAGATTATGGTTATATTAATTCACAATTCATGTTCATAATAATGTAAATCAACAGTTTCTCCTTGCCACAAAGGCTTAATACAACTTTCACTCAATGTCCTTGCCACAAAGGTTAAAGACACTTAATAATCATATCGTCTTCACACTCTACACCAAATACCTTCAAACGTAGCATCAATAGTTATGATCATACCAATCAATTGTCTATTTTTGCACTACGGGTCAAAGATATTCAATTGTAATATCAATGGTCATAATCATGCCAAACAACAGTCCATCTTTGCACTACGGGCCAAAGACATACATTTGTAAAACCAATGATCATGCCAATTAACAGTCCATCTTTGCACTACGGGCCAAAGACATACAATTGTAAAATCAATTGTCATAATCATACCAATCAACATCTCATCCTTGCCACAAAAGCCAAAGATATTCATCAATCAACAGTGGTCATCTTTGCACTACGGGCCAAAGATAACTTTAACCACAATTTAAGTCTGAGTATTATGACAATGATATAAGAAATGAATCAATTGAGATCAAGGACAAATATTAGAGATTTATAATTCAATTTATTCAGAGTTCAATAATATCCAAATTATTAACATGAAGATCAAAACATAGATCTAATTTCAAGAATAAGATTTATAAATCAAAGATAATTTGGACATAAAAATAAACCAATTTTTATCGTGAATAATATCCCGTGAATAGTACCCCGTGAATAATATCCCGTGAATAGTATTCTGCGAATAGTACCCTATAAATAGTATCTCGTGAATAGTATCTCGTGAATAGTATCCCGTGAATAGTATCCGAATGAATAGTAGTCCAGCATGAATAGTACCCCCGGATGAATAATATTCTTGTATGAATAAAAGATAATTTAGACAGAAAAGAAACTAAATTTCATCGTGAATAGTACCTCGGCATGAATAGTAACTCGGATGATTAGTACTCCGGCATGAATGTACTCCGGATGAATAGTACTCCGACATGAATAAAAGATAGTTTGGACAGAAAAAGAAACCAATTTCGTCGTGAATAGTATCCCGTAAATAGTACCCCGACATGAACAGATTTAACATTTCAATAAGAAAGTTCATACCCATCATTCCATTGAAATAATATTTCATGCGAGTATGAAAGAATATAGGAAACTGTAAATGGATTTTCACCCGTCATGCGGTAATTCGCGTAGACAGATCATTTACACAACTTTAATAAAGAATGAATACGAAGGGTTATTCACCAGGCATGCGGTAGTTCGCGTAGACAGGTTATTCCTATAGTTTAATAAGGAATAAATTGAATACAAAGGATTTTTACTAGGCATGCGGTAGTTCGCGTAGACATGTTATTCCCACAGATTAATAAGGAATAGATTGAATACGAATGATTTTTCGCCAGGCATGCGGTAGTCCGCGTAGACAGGTTATTCTAACAGCTTAATAAGGAATAGATTGACAACCTTTACGAGTATTGAAAGAAAATAACATTCTTCATGAATACGAAAGAAATAATACCCCTTACCTCAGTAGAAGATTGGATGCTGCAATAGTGTAATAGCATAATACTCTTCTTCTTTCTCTCTTATTCTCTCCTAATTCTTGATTATAACTTTGGTTTGTAAAAATGATATGAAATAATGAATGGATGGAGGAGTATTTCTTGATTATAACTTTGGTTTGTAAAAATGATATGAAATAATGAATGGATGGAGGAGTATTCATAAGCTAGGATAAAGGTGGCAAATTATACTTTAGTACCTTCATCTTTTCCTCTATTTTTAATTTAGTCCCTCAAGTATTATCAATCTTGCACCACCTCCCCTAATAGTTCATGCATGTGAACCAATAGTTCCTTGCATGTGAACTAGTAGCAATTAATTACTTATTTATCCGATAAATTTCCCGATTGGTCAATTTAACATCCGAAAATCAATTATTATCGAAAAAAATATCGATTTCCACTAACATTAATATTTTCAACACAATAAAAATATTTATATCAACACTTCATCATTAATATTATAACTCACAATATTGTAGAGGAAAAAAAAAACAAACCTGCCTAACTCCCTACCTAATCTTTCTTACTTTCTCTTTACGTGAAGCAACCAACTTTAAAAAATACAACCAATTTTACAACTTTAATAAATGTGCCCCTCCCCCCATAATTGCCACCCACCACACCATCAAACTTTGAAAAAGAATTCAAATACAATTTAATCATTTCCATGCCACCCCAATTAATTTATATGTAACAATTTATATATATTTAATAGTATTACTATATAAAAATATTATAAAATTATACTATTATTATCACCTTATATTATTATAATATAGTATTATAATAATATATTTGAATGAATATTTTATCGGGGGAAATAATTGCGATTCCTCAGAAAATATGCTAAACTTTTAACAAATATCTCATTTTAAACTCCTCCATTTATAAAATTAAACCAATTATCATATTTTTATCCATCAATTATTATTCAAAATTAATATTACAGAATCACAATTAATGACAACCAGGTCGTTCCCAGGAAAAAAGGGGCTTTCCAATAAGGATTTATCCTCATTAGCGTGCAATTATATAACCTAACCACTTTCCTCGACAGAACTTTTTAAACATTGTAAATAATGCTATCTAATAATATCACTTCAATAACACGAGTTACTGTGTTGTGCAATTATTGATTTGATAATATAAAATACTATGCAATTATCACTGTAGCAATTATTGAATGAAATACTAAGAGACTTCTTACGTAAGCATCAACAATTAGAAATACAGTGCAATACCGTGTGCCACTATGCAACAACGTGTATTACTAACTTTTATCATCGGGTATTTCAACAGTTTGACGGTAAAAGTTTATTTTTATAAAAATGTTACTTCTGTCGCTTTCTATATCTGACAGTTATTCCGTTGTGGGGCCTACCAATTATTGGTTATTTCGGCGTCGCTGTCGTACTTTATCGAATATAATATTCCCCAACAGAAGGAATATTCCCTGACAAAATAAATATTCTCCGACACAACGAATATTTTATAACTTGCTTATTTTGTAAAATTTGCACATATCACCCTTAACTTTAACCTTTTATCAATTTAACCATTTACAGAATAGAATAATAATTATAAGAAAAATTAAATACTTTTATTTCATATATAAAATTCAGAGTCTTACATTATTTGATTAGTTCCGTGAATTTTGGTTATTTGATTGCATGGTATCTATTCAGTTTCCCTTATGTATATAAGATGTACACTATCTTGTTAGTTTCTAGAAGGCACACAATAGATCTAGAAGGGGGGGTTAAATAGATCTTTTAGAATTTCAAAATCTTTTTCATTTTATTTTGTATTGCTAAGTAGTTAGCATATGACAAACATAAGAATCATTTCAAGCACA
This sequence comes from Panax stipuleanatus, assembly GCA_020205555.1. Taxonomy (NCBI): domain Eukaryota; kingdom Viridiplantae; phylum Streptophyta; class Magnoliopsida; order Apiales; family Araliaceae; genus Panax; species Panax stipuleanatus. The sequence continues at coordinate 140,826,871 of CM035122.1, read as the reverse complement.
GCGAAATAAGTTGAAGATCCTCTTCATAGATATCTTGAAAAGCATAGTGCTAGAATTAGTTTAGTTATAAGTGGTTAGAACAGTTATAGCAGTTATAACAGTTTAAGGTACAATAGGTAAATGACTGAAAGTAAATAACACAAGGGATTTTAAGTGGTTCAGAGACTCAAGCGCCTAATCCACTCTTCTGCTATAACAAGCAGGGATTCCACTAAGGAAAAGGGTAACTCTTGAATCACAAAGATTTCTTCAAAGCCAGCAGCCTTGGAACATCAGTTCACTAAGAACTCTTTAAGCCCGGCATACTTGGAACTGTAGACTAAGCCCAGCAGACTTAGAATCTCTTGTACCCTCTGGTACTCAGCAAGCCCAGCAGGCTTGACTTTGATTTAGTCCCTCGGACAAGGACCCCTCAGGCCCTTGATGCTTGGTGTTAGTGTTGTTGTTGTTGTTATTGTTGTGGGTGCTGAGCTGCTAAGATGACTTGAAGCTTGATCTTCACTTGGTACTTAGCAGCTTGGTGTGACCCTCAGTGGATTCTGCATCGAGACTGGATCACCTATAATGGACTGCTAAGATGTTTATAAAGCTTGACATCTTTGAGGACTTAGCAGTCTATCATTTCTTCCTTGGCTCAGCTGATCTTGTGGTTGATGCTTATCTTCATCTGATATCAGCTTTGCACACTTTCACCACTTGGGGTCTGCTAAGTCTTTGCACTTTTGGTAGACTCCATCTGGTACTTAGCATCCTTTGAACACAGATTGACTTATGTGAAAATTTGGTTCTGCATCTACTTCTCTTCAGCTTCAGTTGTTCATGGTGAATCGTTGAGTGGCCCTATGGATCTGCTTCAAGGTCTGCCACCATTCTCTTTGTCTTCTTGGCCTTCTCGGCTCTTAGCTCAGATGCCAATCTGTTTGGCATTCTCTTCTGTGTTGAGTGAAGCCTTCATCTGTTAAAGCTCTTCTTCAAATCTGCTTCACTTCTACTTTGGTAGTCTCATCTGCCTCTGAGACATGTTCTCTTTTATCTCTGTAAAACTCGTAGAGTCAAAAACTCTTCATCTTTGAAGCTTCAATTGTTATATACTTCTTCATAAGCTTTCCGCTGGAATATAGCCGTTGGAAGCTATTCGAATTGCCTTAAAGATTCTGAGTTATTTGGTGCAGACTGCTAACTTGACGTGACAGCACCTTTTTGACTTTTCTGACACAGCAGTCTACTATTTCACCTACCACTTCAAAGATATCACTTTTATGTGTCAGGCTGGTAGTCACCTTTATTTCTCCCTTCTGATTCCTCGATTAGAACCACAGGAGTTATCCTTCTGCATCGATGCTCTCAATTAGCAACGTTCGAATGTCAGTCTTCATATTGAGACATTGCTAAGGCTTCAATAATTAGATGTCCGAACTCCACGATTCTGATGCAGATGACCTTGAGCTTGATCGTAGTTTGCCTGGAGAATGTTGCTCGTAGACTAGTTTAGACAACACTACGATTCTGAGTGTGTTCTCTGAATTGACAATGTAGACCCTCTCCTTCTTTACTCGTGCAGAACTTCAATGCTTTTGTTTTCCTTGACTAGTATCAGGAACTGACAACTTGTCTGAATACTTTGGCCCTTCTGGTTTGCAAGACTCTTCTGATTAGTCATGTTCAGCTCTCTCAACATTCTGCCCTATGATCTCCCGTTAACTCTTCATGGTGAGGTTGAGCTATAGACAATCTTTTTCGTCTTTTTTATAGGTTGGCCAATTTCACTGTATGAACTACATCAGTTCCTGCTGCTCATTTAGGCAAACACCACGATCATAGTTATTACCATGATCGTTGTCTTCTGTTGGTTGACAGATACTTCACTAGCTGACTTCCTTGAGTCAGTCACTTTATTTATTGTCTTCTACTGTTTGCTTGTGGAAGACTTCTCCTGAATGGCTTCACTTCTCAACCAGGATGCTGATTGAGTTGGTGCTTCGATCTTCTGATTGCTTGCAGGCCATTCGGTGAGTGCTCTCTGGCTCTCTTCAGGTTGATTGAATCTTGACTATTCTTTCCAGAGGCTTCGTTCTTTGGATACTTTTGGAGTGCTCATTTATTGAGAATCCTGTTGTCTCTACGATTCTTCCTTGGCGTTGTGAACACTAGATTGACTTTGTCTGAGCCTTTGTTCTATAGACTACGATTTTGCTTTGGTTCTGCAGACACTACGACTCTGAGAACAGATCATATGACAGACTACGATTTTTTCCTTAACACTTGTTGTCCCTTTACTAATCTGCTTATCTACGATTTCTGCCTCTAATATAATCTGCAGGCTCCACGACTTCGAGTAAGGCCTACTATTCTTGACTTGGCTCGGCAGGCGCTTGACAAGCGCTTCGACAGGCTGTCTCCACGATTCAGAACATGACTTCCTCGACAGACTACGGCTTCAAGAAAGTCCTCCTCGACACACCACGATCCTGCCTTGTCTCTCTTGGCAGACTACGACCTTCGAGAGTGACTATCCTTCCAGACTACGATTCTACCTTGATAGACTTTGATTCTGCCTTGTCTCTCCTGGAAGACTATGAAGGCTGGTGCAGTGCTCGATGATCAAACAGGCCTATCAATTACACTTTATGAGATCAACCTAACAAGTTTGATCTTTCTATTTATAGTCCTTGTACATCTTAATCTTTTGAAGGACTTTACAAAGCTGTTTGTTCATGTAGGATCAACCTAACATATTTAATCATTTCAATCTAAGTCCTTGTACAAATGTCTATCATCTATTAAGGACTTTACAACTTTTATCAATGCAGACATATTTTCATATTCATTCATTGAGATCATAATCAAATCTTATATAAATAGGAATAACATTCTTATGCATATTCCTAACAATCTCCCCCTATTTGATTATGACAAAAACATTAAGTGCATATGTATGAGATGAATGAATCTTAATATACAGTGAGAAGCTGTATTACTAAAACAGATAATCATGAATGTCATTGATGAAAAATTTAACTTACACATGTTATGACACTCTACATCCTGGATCCAGAACATACCTATTACAGTTTGAAATGTACTTTTTTCTCTTTAATGTCTGCTCCTTGTATGTCTCCAAGATGCTTTCTGTTTAGCTACTCTTCTTTCTTTTCTTCTTCATTTTGCTCCCCCTCAGAAGCATGCTCCATTGTTTCATCTTAATCTTGCACTGGCTCCTCCTCAGTCTTTGTCTCTACGGGGTTATCTTCCTTCGGCTCCCCCTCAGATGATGACTCTGCTGCTGCTGTGGCTTTGTTCTTCTTGTTCTTTTTCTTGCTGCTTCTGCTTATACTCTTGCTCTTCTCCTCAGACTTCATTCTCTTCTTTGAGTGCCTCCTTGAATGCCTCTTTTTCTCCCCCTTTTTGTCATAAATCACTTTAGAGAGCTACTGGACATTCGACATAAGCTGCTCCATCAGGTGAGATGAGTTGCCAACCTCAATCTTGAGTTCCTGTTGGCTGATCTCAAGTTGTAGGGAGAGAGACTGAATCAGAGAGTCTATCTTGTTAAAGAGACTGTATAAGATCTGCATTTTGATTCTGAGCTTGCAGGGCTTCTTCCTTCTGATCATTTATAGACTTCTGATAAATTTGATCTCTCTGTTGAAACTTAAGAGATATTTTTAATAGAGTTGCCTGAAGCTTGTTGTGAAGCTCATTTTCTTCTCCTCCTGACATGACCTTAGCTTCTGCAGTAATAAGAGAGAATTTTGTAACCAATTCTTTAGAGTTCCTCAGCAACTCTTGCTCTTGGAGAGTTTGGGCATTTGGTTGGACAGTCTTCTGCTAAACAGCTAGTTGGACTCCACGATTCTCATTTTTGGAGAGGCTGTCAAAAGTAGTGAGAATCTTATAGATAGTTGAGTACCAATCACTGTTGGAGGATGAAGGTATGTCAGATAGCAATGCTGTGGCAGGTAGAGACTTCTCATGCTGAGCTTGATCACCTTCAATGGTAGAGTTCAGAGGCTCCACGATTGTGGACTTTGAGATAATCCTCCTACCATCAAAATCTGCTCGATAATCATAGGGAATGTAGATGTTGCTTGCTTGCCTGTAGACCTTAAAGTGGGATTGTTCTTTGATCAGTTGTGTTGCATACTTCTTTATCCTTGGAAAGTTTAATGCCACCAGCTCCAAGTTGGGAAAATGTGAGAAGCACCATTTGAAGTAGCTTCTATTTTCAGTAGTGGATGCCTTTACCTATGGCATAAAAGGATAGAACCACCTTATCAGATGATTCTTAGTCTCTGAATCATACAGCATAATTGAGATGTCCAGCTCCATATCATCAAGATTGTTCATCAAATTCTCAGTGGACATCCTTACTACGTTTATCCTTTCATTTCCATAGCCTACCCATCTTCCTGGAAGCACAATTCTTGGCTCATCATATTGTTCCACCACTATCCTTTTCTTGGCACGAGCAAGGGAAGAAACATGATAATCTTCTGGCTCTTCATCCTCAGAATTGGAGTCTTCTCCTCTTTCTTCATGTCCTAACCTAGAGTCACACTGGTGCAAACTTCCTTCAACCGACTCATCAGTAGTTTCATGTACTTGATCATCATTCCCATCATCTTCAGCAGAGCTAGCCTTCGTAGACTCACTGTTTCCATCACTGCTTGAACTGTCAGACATTTTCCTCTTTTCTCCCTTGACATTTTCTCTTTTAGTCTCAAGCTCATTATCATTGTCATCACTGAGTTCAATGATTGCTGTAGAAGATTCTCCTTTCTTATTTAGGATAGATCTAGCAAGCAGTCTGTTGCCCTTTCTTTTCCTTGGAGTCTCAATAGATAAGTCAAAGTCTAATTTCTCAGAAGTCAAGTTCAAACGTTGAGCACAAGTAGGTGAAATAAAAGAATGGGTAGCACCGGTATCTAATAAGGTATAGACTTCGCAAGAGTTTATGATTAGCTTACCCGTGATAACCTCATTCGGGTTCTTCGCTTGTTGGGCAGTCACGATAAAAGTCCTTCCAGGAACCACCGACTTTGACTTGTCCAGGACAGTCTTTGGAGTCACCATCCCTGCTAGACTTGTTTTCGCTACAGGACACACTCGAGCTATGTGACCTTCTTTTTCACAGTTATAGCACACCTTAGATTGCTGTGTGCAGTTGGGACTGATGTGTCCCTCTTGTCCGCATTTATAGCATACAACCGGTGGTCGTTCTCCTCTCCGAGAAACAGTTGTTGATGTTGGTGCTGCTGCCGACGTCTTCACGTTATCATTGTTGTACCTTCTCTTTTTAAAATCTCCCCCCGACTTACTTCTTCTATTATCATGACCACGATTACCACCGGAGTGGTTACCGCTTCTGGCCTGATAACTTCCTCCACGCTGATTTTTATTGTTTCGATAACTGCTGTCACCGGTACGACCTTGGTTGTTGTCCCTTGGTTGAACATAATCATTATCTCGTTCTAATAATTGGGCCTTGTTCACCACATCTGAATACAAACAAAGTTTGTGAGAAATGAAGTACTGACGAATTTCAGGTCTCAAACCTTTCAGAAACATCCGGGTCATACGTTCTTCATTATCCACCAGATGAGATGCAAACCGGGATAACTCCGCGAACTTAGCCTCCTACTGGGACACAGTCATGTTGTTCTGTTCCAGTTTGATAAACTCTACCTCCTTCATATGACGAATACTTTCTGGAAAGTACTTGTCATTGAGCAGTTTTTGGAACTCTTCCCAAGACATCTTGAGTGTAGCAGGCTGGGTACGCTTCACAGATTCCCACAAGAAATTTGTCTCTCTACGGAACATAAATGTGACGAATGGAACCTTCTGTTCTTCCGTGCATCCCAACACATCAAATATCTTGGTAATTTGCTTAAGCCACGTCTCTGCTTTGATTGGATCTTGCTTTCCCTGAAACTCTGGTGGTCCCAACTCTTTGAACTGCTCAGCAGTGACAAGCCACGAGTTATTATTATTTTCACTTGTATTATGAACACGAGTCTCCCTCGTCTAGTTTTGCATGAACTGCAAAAAGCTTCTAAACATCCCATCGTTCATCGTTTAATCGGTGGTGTCGTTTACAAGAGGAATATTGCCTTCCTGTTGCACGTTCTCCTGGTTGGTGATTAAAGGTGTCTCAATGGTCCAATTCACTCCATTGTTTAGATTTTCAGCTGCCATTCTCAAATACTACCACAAAACAAGGGTTAATCAAACAAATTAACATATCACATATTAACCCTATGTTCCAACCAGCCAATTAAATACCAAATATGTAAGACCCCAAATTTTATGAATAAAATTTAATTTTGTTTATATACTATTTTGAAATAGTAAGGTGTTAATTTGATAAATGTGATAAGTTATGGGTGAGATGTGCAAAGTTTACAAAGTAAGCAAGTGATTATAAAATATTCGTTCTGTCGGGCAATATTCGTTTGGTTGAGGAATATTATTTTTGTCGGAGAATATTCATACGACGGCGCAGTCATTGGTGGACCCCACAACGGAATGAATGTCGGATATAGAAAGCGACAAAAGTAACCTTTTTATAAAAATAACGACAAAATTTTTACCGTTAAACTGTTGAAATACCCGATGGTTAAAATACGGTAATACGCGATGTTGCACAGTTGCACATAGTATTGCACAGAATTTCGAATTATTGGTTCTTACGTAAGAAGTCACTCATTCAATAATTGTTACAGTAATTACTGTTCAATATTTTATATTATTGATTCAATAATTGCTACATTGATATTTTATATTAGTGATTCAATAATTGTCATTACACAGTATTTCAAATTATCAAATCAATAATTCATATTATTTGAATAATATTATTAGATAGCATTATTGATAATGTCTAGAAATTTCTGTCGAGGAAAGGGGTTAGGTTATATATGTGACGCCCCCAGAATAGGTCCATTCAACCCAACCCATTCTGAGTCGCCAAATACATGGTACAGAATTCAAATACAAACTTTATATCATACGGTCGTGCAAAATACGACCACACAACTGTGAGTCTCAATACAAATATGTAGAAAATATTAAGATTCAAACTAAGTCCTCATTACAATTATTATCACACTATTTATCAGAAATAGTGAGGACTACTACTTCTCTAACTCGGACCATCACTCTGTCCCCTGACTAGTTCCCGCAACATTCTCATTTCCTGAAGAGGACAACAGATGAAAAGGGTGAGCTCAACTAGCTCAGTAAAGAATATTATGACTAAGATAATGGAAAATAAATCATCGTTAGCCTTCAATAAATTAGATAAAATATAATGGACAACCAATCTTAGATCAATATTCGCAGCGGAAATAACAAATCATTAGAAGAGTTAAGCAGAGAATGAAGTCTACTATCTTCTATGATTTAAAAGTCCATCATCAATATTTTATCCCTGTAACATCAATCAATATACATCTCGAGTCAATATTCATCTTTGCACTACAGGCCAAAGATATTCATTTGTATCATCAGAGGTCATGTTCATCTCAACACCTGTCATCTTTGCACTACGGCCAAAGATATTCATCAGGTAATCATTCATCTTTGCTCTACAGGCCAAAGATATTCAGTTACATCACCTTTTAGGACTGAGGATGATGAAAAATATTTTAAAGAACGAATCCAGTGAGATAAAAGACAAAGATTAGGGATTCGTCATTTAGTTTATCCAAATTCAAGAATAATCCATAATAATACTTTGTGGAGCAAAATTCAAGAATAAAGCCCAAAACTTGGATACAATCAAAGATAGTAACCTTAACAGACAATTTGGACAAATAGAAGAAAAATAAATTTTCCCGTGAATAGTGCCATATACGTGAATAGTGCCGTATACGTGAATAGTAACCCCGACGGAAAAAGTAAGAATTTCAACATAAAATCCATGACAATATTTTTGTATAATGATATTGAGAAGAATAACATCATTTACGAAAGAAATAACATCCCTTACCTCAAAAGAACAGTATCTCTGACTGGAATATCGGATATAATACCGACGGAAGCTTGTACTGAATAGTAATACTCAAAGTATTGAAATACTCACAAAAATACGCTCGATATTATAGAGAGAGAAAACTTCTGATTCTGGTGTCATTTTTAATTCTAACCTAAGCACCCTATTTATAGGAAAAGCTTAGGATGCCAAAGGAGACTAAAATAATAAAATAATATATTATTTTAAAAAATTTCCGCCGCCTGGCGGCTAAAAAATTCAGATTTTTCAACAACAAAAGTGGGGCCCACCATTTTATTTAAAAAATATTTATTTTCCGAAACTTCAATAATTCATAACAAATAGCCCCTTTGTCATAAAAATACAAATTCTATGTCCTTCCATAGGAAATTTAATTCTCTACAACTTTGCAGAAGAAAGTTTTTCCAAATTCCAAACATAAATTATCCGAAATCCATAAACAGATGATTTTTCACACCAAAATACCGATAAAAACACATCAGCACAAATTCCTTCTTTAATATCCACAAAATAAATATTTTCTTATCATATAAATCAATAATTAATTATTCACAAATAATATTATAGAACTACAATATTAACAACCAGGTCGTTCTCAGGAAAGAGGAGGCCTTCCGATAAGGACTTCTCCCTACTGGCGCGCAATTAAATAACCCCTCCTAGACAGAACTTCCTTAGACATTGTCAATAATGCTATCTAATAATATTATTCAAATAATATGAATTATTGAGTTGATAACGTGAAATACTGTGCAACGACAATTATTGAATCAATACTACAAAATATCAACTGTAGCCATTATTGAATCAATCATAAAAAAATAGCAACGAAGCAATTATTGAGTCAATAAAATATCAATGCAGCAATTATTGAGTCAATAATATAAAATATCAACGTAGCAATTATTGAGTCAATAATATAAAATATTGAACAGTAAATACTGTAACAATAATTGAGTAGGTTCCTTCTCACGTAAGACTCAATAATTCAAAATACTGTGCAATACCGTGTGCTACTGCGCAACACCGCGTACTGTATTTTAACCACCGGGTATTTCAACAGTACTAACGGTAACAACTACGCCGTTATCTTGTAAAAAAGTTATCTCTGTCGCTTTCTATATCCGACAGTTATTCCGTTGTGGGGGCCCACAAATAGCTGCGCCGTCGTACGAATATTCCCCGACAACAAGAATATTCCACGACCAAACGAATATTTCCCGACAATAAGAATATTTTATAACCACTTGCTCATTTTAAAAATGTTTGCACATTTCACCCATAACTTTCATATTTATCAAATCAACACCTTACTATTTCGAAATAATATATAAAGAAAATTAAATCTTTATTCATAAAAGTTGGGGTCTTACAATATAATTATGCGCCAATGAGGAGAAATCCTTATCGAAAAGCCCCCTCTTTCCTGGGAACGACCTGGTTGTCAATATTGCAGTTCTGTAATATTATTTGTGAATAATTAATTTTTGATATATATGATAAGAAAATATTTATTCAATGTGAATTTAAACGGAGAAATTTTTAACATGTGACATTTGTTGAAAGTTGGTATTTTTACTTTTTCGATAAAATAATATAATATTATATTATAGTAGTATGATGTGATTATATAATAATATAATTTTTATAATTTGAATGGTAACATTATTGTAGTAAATTCAGGGTATAAAAATAAAATGAGGTAGAAGAGAACAAATTAAATTTGAATTCTTATGATGTAAGCAATGATGTCATCGGAACGATGAGGTAAGCAATGATGTCATCAGAACGATGAGGTAAGCGATGATGTCATAAATTATGACGAAAAGACTATTTTACCCTTAATTTGCCGAGCCTATAAATAAAGCTCATTTCTTCATTATTTCTCACCAATTCACTAAAGCTATAGAGAGAGAAAGTATAGAGAGAATAAGAAAGAAAGAAGAAGAGTATTCTGCTATTACACTAGTGCAGTCTCCAAATTTTTAAGGTAAGGGGTATTATTTCTTTCGTATTCATAAGAGAGTTATTTTCTTTCAATACTCGTAAGGGTTGTTATTCCATTCTTATTATTCTGTTGGAATAACCTATCTACGCGGACTACCGTATGCATGTTGAAATTCTGTTATTATTCCATTCTTTATTATTCTGTGGGAATAACCTGTCTACGCGGACTACCGCATGCTTGGTGAATAATCCTTCGTATTCAGTTGTTATTAAATTGTGAAAATAATCTGTCTGAGCGGACTACCGCCTGACGGGTGAAAATTCAATTGCAGTTTCGTATATTGTTTCATTTCAGATTCCTAACTCTAAACTTACTACGGTAAGTATTGCTTCTATAATTCCTGAAATGATCAGAAATTCTTTGAGTTTTACGCTTCATCTAATATCATTTCATAGGAATATTGGTCTGAACTTTCTTGTGAAATTTTTATCTTTTCATGTCGAGTTACTATTCATAAGTTACTATTCACAGGATACTATTCACGGTAAAAAAATATTTTTTTCTTCCAAATCATCTTTGATTGGATCCAGGTTTTGATCTTCATTCTTGAACTCTGGATAAATTCTCTAATATTTGTCCTTTATCTCACTAGATTCGTTATTCGTATTGTTTTTCATCATCCTCAGTCCTAAATGGTGATATAACTGAATATCTTTGGCCTGTAGCGCAAAGATGAATGATTACTTGATGAATATCTTTGGCCTGTAGTGCAAAGATGATTACCTGATGAATATCTTTGGTCCGTAGTGCAAAGATGGACAGGTGTTGAGATGAACATGACCAACTGGTAATACAAATAAATATCTTTGGCCCGTAGTACAAAAGATAAATATTTAATTCGAGATGTATATTGATTGATGTTACATGGATAAAATATTGATGATGGACTTTTAAATCAAAGAATATAGTAGACATCATTCTCTACTTAACTCTTCTAATGAATTGTTATTTTCACTGCGAATATTGATCTAAAACTTGTTGTCCATAATATTTTATCGGATTTATTGAAGGCTAACGATAATTTGTTTTTCATTATCTTAGTCATAATATTCTTTACTAGGCTAGTTGAGCTCACCCTTTTCTTTCATTGTTCTCTTCAAGAAATAAGAATATCGCGGGTACTAGTTGGGGAATGGAGTGATGGTCCGAGTTAGAGCTGTAGAAGTCCTCACTATTTTTTTTTGTAAAATAGTGTGATAATAAATGCAATGAGGACTTAGTTTGAGTGTTTATATTTTCTACATGTTTGTATTGACACTCACAGTTGTGTGGTCGTATTTTGCACGACCGTTTGATATGGAAGATTGTATTTGAATTCTGTACCATGTATTTGGCGACTCAGAATAGGTTGAGTATTGAACCTATTTTGGGGGCGTCACAAAATAAACTTAGGTAGGACACACACTAGCGAAGGATTTACTCGTCTCTCCTCTCCTAGTTCTATTCCCAGATCTCTACCAGAGATCATATTCCTAAACTCTGATATCAACTGTGACGCCCCCAAAATAGGTTCAATACTCAACCCATTCTGAGTCGCCAAATACATGGTACAGAATCCAAATACAATCTTTTATATCAAACGGTCGTGCAAAAAATGACCACACAACTGTGAGTGTCAATACAGACATGTAAAAAATATAAACACTCAAACTAAGACTTCATTACATTTATTATCACACTATTTTACAAAAAAAAATAGTGAGGACTTCTACAGCTCTAACTCGGACCATCACTCCATTTTCCGACTAGTACCGGCGATATTCTCATTTCTTGAAGAAATCAATGGAAGAAAAGGATGAGCTCAACTAGCCTAGTAAAGAATATTATGACTAAGATAATGAAGCATAAATTATCGTTAGTTTTCAACAAATTAGATAAAATATTATGGAAAACAAGTTTTAGATCAACAACTGCAGCGAAAATAACAATTCATTAGAAGAGTTAAGTAGAGAATGATGTCTACTATCTTTTATAATTTAAAAGTCTATTATCAATATTTTATCCCTGTAACATCAATCAATATATATTTCGAATCAAATGTTCATCTTTGCACTACGGGCCAAAGATATTCATTTGTATCACCAGTGGTCATGTTCATCTCAACACTTGTCCATCTTTGCACTACGAGCCAAAGATATTTATCAGGTAATCATCTTTGCACTACAGGCTAAAGATATTCATCAAATAATCATTCATCTTTGCACTACAGGTCAAAGATATTCGTTTGTATTACCATTTAAGACTGAGGATGATGAAAAATAATATAAGGAACGAATCCAGTGAGATAAAAGACAAAGATTAGGGATTCGTAATTTAGTTTATCCAAGTTCAAGAATACTCCGTAATAATCAATTGTGGAGCAAAATTCAAGAATGAAGTTCAAAACTTGAATCCAATCAAAGATAATTTGGATTAAAAAAATATTATTTTTACCTTAAATAGTAACTCGTGAATAGTAACTCGTCATGAAAAGATGAAAATTTCATAAAAAGTTCAGACCAATATTCAAGTGAAATGATATTAGATGAATCGCAAAACTCAAAGAATTTATGATCATTTCAGTAATTATAGAAGTAATACTTTCCGTAGTAAGTTCAGATTTAGGAATATGAAATGAAATATTATCACTTTCATAATATGGAATATGAAGAAAAAAATATTCTTTATGAATATTGAAAGGAAATAACATCATTTACGAGAAAAATAATATCCTTTACCTCAGTATAATACTCGATCTGACTGGAATATCGGATATTATGATGAGAAAAACTTGCACTGTTATCAACACTCAAAGTATCTAAATACTCACAAGAAATACGTTCGATATTATAGAGAGAAAATTTTTCTGATTTTGCTGTGATTTTCATTTCTAACTAAGCACCCTATTTATAGAAAATGCTTAACACACCAAGATTGACAATGCAACCCTCGGTGGCTTTCTCCAGCACACCACCCTTGAATTTTTTTTTCTTCAGCATTCTTCACACACAAAAGGACAAGAGTGGGGCCCACCATTCTAGAAAATCTCCACCAAAATATTTTAAATTTAAACAATATTCAGAAACTTCAATAATTCATAATAAATAGCCCTTTTATCAGAAAAATATGAACCTTATATCCATTCCATATAAAATTTAATTCTCTACAACTTTATAGAAGAAATTTTTTTCAAATTCCGAATGAAAAATGATCCAAGTTTTCATACGGATGATTTTTTCATACCCCCACTCTGACAAAATATATACTGATAAAGACCTCCGTATACCAACTTTGAAAAATCAACAATCAGCATTTTACAATAACAAGTGGGGCCCACCAACTCACAAAACATGTTTTTATCATTTATTGTAACAAAATCAATTCGGATCCAATTTGCTCTATTTCTCCTCATTTTATTCATATATCGTGAATTTATTGTAAAAAAATAGCATCACTATTATATTATTATATTATCACATTATACACTTATAATATAATATTATAATAATATATTTGAATGAATTATTTTATCAGATAAAATATTCATTCTCAATAATGTCACTTTTGCTAAAAATTCCTCCGTTTAAATTCACATTAAATAAATATTTACTTATTATTTTTATCAATAATTATTATTCACAAATAATATTACAGAACCATAATAATGACAACCAGGTCGTTCCCAGGAAAGAGGGGACTTTCCGATAAGAATTTCTCCTTACTAGCGCGCAATTAGATTAACTAACCCCTTTTCTAGACAGAACTTCCTAGACATTGCCAATAATGCTGTCTAATAATATTATTCAAATACTATGAATTATTAATTTGATAATGTGAAATACTGTGCAGTGGTTACTGTGACAATTCTTGAATCAATAATATAAAATATCAACGATAGCAATTATAGAATTAATAATATAAAATATTGAACAGTAATTACTGTAACAATTATTGAGTAAGTGACTTCTTACGTAAGAACCAATAATTCGAAATACTGTGCAATACCGTGTACTACTGTGTAACAACGCGTATTACTGTATTTTTATCACCGGGTATTTCAACAGTTTAACGGTAACAGTTTTACCGTTATTTTTATAAAAAAATTACTCTTGTCGCTTTCTATATCCGACATTCATTCCGTTGTGGGGTCCACCAATAACTGCGCCGTCGTACGAATATTCTCCGACAAAAAGAATATTCCTCGACCAAACGAATATTCTCCGATACAACGAATATTTTATAACCACTTGCTTATTTTGTAAAATTTGCACATTCCACTCATAACCTTACCACATTTATCAAATCAACATCTTAATATTTCAAAATAATATATAGAGAAAATTAAATCTTATTCATAAAAAATTGAAGTTCTTACAATTAAGCTCAATATTAGCATTGAACTTCCTATATACCCCATTTCCTGTTTCTTCTAATTTTCTTGTTGGGGAGAAATAAAATTAAAGAAACATGCACGTGAGAATCAAAACGATCAGCCCAGCGCGGTAGGATGCACCTTGTTTGATAATCCCTCAATATAGTCGACTGAGATGAAACTACTACAAGAAAAACCGCTGTTTTCGACCGAATTTTCCATACGAGTTGTCAAGAATTTTATCGGAGATAGTTTAAGTAATTATTTTAAACATATATTTTTTTGTTTTTGTAATTTTCAGGTTTTTAATTCACAAGTGTACATATTTTTGTTTTGAGCCAATTTTTCAAAACAATATATAACACAACAAACAACATATACTCCAAAATAAGAACTCTTCTCAACAACACATACATACAACAACGTACACGTCGCCAACGATAATAAATATAAACTAAATAAAGATAGATAACATTAATATTAGTATTGAACTTCATATATACCCAATTTTCTATTCCTTCTAATTTTCTTGTTGGGGAGAAAGATAAAGTAACAAGTGAGGATAGAAACAACCAGCCCAGCAGGTAGCATGTACATTGTTTGGTATTCCCTCAAAGTAGTCGATTAAGATGAAACTTTAGAGCTAATTTAAGCATCTGTAACCAAACAAAACATATGAATGTTTGAAACCAAACAAAACAGTACTTGCCACATGGAATTATATATGGTACCGAAAGGATATTCTTGATATAAAATGATTAGGAAGTTTTATGCATATTATAGGTAACGGTTTTTAACCCATCAATGAACAAAATTTGATTGAATACAATGTAGGCATACAACCTAAACTACTAGGAAATGGAAGACAAATAAAAAGCAAGCTGCTCTTTGCTTTCTGTCAGCACATCAAAACTTGCTTCTGTACCAGTAGACTCCTTTTGTCTCACCTTCATCTTTCTCAACATAAATGCATTCCTTCATTTCTCGGTACATTGCCTTAAGAATTGGAGTTCCATCGTATTGATAATAATCACCCAATATCGACTTCATTGCTTCCGTTGCTTCGAGCCCATGATAATGAGGGATCATCGAGAATATGTGGTGGCAGACATGAGCATTACAAACATTATGGAAAACCTTATTTAGGATTCCATAATCTCTATCAACAGTGCATAGAGCTCCCCTCAACCAATCCCACTCGGTGGAATCGTAGTAAGGCAAAGATGGGTGAGTGTGATTGAGAATGGTGATCAACACAAACCATCCGTTAACAACTAGCAATGGACCACCATACACAAGGAAAACCCATGCAAATCCTTTAGCCAATACGAGACGGTATAGTCCATAGATGACAGCAAGAATAGCAACATCAGAAATAACGATCTCCTTGCGTTCACGGTCGGAGTAAAGTGGACTGTGAGGATCGTAGTGGGATGTCCACCTTTCATATTTGTGTCCTGATACATTGAACATCAAGTATAAAGGAAAGCCAATAAGGAGTGTGGTAATCCATACGAACACTCGGCCTGGCGGGTTGTTGAGGATCTTGTAATAGTTTCGGATATTGGACTTGAATCTTGGGACATACACCTCGTCATTGTCAAGGGACTGGGTGTTGGCATGGTGACGACGGTGGCTAATTTTCCAGGAAAAGTAAGGGACCATGAGGGAAGAGTGGACAACAAGGCCAACAAGGTCATCAACCCATTGGTAGTCACTGAATGCATGGTGATCACATTCGTGGCCGACGACCCAAGCCCCGGTTAGGACACAGCCTTGAACAGCAATGTAAGCAGCCCAACCCAAATAGTTGAGGGGACGAGGGAGGAGGTCGATATAGTTGGTTGCGATGTAGTAGAGGGAGTAGGCCATGAGGAGATCCTGAATAAGATATCGGAAAGACGTAATAAGGGATTTTTGAAAACAATGAGCCGGAATAGCTTTCTTCAAGTCTCCAATTGTGAATGGAGGTTTCTCGTGAGGAGCCCGTCGAAGGGCTTCAGCTGCAGTCTTCTTGCCACTAGGCGGTGGAGCGGACATGCGGCCACCTGCACCCATTTTTCTTTGATATCTCCTCTCTGTGTTAAAAAAAGAGGGAGACAGAATTGATCGAGTTGGTGATGTTGGTATGAAGTTCCCCAACAAGTTCACTTATTTATACTACGTACTCCATATGCTTGTAGGGTTACTCGGCAAACGTACGTAATACTCAACGTACAAAATGAGCAGTCCAGCAAGTGAGAGCTTAATTGAAGAGCGCCCGCCACTCACTACATGTGCTTGATGTCTGATCCATTCACAGTCCTCTTTGTCTGCTGATTGAGCACTCCATTATTTCTGGTCCTCAATGATGGCTATTCTTTTTTGGTCTTGCACATACGACGACTAGTTATATATTTAATTATTTACTCCATCCATCTTCTTTTTAATTTATTGTTGGAGCTATATGTATGACAGTCCCAGTTTTTAATTTACTCCATCCATCTTCTTTTTAGTTATTTACTCCTTTTTACAACTCCTTTAATTATTTACTCCATCCATCTTCTTTTTAATTTATTGTAGGAGCTATATGTATGACAGTCACTTTTTGAAAAATAAAATATAATTTATAATCATCAAATACATCATTACTATTATAGAATCAAAAGAAACAACTAAGAACAAAGAAAACAAAAAGACAACTCAGAAATACAACTTTATCGTCTCCGAGATCTAAACGTCACAACACATCGGTCTTAAGCACTATATTAAAAACTCATCCGAATACTCCATCCTCTTTTCAAAATATATTATCAATATATTTTTTTTAAGTTCATTTAAAATATCTTTAAAATTAATATAGATTAATTTAATTTTTGGATTATATAAATACAAAAATCATAAATTATTTAAAAAAGAATTACTAACATAAAAGATTTCTTATTTTTTAGAAGTTAATTAATTGCAACAATTTTGTATTTTAAAAAAATATTTTAAATTAACTTTAAAAAATCTGTTTGATACAATATTTTGAATTATTTAAACATTGGATGAATACTAGTGTACTGATAGAGGCATTAAAGTTTTGTCTTGTTATTCCTAAATTGAATTTTTGATGCCGGACGGGATAGCGATTATCCTGCGGGCTAGGGTAATAATAAATTTACAAATAAAAGGAACAAGAGATTCACCAAAACACAGAGAAATCTTTCTAATGTGTAAGTTATATTTTATCAAAATCAAAAGTTATCTCTATTCACCCCCACAAGCAGAATTTTTATAGCTAACAAAATTTTCTGCCCAAGCTATAACCTCCTGCCCAAGCTATATAACCTGCTGCCCAAGATATAAAGAATTCCTAGAGATTCGAAAACAAATCTACCTAGAGATATGGAAACCAAATCCTGACAAAATTATTATTACAAAGGATTTACTTCCTAATAAAGCTATACTACCAAAAAAAAGATAATAATAACTAATAATAAAAATGATCATCTGTGTCACTCTTCTGAAACCACTAACGCCACGAACTCTGAAGACAACCAATCTCCCGAAGTCAATTCTCTAGACCGAAGCCGAAGGCGTCGATGATAAGCCGAAGACATTTAATAATCGTCACGTCTACAACGATCTTCCAACTCATAGTATTCCAGGGCCATCAACGTGTTATCCGACAGCTCGACATCTTCGGTCTCGGATCCTCCTGCATCAGTCACCCCAGATTGAAAAGAACTTGTCCTCGAGTTCACAATTTGTTCAGCAGACTGCTCAAAACAGAGGCTTAAATGTTTTACGTTGAAAACGTCTGAAGTCCGCAGATGACTAGGAATGCGTAGCCGATAAGCAGTATCGTAGATTCGCTACAGAACCTCACAAGGACCAATTTTTCGATCCTTAAGTTTATTATAATCACCAATAAAAAAAACGGTCTCGGTTTAGTACGGCCCAAACAAGATCACCAACTTTAAACACAACCTGTCGACGACAATTGTCAATCAGATCCTTATATTTAGCATTATTTTCTATAATGGATTTGTATACCAGATCATGGATAACCCGAAGATGATTTATTATTTCTTCTGCTCTGGGGTGCACTCGGCCAATCCGAGGAATAGGGATCAAGTCTAGGACCCTATAAGGATTTTGACCACAAACTATCTCAAAAGGACTCATGTTAGTAATCCGATTCTTCGAACAATTATAAGCAAAATCTGCTTGAGAAAGCGTCAGATTTCATTGCTTCAGGTTTAGTTCCGGCCAGACACCTCAAAAGATTACCCAAGCTTCGGTTTACCACTTTGGTTTGTCCGTCTGTCTGAGGATGGTAAGCACTGCTGAAGTTCAATTGCGTTCCGAGTTTTTCCCACAAACAACTCCTCCAAAAATTACTTCATAAACTTAATATCTCGATCAGATGTAATAGACTGGGGAACGCCATGTAAGCGTACAATCTCCCCAAAATAGAGGTGGGCGATCCGAGCAGCATCAATGGTCTTCCGACAAGCGATAAAATGAGTCATTTTAGAGAATCGATCAACTACAACCATAATATAGAATCTGAAGCTCTCTGAGTTCGGGGTAAACGTAAAATAAAATCCATACTTACATCACACCAAGGTCTTTCAGAAACAGGTAAGGGAGTGTACAGTCCTGCATTGGTAAGAACTCCTTTTAACTTCTAACAAACATAACAACCCTTCACATAGCGAGCTACATCGCTTGAGATCTTTTGCCAATAATAGTCACACTACTAGAAAATCAAGCATGCGTGATGGATCCTGGTGACGATTTTCAAAAGCAATCACAATAGAAAATATTTTATGATGGATTATTTGAGTCATCACAAAAAATAGTATTATATGATGGCTCTAGTGATGATTAATTTTGCCATCATGGATATATATATGTGACGGCTATTTTAATCACCAAATATTATCCAAAAATAATTTTTAGTTTTTGAGATGGCATGCAACCATTACCTATATATTTCTCCTTAACGTGATTACATTTAAGCCATCATAAAGGAAAAAGCTCAAGAAAAGAAAGAAAGGACTAGATCTATCACTCTTATTTCACCAGCCGCAGAGAAAAGAAAGGAAAAAATAACTTGCTGAACCGTTCTTAATTTTCCCTCACTAGATCGGCTGCGGTACCCCTAGATCGATGGCATCTCAAGGTCGTCTGCACCTCTCTTTCCCCTCACTCAGAGCAACCCTCTCACAATATTTTCCCCTCTCTCTCAACTCCCTCTAACCCTAACAATAATGGTGGCATAGTGGTGGCGTCGTGGCGGCATAAGTGGTGGTGTTATGAATACCAATGTGAGCTTGTCATATGGGGGGGCAGATCTACATTAGTAGTATGGGATATAAATGTGGGGTTGATATAGGCTTGGACATCCCCTCTTAAATAACTAGCTTTTTAGGAGAAAATAGGAGTTTAAGCCTATATCGTAATATTTGGTAAATGTTATGAATACCAATGTGAGCTTGTCATATGGGCGCATATCCCACATTGGTGGTATGGGATATCAATGTGGGGTTGATATAGGCTTGGACATCCCCTCTTGAATAGCTAGCTTTTTAGGAGAAAATAAGAGTTTAAGCCTATATCGTAACATTTGGTATCAGAACAGACGATCCGTGGAACTATCCGCTAAGCGAAAATGGCTACCTAGAGGCCAGATTAAAATACTGATAGGTGCAAAGGGCATCGGGTCAGTGTCGCTAGAGTGAAGCCGTCGTGGAAGTCGGTAAGGAAGAGTGGTGGAATGTTATAAATACCAATGTGAGCTTGTCATATGGGGGGCAGATCCCACATTGGTAGTATGGGATATCAATATGGGGTTGATATATACTTGGACATCCCCTTTTGAATAGCTAGTTTTTTAGGATGAAATAGGAGTTTAAGCCTATATCGTAACATTTGGTCAGGTGGCGACCCGCTCTCTCCTTCTCATTCTCCTTCAACTTCTCCATTATTGTCGAATTGAAGGTTTTAATTTCCTCCCTTGTTAATTTCCCCTAAAACTTGGGTTTTAATTTTCATGAAATTTTTGTTATTTAGAGTCAATTTTTGTTGCAATTGGAATGATTGTATTGTTAATTTGTTAATTAGTTTAATTCAAGTTTTAGTTATTTGTGACGCCCCCAAAATAGGTCCACACAACCCATTCTGAGTTGCCAAATACACACTACAGAATTCAAATACAAATCTTCATATTCCAACTATTACTCCATCGTGCAAAATATGACAACACACATACTGTGAGTTTCAATACAAATAATAGTACTCGTACTCCTTATCAATGATATGTTACATAAAGGTACAGTCAATAACTGTTTTAGGAATTAAAATCTTTGGAAAATGCTTAAGGAAACCTTCATACATGGGAGGCCATGCTTCTAAGTTATAATAGATATCGTAGGACTTGAGAATTAACCTTGGTTGACCCAATAGACCCCAAAGAAGAATGAGAAGATTACTATCCTGTTCATTCCAATAGGTGGGTATTCTCTTGCCATATAATTATCTCCATTATCTTAAACTGAGGATTATATTCCAACCACACTCCAAGATTATATAGGTAGTGCTCATAGATATAATCAGCAAGTGGATGCGTACAATCATGTCTTATGATAACCTGAAGTCTTATGATAACTTGAAGTCGTATGTGGGTTGACATGTTGTATATATGATAGTGACAACACAACCTTCCAAAGTCGGGTTCACCTCATCACCCTATTGTTGTTCACCAAAATCAACTGTTAAATGATGTATAAAATACGATACACATTTTAAATCCTCAATACAATTATTCTCATACTGTTTTATAGGAAACTTCAACAGTTATAGACCATCGTTCTATTCCCCTGTTATCCCCGCTCAACCCAACTACACTCTTATTACCTGAAAGAAATTGTGAAAAAAAAGGGTGAGCACAAATAGTCTAGTAAAGAATATTATGACTAAAGATAATTAAATTATCAATAGTCTTTATCAGTAATGAATCAGATATTTAGAACCTTAGTCCTCAACAGAGAAAAATCTGATAAAATACAATAGACAACAAGTTTTAGATCAACAACTGCAGCGGAACAAGCAATCCATTAGAAGAGTCAAGTAGAACATAATGTCTACTATCTTCTCCATGTTAAAAGTCCACCAACAATATTTCATTGCTGTAACATCAACCAATAGTTCATGTCTACAATCATATAAATAGTTCATGATCATAATTATGTTGATAAATTCCTCTTTGCACCCAAGACGAAGATAATTTTTATCATCTGTCTTTACCTGTAACACCAAAGATTATGGTTATATTAATTCACAATTCATGTTCATAATCATGTAAATCAACAGTTTCTCCTTGCCACAAAGGCTTAATACAACTTTCACTCAATGTCCTTGCCACAAAAGCTAAAGACACTTAATAATCATATCGTCTTCACACTCTACACCAAATACCTTCAAACGTAGCATCAATAGTTATGATCATACCAATCAATTGTCTATTTTTGCACTACGGGTCAAAGATATTCAACTGTAATATCAATGGTCATAATCATGTCAAACTACAGTCCATCTTTGCACTACGGGCCAAAGACATACATTTGTAAAACCAATGGTCATGCCAATTAACAGTCCATCTTTGCACTACAGGCCAAAGACATACAACTGTAAAATCAATTGTCATGATCATACCAATCAACATCTCATCCTTGCCACAAAGGCCAAAGATATTCATCAATCAACAGTGGTCATCTTTGCACTACGGACCAAAGATAACTTTAACCATAATTTAAGTCTGAGTATTATGACAATGATATAAGAAATGAATCAATTGAGATCAAGGACAAATATTAGAGATTTATAATTCAATTTATTCAGAGTTCAATAATATCCAAATTATTAACATGAAGATCAAAACATAGATCCAATTTCAAGAATAAGATTTATAAATCAAAGATAATTTGGACAGAAAAATAAATCAATTTTTATCGTGAATAGTATCCCGTGAATAATATCTTGTGAATAGTATTCTGCGAATAATACCCTATGAATAGTATCTTGTGAATAATACCCCGTGAATAGTATCCGAATGAATAGTAGTCCAGCATGAATAGTACTCCCGGATGAATAATATTCTTGTATGAATAAAAGATAATTTAGACAGAAAAAGAAACTAAATTTCATCGTGAATAGTACCTCGGCATGAATAGTAACTCGGATGATTAGTACTCCGGCATGAATGTACTCCAGATGAATAGTACTCCGACATGAATAAAAGATAGTTTGGACAGAAAAAGAAACCAATTTCGTCGTAAATAATATCCCGTGAATAGTATCCCGACATGAACAGATTTAAAATTTCAATAAGAAAGTTCATACCCATCATTCCATTGAAATAATATTTCATGCGAGTATGAAAAAATATACGAAACTGTAAATGGATTTTCACCCGTCATGCGGTAATTCGCGTAGACAGATCATTTACACAACTTTAATAAAGAATGAATACGAAGGGTTATTCACCAGGCATGCGGTAGTTCGCGTAGACAGGTTATTCCCACAGATTAATAAGGAATAAATTGATTACGAAGGATTTTTATCTGGCATGCGGTAGTCCGCGTATACATGTTATTCCCACAGATTAATAAGGAATTGATTGAATACGAATGATTTTTCACCAGGCATGCGGTAGTCCGCGTAGACAGGTTATTCTCACAGCTTAATAAGGAATAGAATGACAACCCTTACGAATATTGAAAGAAAATAACATTCTTCATGAATACGAAAGAAATAATATCCCTTACCTCAGTAGAAGATTGGATACTGCAATAGTGTAGTAGCATAATACTCTTCTTCTTTCTCTCTTATTCTATCCTAATTCTTGATTATAACTTTGGTTTGTAAAAATGGTATGAAATAATGAATGGATGGAGGAGTATTTATAGGCTAGGATAAAGGTGGCAAATTACACTTTAGTACCTTCATCTTTTCCTCTATTTTTAATTTAAGTCCCTCAAGTATTATCAATCTTGCACCACCTCCCCTAATAGTACATGCATGTGAACCAATAGTTCCTTGCATGTGAACTAGTAGCAATTAATTGCTCATTTATCCGATAAATTGCCCGATTTGTCAATTTAACATCCGAAAATCAATTATTATCGAAAAAATATAGATTTTCACTAACATTAATATTCCCAACACAATAAAAATATTTATATCAACACTTAATCATTAATATTATAACTCACAATATTGTAGAGGAAGAAAAAAAACAAACAAACCTGCCTAACTCCCTACCTAATCTTTCTTTCTTTCTCTTTACGTGAAGCGACCAACTTTAAAAAATATAACCAATTTTGCAACAACTTTAATAGATGTGCCCCCCCCCCCCCCCCCATAATTACCATCCACCACACCATCAAACTTTGAAAAAGAATTCAAATACAATTTAATCATTTCCATGCGACCCCAATTAATTTATATGTAACAATTTATATATATTTAATAGTATTACTATATAAAAAATATTATAAAATTTTACTATTATTATCACCATATATTATTATAATATAGTATTATAATAATATATTTGAATGAATATTTTATCGGGGGAAATAATTGCGATTCCTCAAAAAATATGCTAAACTTTCAACAAATATCTCATTCTAAACTCCTCCATTTATAAAATTAAACCAATTATCATATTTTTACCCATCAATTATTATTCAAAATTAATATTACAGAATCACAATTAATGACAACCAGGTCGTTCCCAGGAAAAAGGGGGCTTTCAAATAAGAATTTAACCTCATTGGCGCGCAATTATATAACCTAACCCCTTTCCTCGACAGAACTTTTTAAACATTGTCAATAATGCTATCTAATAATATCACTTCAATAACACGAGTTACTGTGTTGTGCAATTATTGATTTGATAATATAAAATACTATGCAATTATCACTGTAGCAATTATTGAATGAAATACTGAGAGACTTCTTACGTAAGCATCAACAATTAGAAATACAGTGCAATACCGTGTGCCACTATGCAACAACGCGTATTACTGTACTTTTATCATCGGGTATTTCAACAGTTTAACGATAAAAGTTTATTTTTATAAAAATGTTACTTCTGTCTCTTTTTATATCTGACAGTTATTCCGTTGTGGGGCCTACCAATTATTGGTTATTTCGGTGTCGTCGTCGTACTTTATTGAATATAATATTCCCCGACAGAAGGAATATTCCCTGACAAAATAAATATTCTCCGACACAACGAATATTTTATAACTTGCTTATTTTGTAAAATTTGCACATATCACCCTTAACTTTAACCTTTTATCAATTTAACCATTTGCAGAATAGAATAATAATTATAAGAAAAATTAAATACTTTTATTTCATATATAAAATTCAGAGTCTTACAATATTTGATTAGTTCCGTGAATTTTGGTTATTTGATTGCATGGTATCTATTCAGTTTCCCTTATGTATATAAGATGTACACTATCTTGTTAGTTCCTAGAAGGCACACAATAGATCTAGAAGGGGGGGGTTAAATAGATCTTTTAGAATTTCAAAATCTTTTTCATTTTATTTTGTATTGCTAAGTAGTTAGCATATGACAAACATAAGAATCATTTCAAGCACAGCGAAATAAGTTGAAGATCCTCTTCATAGATATCTTGAAAAGCATAGTGCTAGAATTAGTTTAGTTATAAGTGGTTAGAACAGTTATAGCAGTTTAAGGTACAATAGGTAAATGACTGAAAGTAAATAACACAAGGGATTTTAAGTGGTTCAGAGACTCAAGCGCCTAATCCACTCTTCTGCTATAACAAGCAGGGATTCCACTAAGGAAAAGGGTAACTCTTGAATCACAAAGATTTCTTCAAAGCCAGCAGCCTTGGAACATCAGTTCACTAAGAACTCTTTAAGCCCAGCATACTTGGAACTGTAGACTAAGCCCAGCAGACTTAGAATCTCTTGTACCCTCTGGTACTCAGCAAGCCCAGCAGGCTTGACTTTGATTTAGTCCCTCGGACAAGGACCCCTCAGGCCCTGGATGCTTGGTGTTAGTGTTGTTGTTGTTGTTGTTGTTGTTGTTGTTGTTGTTGTGGGTGCTGAGCTGCTAAGATGACTTGAAGCTTGATAATCACTTGGTACTTAGCAGCTTGGTGTGACCCTCAGTGGATTCTGCATCGAGACTGGATCACCTATAATGGACTGCTAAGATGTTTATAAAGCTTGACATCTTTGAGGACTTAGCAGTCTATCATTTCTTCCTTGGCTCAGCTGATCTTGTGGTTGATGCTTATCTTAATCTGATATCAGCTTTGCACACTTTCACCACTTGGGGTCTGCTAAGTCTTTGCACTCCTAGTAGACTCCATCCGGTACTTAGCAGCCTTTGAACATAGATTAACTTATGTGAAAATCTTATATTTGCATATTCATTCATTGAGATCATAATCAAATCTTATATAAATAGGAATCACATTCTTATGCATATTCCTAACAATCT
Source organism: Panax stipuleanatus (assembly GCA_020205555.1). Taxonomy (NCBI): domain Eukaryota; kingdom Viridiplantae; phylum Streptophyta; class Magnoliopsida; order Apiales; family Araliaceae; genus Panax; species Panax stipuleanatus. The sequence continues at coordinate 140,800,974 of CM035122.1, read as the reverse complement.
CCCCCTATTTGATTATGACAAAAACATTAAGTGCATATGTATGAGATGAATGAATCTTAGTATACAGTGAACAGCTGTATTACTAAAACAGATAATCATGAATGTCATCTTAATATATGTTTTCATGATTATTCAACTAATGTTTGGTTCTGTAGCTCATGCTGTTAGGGGATTCTGGTGTTGGTAAAAGCTGAATTGTTCTTCGATTTGTTCGTGGTCAATTTGATCCAATATCCAAGGTAAGGAGTCTTTAAAGAAAACAATTGCTCTAACCATCTGAAAAACTTGTGTTATTACACCTAGCATAACTTCGAGGATTGTTATTTGTGAGTGGATATAAGAATTAATCCTTAGTCCTAAATACTGAGTAATTTACTTACATTTCTTATGTACAACAAATATTTTCAGGTAACTGTTGGGGCTTCATTCTTGATAGACAATAGCCTTGCAAGATTCTACAACAGTAAAGTTTGAGATATGGGACACCGCTGGCTAAGAGAGGTACTATTACCCGAATATAATTTTTGTTTTATTTTTTCTCATATAGATTGTACCATATTTTCTAGTTAACATTTAACTTTATAAAACTATTAGTTATATGTTTTTGAAATTAATTATATGTTTCTGAAAACATATAACTCATCTTAATTAGATGCAAAAACATACAGCAGACTCTCTCATATATTAATTTGCCTTAAACCAACTTAACTTTACAGTTACTGCTTATGAAATTAACCTCCCCATTCTTAAATATCTTATGAACTTTATTAATACACGTAATTAATACCTCCTAGTTATTCTTCTTCCTGCAGCTTGACTTTTTTCTTGTATTCAAATTGCATCTTTTGGTATAATGTTATATTGTTGTGTTGTTGTTATTGGCATATTGCATGTTGTTGTGTGCTTATGTTGCTGCTAATCTGCTGCTAGTTGTTGCATGTAGCTGCTGCATATTGTTGCTGAGTGCTGACCTACTGGGTGCTAGTTATTGCTGCATCTTGCTGCCGGTGAAGGTACGTGTATATAGACTTGGTCATTATATATATATATATATATATATAGGTTTATACATATGCATGGCCTATATTTCCTTCATTTTACAATATCTTGCACACACACAGACACACACTCATGTATGCATGAACTGAATATGCAAAACACTTCAAAAGTCACCTCTTAATTAATTTGCTCTGAACACATCACCCTTTTGTTGGGCAGATAATTTCTTCTAATTCTTATCCTCTTCATTGTAGTTTCAAGAAAGAACTGTACATTTGATCAGCCCTATTGACCTCAAGCTCGAGAGTCTTACATTTTTGGCATAATCAACTACATAGTTCATGAAGCATGCACAAGACAAGTCTTGCTCTTAGGAACAAATGAATGACAACGCAAATGATGAAGACTCTGACGAGGACTCCATGTAGAATTTGGGATGATCTAGATTTACTTTAATTATCAATTTATTAGTTTAGGAGTTCTTTGATAGATGTTGGGTAAATTATTTGATGAACCTATGACATGTAGCTACATATTTAAGTAGTTGTTTATGGATTGATTTTCAATTAAATGGATCAGGTTTCTTCATTTTAATAATTATGCATATATTTCAAATTTATTAAAATTTATAACATTTATAGATTTGAAATATAAAATTGGCTATTGAATATATTTTAATATAAGATTTTTGTGATGGTTTTACTATCACTAAAAGTATAAATAGGTTACAAAAATAGGGACAATTGTGATTACTTTAGCCATCACAAGAGACTTATGCGTATGACTGCTGTCATAAAAATCTGACCAATTATGTGATGGTCATGACCATCACAAAATGATGTGATTGCTTCGACCATTACAAAAAAATCTGGGTTCTAATGTGACAAGTTTAGCCATCACAAAAGCATTGAATGTTTTTGTAATTGCCAAAACCATCACGTAAAACCTTTCATGATGGGTGTATACAAGACGGCCATCGTGATGCTTAAAGCCATCATGTAAATCTTTCGTGATGGTTTTTCTTATTTTTGTGATGGATTTTGGCCATCACAAATGACCATTTTTTTAGTAATGCTGTTATTAGGGCCAATGTCTTTTCTCGCCCGAAGTGTCCTTCATTCTGAAGTTCACTTACTATCTTTTGCCGAAGCGAACAATCTGGAATGCATAACTGAAGTCCTCGAAATAGATACTCATTACGTAAGACAAATTCAAATCGATATCCTTCACGTACTTCCTGAAATATCTTTTCGAAAGAAGGATATCTCTCATATCAATGAAAACTTCAAACCTTACAACTTTGTTTTGCATATTTCTAAGGAGTAATGCCCTACGGCTTAACGCATCGACAACACGATTCAAGCTTCCTGCTTGATGCCGCAAAGTGAAAGTAAACTCCTATAAGTACGCCACCCATTTAGCATGTCTTCGGCTGAGTTTATGCTGACCATTAATATACTTTAAAGCCTCATGATCCCTCTTGACTGAGAACACCACCAATACCAACTCCTGATGCATCACAGTTTACTTTAAAGACCTTCTCGAAGTAGGGAAATGCAAGTACTGGTGCCTCGATCATCTTCTTCTTGACTAGTTGAAAACTATCTTCGGCTTCTTGGGACCACCGAAATAGTTTTCCTTTAAAGCATTCGGTGATAAGCGCGACCAACGTGCTGAAGTCTCGAATGAACCGTCTGTAAAAATATGTTAATCCATGAAAGCTTCTTACTTTATGTATGGTCTTCAGCATAGGCCATGCCGAGACTGCATCGATCTTTGACTGATCGCCATGGACACCTTCGGTAGAGACAACGAAGCTAAGGAAAGTTACTGAAGTTGTGAAATAAGAACTTTTCTTACAATTGATGAACAACTGGTCCCTCCTCAATGCATCAAAGATGGTTCAGGAGGTGTTCATGGTGTAATTCCTTGTTCAGACTATAGATAAGAATGTCTTCAAAGTAAACAACTACAAATTTTCCCATGGAAGGTCGTAATACCTTATGCATAAATCTCATGAAGGTACTGGGCGCATTGGAAAGTCCAAAGGGTGTGACCATCCATTCATATAAGCCTTGTGGTGTTTTAAATGATGTCTTCCATTCATCTCCAGGTCTCACTCGAACTTGATGGTATCCACTCTTTTGGTTAATTTTTTAGAAGACCCTTGCACCGGACAGCTGATCTAACATATCATCCAGACGAGGTATCGGAAAATGATACTTCACTGTGATCTTATTGATTGTTCTACTGTCGATGCACATTCTCCATGAGCCATCCTTCTTCGGCACTAATAGAGCTGAAACTGTACATACGCTCATACTTTCATGGATATAACCCTTCTCCATTAATTCCATTACCTGCCTTTGTAGTTCTTCGGACTCCTTGGGACTGAGTCTGTAGGCTAGCCTGCTTAGTAGACTTGATCTTGGAATAAGATCTATCTCATGTTGAATATCTCTCAGTGGTGGTAATAATGATGGAAGCTCTTCGGGCAAGAGATCAGCATACTCGGAGAGTATCTCTTGTGCATCGGCTGATATTTCTGTGTGCTTTTCTGCCGAATCTCTCTCACAAGGAAGCAATGCATACAATACCCCTCCACGCTCTACCTCTGTTAAAAATCTCGTCATTGATAATAAGTTCGAGTTCTCGACTGCCTGAATCGAACCGCATTCTTCCTTCCGTGGAGCTAACACGATCTTCTTCCCTTTTATACTAAGGGAATACGTGTTCTTCCAACCATCGTGAATGACTCTTCGGTCTTATTGCCAAGGTCGGACCAACAACACATAACACGCATCCATGGATACCATATCGCACCACGCATTATCAAAGTATTTCTTGCCAATTGAAAATGACACTAAACACTTTTTATTGAATGTTACTTTATTACCTTTATTTAGCCATAATAGCTTATATGGCTTCGGATGCCTATCTATTTTTAACTATAATTTCTAAACAGCTTCTTTGGATACTATATTTTCACAGCTACAATAATCATCGTGCAAACCTTATCTGCCACTGTACAAGTAGTATGAAAGATATTGGTCCTCAACCAATCTTCTTCGGATTCTCCCTTAATTAGGAGTTAGTAAACTCCTACGAACTGACGAGAGTCTCACGACCATCTCCATATAACACATCTTCGTCCTCGTACTCGTCATATATAGGCTCTCCGAACTTTTTTGCCTCATCAGTCATACCTTCTTCAATTAAAAGGTTCTTGCCCTTCTGGTTAACAGATTTTCGGCACTCCATTGCTTTATGACCCAGTTCTCCACATATGAAGTACTTGATATTAGAATTGAAGTTACCCTAAGGTTATTGTGGTGTAGCACAAAATTATGGAAGTGGGTATGGCTTGTTAGGGGGATTGCCCCTCGGCATCGGTCTACTGTTCTGTTGTTGATCTACCTCACGAGCTCGCTGATATGCTTCAGAAACAGTCCAAAGTGAATAGAGGACTGAGGGCATTCTGCAATTGCTGTTTTAATCCTCCCAAATATCTGGCCACCATTTATTCCTCTATTTTTGATAGGTCATTACGTGCTATCAACTGGAAAGATTACTAATCCTTAACTTTTCGAGGAATCCTTCATCTATCACGTTTGAGTTCTTTACAAGTACGTACAATTACAGCTCTGACCACTTCTGGTAGAACTCTTCGGTATAATCATCCATAGATCTAGTACCTTGTCTTAACAGATGCAATCTCTTGAATAGAGACTAAGTGTAACCGAAAGGAAGGAAGTGACTCTGCATTTTCTTGTTCATCTTCTCCCACTTCATGATTTTGGTTTTCCCTTGTCTCTCTCGTGAACGCCTCATTTGTTCCCACCACGCAGATGCTCTACCTTTTCAATCTGATTGCGACCAACTTCACCCTATCGCTATTTGGAACCTCTTTATACTCAAAGATGTGTTCGACCTCATTCAGTCAGTCAATGAATCATTCTACTTGTAGCGTACCAAAAAATTCTGGTAGTTCCATTCTAAAACTCAAATCACTACAACGGTCCTTGCGGTCACGCTGTTCTCATAGTCGCCACCTATGGTGGTAAGGGTTATCAAAACTCGATTCAGAATCATAGGATTCTTCATCGTGTTTAAGGTGTGGGACTTTCTCCTCTGGAACCTGTCCACGTCAAGCAAGATTTTGCGTTGCTAGGCACTGGGTTAGCTCTGTAACTTGCCACTGCAAATCCTCAATCATCACGTCATGGACATTACGATCACGGTGCGGGACTTCCTTAGCCGGAATCTGCCCTGGACGACCACGACCACCGGCCATTGAAACCGATGAAGTCTATTCCCATAAAGATATTGAGCTTTGATACCAACTGACGCCGGGCGATATAGCGATTATCCTACGGGCTAGGGTAACAATAAATTCACAAATAAAACAAGAGATTCACCAAAACACAGAGAAAATCTCTCTAATGCATGTGTAAATTATATTTTATCAAAATCAAAAGTTATCTCTATTCACCCACAAGCCGGGTTTTTATAGTTAACAAAACCTTATGCCCAAGCTATAACCTCCAGCCCAAGCTGCCCAAGATATAACAGAATTCCTAGAGATTCAGGAAACAAATCTCTCTAGAGATACGGAAACCAAATCCTAACAAATTTATTATTAAAAAGGAATTACTTCCTAATAAACCTCTACTACCAAAAAAAAGATAATAATAACTAATAATAAAAATGATCATATGTGTCGCTCTTCCGAAACCACTGACGCCACAAACTCTGAAGACAACCAATCTCCCAAAGTTAATTCTCTAGTCCGAAGCCGAAGGCGTCGAAGATAAGCCAAAGGCGTTTAATGATCGTCCCGTCTACGATGATCTTCCAACTCATGGTATTCCAAGGCCATCAACGTTCTATCCGACAATTCGGCATTTTCGGTCTCAGATCCTCCTGCATCTGTAAACCATTTGTTTTCTTACGCCAACAACTTGTCTCAAAGGCTATTGGAAACAAAATATGTACTCTTTCATGTAAATTATCTAACCTTCAAATGTTTTGTTTCAATGCGTTCCACAAAAAGGGTTCTAATTGTAAATATTAATGATATAATTTTAATTTGTTGTATGTTTACCTTTAAAAATAATAAAATATTAGTATAGTAATTGTGTCATGAAAATAAAATAATAATATTGACAATGTTAAAGACATGATGTCAATTTATACTACCAACAATAATATAAAAAAAAAAAAAAAAGAACACTTTTGGTAAAACAATTTTAATTTATTTATTTATTTATTTTGTAAATGGAACTTTTTTGGAATAATACACAATAAAAAAACATATTTTAATTTATAGCTAAAGTAAAGTGTTTAAGTTGTAATTGGAGCTAATAAACTAATCAATTCCATTTCATTATCGTAATAGTTCAGGATCCTAACTTGTTTGGAGTAGTTTCTGTGAAGTGTTATAATTACTCGCTCCTTTCTTAAAAGATTATCGTTTTAGAAGAAAAAATTTATTCCTAAAAGATTGTCGTTTACAACTTTCTAGGAGAATAAATTATTTATTTTTCTATATCACCCCTACTTTCTCTCATTGTCCAAGAAATTATTTACCTTGTATTAATAGTTTTCAACTTCCCATAAACGGGTAGTGATGAAATTTCATACAAATTTTAATTATTAAATGATAGTATTCAATGACTTTCTTAATCCGTGTGCAAAAATCTTAAACGACAATCTTTTAGGAACGGAGAGAATTATTTAAAACTTTCTCTTATTTAAAGCTTTCTTCTCTTCCTAATGATTCTTATTCAATTCAATGCTATAATCCAAGTAGTAATTGGAACTTTTAATTAATTAATTTATTTATTTATTTAATTTGTAAATGGAACTTTTGTGGAATAATACACAATAAAAAAACATATTTTAATTTATAGCTAAAGTAAAGTGTTTAAGTTGTAATTGGAGCTAATAAACTAATCAATTCCTTTCATTATCGTAATAGTTCAGGATCCTAACTTGTTTGGAGTAGTTTCTGTGAAGTGTTATATATTATCTAAACATTAATTTGTTATGCACTCCAAAGTCCAGACCTTTTTGTTTCTTTTCGTATTACTTCTATGATTTTTAAAAAGAAAAAAGGTAATGAAACCTTATTACAAATGAGGTCAATCAGGCAGTGGAATATTGTTCGGACATCCACCACATGTACACTTGCTTTGTCCAAGACTTTTGTGAGCAAACAATGGCGTGCACTATTGAATACTCGGTCTATGCTGTACTAATTTGACTTGGGAATGTAGAATTTTTAATTAAACCTTGACCCGACTGATAACGAAGTTTGTGAATTCCTAGTAGTGGGCTCTGTAAATGGCACGTGGTGTATTATCATCTAGCTAGCTAGGGCGAGTACGTACTATAAATAAAATGTATAACAAGTTTCATCAAGTAGTAAAATTCTGGGAAGCCTAAATTTAAAGAGATTAGAAGAGAAAACAAATTAGTGTTGATATTGTTGAAACAAAAGGCAAATTATCGTGTTGATATTGCCTTTTGTCTTTGCAGATAATATTCGAACAATGGGAAAAGGTGGTCGAATGCCGGTTAGCCGTGAGGAGAAGAAAGCCGAAAGAAGTGATAATAAAATGCTCCCTCGAGTTCCTCATGAGAAACCGCCATTTACTCTTGACGACATAAAGAAAGTCATTCCACTGTTTGAAAATTGAAATGGATACTATATACTCTCTCCGTTTTTAAAAGATTGTCGTTTTAAAAGAAAAAATTTGTTCTAAAATATTTGTCGTTTACAACTTCCTAGAAGAATAAAATATTTACTTTCCTATATTATCCCTTTTTTCTCTTATTGTCCCAATAAATTCTCTCCCTTGTATTAATAGTTTTCAATTTTTCATAAAAGGGTAGTGACGAAATTTCAAACAAATTTTACTAGTATTAAATGACTTTCTTAATCTATGTGTCAAAATCTTAAACGACAATCTTTTAGAAACGGAGGGAGTATATATTAACTTTTCTCAAACTGCAGAATTTAATTTGTCAAGATTACTACTTGGGATTATATCCTTAAGACAATTATGCTCTCCGTATGGTACTCAGAGTTGATAGCACTTGTCTCCCATGATACAATCACACTGTATACTATAGTAGCACTCCAAATAGTATACTCAACGAACCAAAAAAATGCTCAGAACTCTCTCTCAAAATAACTATGAAAACTGATGAATAAAATGAAGGCTGATGCTCGAAAGCTTGTGAATGAGTGATTTGAATGGGCCTACCCCCCTGTCTATTTATAGGAGGGGTTGGTGACCCTTCGGATGGACACTTAGCACTTGAAAAGACATGAGAAGCTTCTAAGAAGGCATGGAATGGCATCCTTTGGTCAAAACGACGTAGTTTTGATCCTTTGCAGAATGGGCGCGTCCATTCGAACCACAAAACGACATAGTTTTAGTTTGATCAAAACAAAAACGACATAGTTTAAGACTTAACAAAAAAGGCACATCCGTTTAGGCAAAAACGACGTAGTTTTGCAGAGCCTGTTCAGGCAGATAGCCTTTCCCAAAACAACGCAGTTTAAACGCGTCCGTTCGACAGGTAACGCTTCACAAAACGACGTAGTATAATAATAAATATTGTTTATCAAAACGACACAGTTTTTCTAATAGAACTAAATAAAATAAAATATAAATAAATTTAATTAAAAAATTTAAATAAATTTTGTTCAAAAAATTATATACAAGGACCCAGATCCACGAACCTCGAACCTTGAACCACGAGGCCAGGCCAGGCCAACCGGACGGTCGACAGCGGCGGCACGCGCGTGTGGGTTCTAACCAAGCCTTAGCTAGGTCCTCTTCTTTCACAAAAGTGGGATGCCCCTTAGGGCCCAAACCCAAGAGCAGCTTTAGTGTATATAAACTCAATAATTTTTTAGTTCTTAACCGATGTGGGACTTGGCTTCCCACATATATTTATTATAAATTATCATTTTCAAGGGTGATTTTTAGAAGTTAATATCTGATTCATTACTCCATGAATTTGAGCTTCTAAATGCTTAATTTAATCTACTCATGGAGTAGAACACATTAATATGTGAAATCATTACAAATAATTAATAACACCAATATTAATTTAGCTAGGCTTAAATTCTAACAATCCCCCACATGAATGATATTGACTGCTAGCCTTATGCAAATTATGTTATGTAGACTCTGAGAGAGACAGAATTAAAAATTATCTGTATTGAGAGAGGTAGCTTTTGGCTTTGAACCTTCCTTTATGAAAGACTATCGAGTTTACTGATTGTCTAGTGAATGTGATGTCTTGAAATGTCCAACCATTTGTGTAAAACGAGACAATAGTAATTCACACAGAATCTTTCCAGACATTATTTGGTTCTCATAATTTTGTTCATTTTGCCCCGAACAATCCCGAATTTTATAGTCTTATCCTTCTCATAGAATTGACCCAGTTCACACCCACATAGGTGATTCTTAATAAGAGTATCCTGCCATACTCCACATGTTTATCAAGATTTAAGAATCATTAAAAGCATAGCTTATCATGTAACCACTGCAGGTACCACTATCTTTTATCATAGGAATGAGCAGAAGAAATTAATTTCTTCATAGTGATTTAGGTTGAATCGCTCACAATTTAGTTGTCCCTTTGAACCTATATCTTGGGATCTCCAGTCAACTAAGTTGGGTTTTCATCATGACAATCCTTATTTATAGGATTTAAACTCATTCACATCGAAGTTATTTTTACTTGTTCTCTAGTCAAACCTTTAGTCAACGGATCTGCTATATTTTCTTTTGACTTTATGTACTCAATAGACATAATGTTGTTAGAGAGCAATTGTTTTATGGTATTGTGTCTACGACGAATATGTCTAGACTTACCATTATACATGTGACTATGTGCCCTTCCAATTGCTAATTGACTCCACAATGGATACAAATAGGCGGCACAAGTTTAGGCCACATAGGAATATCTTCTAAAAAGTGACGAAACCATTCAGCTTCTTCTCCAGCCTTATCCAATGCAATAAACTTAGATTCCATCGTTGATCGAGCAATGCATGTTTGTTTAAAAGATTTCTACGATATTGCTCCTCCACCTAGTGTAAACATAAAACCACTTATGAATTTAGAGTCTTTTGTATCCGATATCCAATTCGCATCACAGTATCCTTCAAGTACTACTGGATATCTTGAGTAGTGCAATCCAAAGTTTTGAGTGTATTTTAAATACCTTAAAACTCTTATAATCGTTTTTCACTGATCTTGTCCTGGATTGCTTGTAAATCTACTCAATTTATTGACAGTTTGTGCTATGTCAAGACGTGTACAATTCATAAGTACATAAGGCTTCCAATTATTTGTGCATACTCAGGCTGTGATATGCTATCTCCTTTATTTTCAGACAAGTGTAGATTTATATCTACCGGTGTTCCCACAGGATTGCAATCATATTAATTGAATTTTCTGAGTATTTTCTCAATATAGTGTGATTGTGATAGTACTAACCCATCCGATGTTTTAGAAATTTTAATTCCTAATATTACATCGGTAGCACCCGTGTCTTTCATGTCAAATGTATTATTTAACATTCTTTTAGTAGTTTTAATGATTTCATTATTACTACCCATAATGAGCATATCATCTGCATAATGACATACCCTTTTTCAGTGTCCTTGATGTAAGACCCCAGATTTTATGAAATAAAAGTATTCAATTTTTTTATTTAGTAAATAGTTAAATTGATAAAAATTTAAAGTTAAGGGTGAAATATGCAAATTTTGCAAAGTAAACAAGTGGTTATAAAATATTCATTGTTGTCGGGGAATATTCGTTTGGTCGTGGAATATTCTTGTTGTCGGGAATATTCGTACGACGGCGCAGCTATTTGTGGGCCCCACAACTGAATAATGTCGGATATAGAAAGCAACAGAAATAATCTTTTTATAAAATAACAGCGTAGTTGTTACTGTTAGTACTGTTGAAATACCCGGTGGTTAAAATACAGTAATACGCGGTGTGCACAGTAGCACACGGTATTGCACAGTATTTTGAATTATTGATTCTTACGTGAGAAGGCACTTACTCAATTATTGTTACAGTAATTACTGTTCAATATTTTATATTATTGATTCAATAATTACATGATATTTTATTTATTCAATAATTCCTACGTTGATATTTTATATCAATAATTGCTACGTTGCTATGATTGATTCAATAGTTGCTACCGCTGATATTTTGTATTATTGATTCAATAATTGTCATTGCACAGTATTTCACATTATCAACTCAATAATTCATATTATTTGAATAATATTATTAGATAGCATTATTGACAATGTCTAAGGAAGTTCTGTCTAGGAGGGGTTATTTAATTGCTCGCGCCAGTAAGGAGAAGTCCTTATCGGAATGCCCCCTCTTTTCTGGGAACGATCTGGTTGTCAATATTATAGTTCTGTAATATTATTTGTGAATAATTAATTATTGATTTATATGATAAGAAAATATTTATTTTGTGGATATAAAAGAAGGAATTAGCGCTGATGTGTTTTTATCAGTATTTTGGTATGGAAAATCATCTGTTTATGAATTTCGGATAATTTATGTTTGGAATTTGGAAAAACTTTCTTCTACAAAGTTGTAGAGAATTAAATTTTCTATAGAAGGACATAAAATTTATATTTTTCTGATAAAGGGGCTATTTATTATGAATTATTGAAGTTTCAGAAAATAAATATTTTTTTAATAAAAAGGTGGGCCACACTTTTGTTGAAAAAATTCTGATTTTTGAAGAGCAGTCGGCGGCCAGAATTTTATTAAAAAAATATTATTCTATTAAAAAAGTCTACTTTGGCATCCTAAGCTTTTCCTATAAATAGGGTGCTTAGGTTAGAATTAAAAATCACCCAGAATCAGAAGTTTTCTCTCTCTATAATATCGAGCGTATTTTTGTGAGTATTTAGATACTTTGAGTGTTACTATTCAGTGCCAGTTTCTTTCGGTATTATATCCGATATTGCAATCAGAAGTACTATTCTTTTGAGGTAAGGGATGGTAAGGGATGTTATTTTCTTCCGTAAATGATGTTATTCTTTTCAATATCATTATACCAAAATATTGGCATGGATTTTATTATGAAATTCTTACGTTTTTCGTCGGGGTTACTATTCACGTATATGACACTATTACGAAACAATTAAATTTTCTTCTATATGTCCAAGTTGTCTGTTATGGTTACTATCTTTGATTGGATTCAAGTTTTTATCTTTATTCTTGAATTTTGCTCCACAAAGTATTATTATGGAGTATTTTTGAACTTGGAGATCGATGTTTTGATCATATTATTTTTATTATCATATATAACATTTTTATAATCCTGGTGATGAAATTTCTCTTTGACTTGGAGTGTAAAGATGGGTAGATTATTGGTATGATCATGACTATAGATTTTCTTTGGCCAGTAGTGCAAAGATGGATTGTTGACTAGTATGTTCATGACCATTGAATTTACAATTGAATATCTTTAGCTTAAAGGCAAAGGTGAATTGATCAACATGGTTATAATTATTGTTTATATAAATTCTGGAATGATTAGATATTTTTTGAGATACGAATATCTTTGGCATGTAGTGCAAAGATGACCTGTTGTTGAATATCTTTGGCCCGTAGTGCAAAGATGAACTATTGATGAATATCTTTGGCCTGTAGTGCAATGATGAGCGGTTGATTTGTGAATATCTTTGGCCTGTAGTGCAAAGATGAATGATTAATTGTTGAATATCTTTGGCTTGTAATGCAAAGATGAATTGATTAGCATGATTATGAACAGGAACTGTGATTTGGTATATCCATGATCTTTGGTGTTTCAGGTAAAGACAGGTGATGAGAATTATCTTCGTCCTGAGTGCGAAGAGGAATTCATCAAGATAATTATGATCATGAACTTACATGATTGTGGACATGAATTGTTGATTGATGTTACAGGGATAAAATATTATTGGTGGACTTTTAACATGGAGAAGATAATAGATATTATAGTCTATTTGACTCTTCTAATGGATTGCTCGTTCCGCTGCAACTATGGTTGAAAAGTTTTACCATATGTTTAAATCTCTGATTTATTACTGATGAAAACTATTGATAATATAATTATCTTTAGTCATGATATTCTTTACTGGGCTATTTGTGCTCACCCTTTTGCTTCACAATTCCTTTCAGGTAATAAGAGTATAATAGGGTCGAGCAGGGATAACAGGGGAATAGAACGATGGTCTTTAGCTGTTGAGGTTTTCAATAAAACAGTATGAGAAGAATTATATTGAGAATTTAAAATGTGTATTTTATACGTCATTTTAACAGTTGATTTTGGTGAACCAAATAGACTGAGGTGAACCCAACTTTGGAAGGGTGTTTTGCCACTATCATACAAGATGTCTAATCACCTACAACTTCGGGTTATCATAAGATATGGTTGTGCACATCCACTTGCTGATTATATCCATGAACACTACCTATATAATCTTAGAGTACGGTTAGAATATAATTCTCAATTGGAGACAATGGAGATAATTATATGGCAAGAGAAGACCCACCATTGGAAAGAACATGATAGTAATATTCTCATTTTTCTTTGGGGTCTATTGGGTCAACCAAGGATAATTCTCAAGTCATATGATATCTATTATAACTTAGATGCATGGCCTCCCACGTACGAAGGTTTTCTTGAGCATTTTCTAAAGATTTTAATTCCTAAAACAGTTATTGACTGTACCTTTCTGTAACGTATTATTGATTTGGAGTATGGGCACTGTATTTGTATTGAAACTCAAAGTTTAATTGTGGTCGTATTTTGTACGACAGCTTAAAAGTTAAAATTTGAAGATTTATATTTAGAATTTTTGTTGAGTGTATTTCGTGGCGACCCAGAATGAATTGGGTGGATTGGACCTATTTTGGGGGCGTTACACTTGACATACACACATTTGTCACACTCATTTATTTTGAAACCATTTAACTACATTGCATTGTCAAATTTTCCATGTCAATGTTTAGGTGCTTGTTTTAATCCATAAAAGGACTTCACAAGTCGACAAACTTTCTTTTCTTACCCTGGAACAATAAATCCTTCTGGTTGTTTCATGTAGATTTCTTCTTCTAAGTCTCCATTCAAGAAAGCTGTTTTTACATCTATTTGATGTATCTCTAAATTATATATAGCTACAATGATTATTAACATCCTAATTGAGGATATTCTTGTCACAGAAGAATAAATATCAAAATAATTCAGGCCCTCCTTTTGCCTGTATCCTTTGATTACAAGTCTTGTTTTTTATTTGTCCATAGATCAATCTACTTTCATTTTCTTCTTGAATATCCACTTATATCCAAGAGGTTTAGAGCCTAGCAGGAGATCTACTAATTCCCACATATGATTATGCAGAATGGATTCTACTTCACTATTTATAACCTCTTTCCAATATGGAGCTTCAGGACTTGATACCGCTTCTTTATAAGTTTGAGTCTCATTTTCTAACAAATAAGTTAGAAAATACGGACCATAAAATTTTGATGTTCTAGCACGTTTACTAGGTTCATCAATATCTTCTAATTCATGATCACTATCATTAACAGTGTCATAAGTTCTTTTGTTTGAACTTATTTCTTGTTCATTAAAACTTGACTCATGTTCCTTTTTATAAGGAAATATTGTCTCAAAGAATTCAGCATCTTTTGACTCAATAATACTATTTTTATGTATTTTCTCAATTTTTGATTTATTAACCAAAAATCTGTATGCACTGATATTATTAGCATATATAACCAATGTGTTGGGTTTGTACGAAATCATGGGCGCAATCAAATTGCAAAATAAGCGGAAGCATGGTATATCAGAGTTTAAAAATTTCTACAAAAACATAACCCGGATCATCCTTTATGCAAATTATTAATTTAAAACGATAGATAAGAAGTTATGAAATCATACCTTTATAGAACGAAGCTTCCACAGGTACGAGTTCAACTCCTTGCTCTTCGTGATCTCCTTGAATTTTCGGGTTAGATTCTTTCCTTTAATCAACGTTAGCCACCCAAGTGTTTGGCCTCTAGAAGTGATCCACCAAGGAATATGAATTATTCAAGAAGGAGGGTGCTTGGCTAAACCCTAGTTTTCTATCCTCTATAGAAAATGAGTACTCTCCAACAATTAGAATTGCATCAACTGATATCTATTATAAGACTCTTCTTATGTAGATATTGGTCAACCCTTCTAATCCTATTAGACATGGGATTTCATTTAATTAATTAAACTCCTTTAATTAATTTAGGCTTTCCACCATATTGTGAATAATTAATTAAATTTATTTAATTAATTTGCGTCATAATCTTATTAGGAATAAATGAGAGTACTAATATTAAATTAATTCCTAAACTTCTTTAGAAATTAAAATAATAATAATTATAATAATATTAATACGACTCCACTTATTAATTTATATTTAATATTTTCAAAATATTAAATAATAAAATTAAGCTATTTAATTTATTCTATCACCATAGATTAAATTAATTACACTTAATGCATTATTATGATTATGTCATTACCTTCTTAAATAATTATTCTTCCTTTTATGATATGACCCTTTAGGTTCTCCATATTAAACTGATTGTGAATAAATCAATTAGAATAATTCTAATCTTATTTAAATAAATAAATTAAACTAATAATCTATTTAAATAAATAATATTTATTCTACAATAGGGATAAGCCTCCCTAGCGATCAACGACTTTCTAGATAATATAAATTTCAACATTAATTATAAAAGAACCTGTGAGTAAATAGTTACCATACAGTTCAATCCTTCCACCATACAATGTCCCAATTAAATATAAGACATGAAATTACTGTCAAGTCTTATTTTATTTAATCATATGTATTTCGATTGGAAAATGCACAACTCCAAATAATGCAAATTAGAAACTCCTTTCTAATTTTATTCTGCCTTGGCCAAGGACCACTGGATTGTCATTTAATGAATCACATAGGACATATCTCTTCTTTTACTAGAAGTGGTAGATTCTTTATTGATCATTCATTATCTATGTAAGTCATTATACCCAAGCATACTCTTTGATATACCCTAACGGTTTTTAAGGAATAAGTCAAAGTATAATTCATTACATACAAGATACTATGATGATCTCAAGTCCAAAGATCACTTGTACTATATGGGCCCAAGTGAAAATTAGGCACATGACCTAATTAAATGAAGACGAAAAAGCCAAAAATAAATATGCTAGACCCGAGAGAAGCCTCCACGTGTCCCGAGACAGAAGATTCATGGAGGCAACTCGTTTTGGGAATTGATTGAGGGATTGGATTGGTGGCTAAAAGGACAGGACGATCTGGGCATTACTCTGGTGATTAAAGGGTATTTCTGGAATTTTTCTGAGGGTATGTGTCTGGCACATGACCACTTTTCAGAAAACCCTGTAAATACCCCTTCCATTCCATTGGGAAGGGGGGCTCTCTCTTCAGACGCAGGACTTGGACTCTTGGAAGATCGAAGGACTCAGACATTCTCTCTCAACACTCAAGAAGGCTCTTGGAATCCTAATAATCCTAACAAGGTTTCCAGATTCTAGGAGTGGAAAGACTCAAGAAGGCTCGTGGAATTCCTGCTACCCTAACACAGTTTTCGGATTCTAGGAGTTCTGCCACGTGTCATTGGAGTAATCGCCTACCTGTTCTTCTCCCCTCTTCAATCAATCAATCAATTATGTGCTCTTCGTGGACTTCTCTCCTCCTCAGCCAACACGAAATTCTAACCCTAGCAAGGTACGATTTTCTTGCCCACATTTAATTGGCGACTCTGCTGGGGAGGTGTATAATTTGCGAAGGGTATGCCCACAACTCGAAGTGGGAGAACTGTAGGAAGAGTTTCATCGACAACAACAGATAAGGCCAACGAAGATTTCATCGGTGAATGTCACTCGAGCTAAAGAGGTCTCGCTAACAAAAGTTATCGAAAACAAGAGTCAAAAGTCCATCGATCAAAGCAACCGAAAAAAAAATTGAGGAAGTATTTGAAGAAGTTTCTTTACTTTCGATTTCTCAAAGTAAATAAAAATGGGGGCATGAAGGACTCCATAAATTCCTAATTTTCATATCAAGGGAAGTATTTTACACTATTTTTTCTCTCTATACTTTGTGACTTTTCATATATTTACAAAATAATACATTTGCGATCAGATAATAACAAAAATTGATCCTTAATCTCGCAAGACCACTTAGGGTTCGGCCATATAGGTTACACGGTGGTAAAAAGTTGTTTTTGTCTTTTCGTGAAATAGAATGACTTTGTTTACAAAGATAAAATTTCATGCTTAAGTTGCACTATACTTAATAAGTGAATCTCATTATTATTTACTTTGTGATGTGTTTTTTTTACGTGAGAATGTTTGCATAAATTTTATATTCTTTTACCTTTTGCATGGTTGAACACTCATTAATATGCATACTATCTAATTGATTCAAGTTAGTGGCATGTATGAAAAAATAATCATTAACAATGATTTTGCATGATTACAAGACCCTACTTCTTTTATACTACATATGCATACTGACCATGAGTTAGAATTAAAATGGATCATCAATTTAAGTAATTAGGCCTAGACATTTATGTATATGAGTATTCTCATATATACACTGAATGAAAGACAAAATCAAAAAGAAAAGGGGAAATTGAATTATAGGTAGGCCACTTTTGCCTAATTCTCATGTTTATTCCCTCATTATTTTCCTTTGAACTACTTATAAACTCGAATATTAATATTCATTCCGCTTTCGACAACTTGGTGCAATATATTTCCAACATTATTAACATTATTTGCATAGTAATGCTGATGTTTAGGAGTTCACTTTTGTCGAACCCTCCTTATTATGGGGCCGAATCCTACCCGTTCTATCACTAATGTGAACTTAGAAAAGTGAAAGTAATAAATTAAATAATTAAATGTTCACATAACATGATTTCTCTTTGACTTTATTTTATTTTATACACATGTATTCCGTAAAATGAAAAGAAAATAAATTGCATATTTGTGTTCACATGGCAGAGATTTGGAACACAACATTCAACACACAATTTGACTCCTCTGAAATAAGTGTCAGACATAATGCATATATATTTTATTAAAATATGAATTTAAATGTGTAATTATGTATTTCATTTGGAAGCACAACTTTTGCATGAATAAGCCAAACCAGGCCTTGCACTTTCGAATGAGAAAAACTTATAATTAATAAACTCCACATATTGATTACATACTGCTACACATACCTTGGATACATTAATTGAATTTAATATAGAATTTATCTCTTGTTATTTTGTGAAGCAGAGTGTTTTCAGTTTATATACTTGGAGTTGAAGCGTATATTAGAACAAAATTTGCATAGTCGAAGCCACCTTTGCCATCAAATTATTTTAGGATGAATTATATATTCTATTACATTTTTAAAAATAATTACAACAACAATACATCCATAAATATTTATAAAATTAATATATTTTTAATAATTTATTTATAAAATTAATATAATTAATATTCTTTTAATTTAGATGGGTAATTCGTGATTCGTTATCTCTGATTATCGTCACTCTCTCTCTCTCTCTCTCTCTCTCTCTCTCTCTCTCTCTCTCTCTCTCTCTCTCTCTCTCTCTCGTCATTCCAATAGTATGCTTGGTTTGCCATACAAAAAGCTTCCTGATTGACTCGTCAATAGTATGCCGGTGATGGAATAATAGTATGCTTGGTCTGCCGTACAAAAAGCTTTCTGATTGACTGTTATGATGAGGCTTCAAAGGATTGAAGTCTCTGAACCACTCACAAATTGTTAGAGGAACCCGATTGATTTTGTCCTCAAAGGCGTCGTATTTGTTTAAAAGCAGCACAAAGGGGGTGTCTCCAAAACAAGGGTTCTTCACTGTGCTATTAAACAAATCTCTGTTCGCCAGCATCTTGTTTTGTGAAGGAACAGAGCTGTGGGGCCACAACTGATTGTAGTCATTCAAGGCAATGCAAAATACTCCCACCCTAGCGTCTTCAAACATTTCCTGCCATTTACAGCCATCCTGAAACCCCTTAGAACTTAAGCTAATTAACTGATAACCAAACATTTATACTAAAGTAATCAAACATTCATACTAAGGTAATCAAACTTTCATACCACAGATAACCAAACATTCATACCAAGGTAACCACTCAACCTCCACACCTGCAGTTTTTTCATAGTGCAGTTGATAACCAAACCTTCGTACAAAGGTAACCAATTCAATTTTATTAGGTTACCAATTTATTTTGAATGTGATGCAGTTGGTAGCCAAACCTTCATGCAGTTGGTAGCCAAACCTTCATACCAAGGTAACCAATTCAGTTTTATTAGGTTACCTTCATAGTGCAGTTGGTAACCAAACCTTCATACCAAGATAACCAAACTTTCATACCAAGGTAACCAAAACTTCATACCAAGGTAACCAATTCACCACCACACCTGCAGTTTGTTCATAGTGCAGTTGGTAACCAAATTTTCATACCAAGATAACAAAACCTTCATACCAAGGTAACCAATCCACCTCCACACCTGTAGTTTTTCATAGTGCAGTTGATAGCCAAACCTTCATACCAAGGTAACCAATTCAGTTTTATTAGGTTACCAATTTATTTTGAATGTAATGCAGTTGGTAGCCAAACCTTCATGCCGTTGGTTGACAAACCTTCAGACCAAGGTAACCAATTAAGTTTATTAGGTTAATGAATGTGATGCAGTTGATAGCTAAACCTTCACACAAAGGTAACCATTTCAATTTTATTAGGTTATCAATTCAATTTTATTAGGTTACCTTCATAGTGCAGTTGGTAACCAAACCTTCATACCAAGGTAGTCAAACCTTCATACCACAGTAACCAAACCTTCAACCAAGGTAATTGATCTTTGTTAGTGCTTGAAGTTCTCTTTCGAAAAGGCTGATATGTTTCTTTTCATCTTTGTTAATGTTTTACATTAGAATTATTGGTTTCTAAATGTTGCTTATTATTTTTTTTAATTCTGCCAGTCTGATGAATTAGAAGAAGGGGAAATCGCCATGTCTGGAGATTCCCTTATGGATGTCCAGCAATCAGGTAGTTGGAACCATGAGTGAGATGAAGGTGAGGAACTGAGGATGAACAGATTCTGCAACCAAAAATAAAACGGAACCTGTGAAAAAGGATATTCGCGACGGAGTAGCGAATGAGAGGGCTACTGTGAGGGAGATGAAGATCTGAATTTTAATATTTGAATTTGAATTATTAATTTGAATTTAAATATTTGAATTTATTTTTGTTGTTAGATCCCAAATATTTGAATTTGAATTATTAATTATGACAGTTATTTCTCCTTGATTTTAGATTTCCTTATTAATGTGAATTGCGTTATTTTTGTAATTATTTTGTGAATGTACTATTATTGTAATTAATTTCTAATTGTTGTATATTAGTGTTAAGGACCCATTATTTTATCAAGTTATGCCAACATAATTTGTAGACTCCGACGTTAAAAAAACTATTAACTCGGATGCTTGACAAAAGGGTCGACCAAAAGCATAAATTGATTTTTGATTAATGGTCCCAAAGTGTTGATCTGTTGCACCACCGAAGGCTTGGCCTTGTAGGGTTCGGTCTTGTAAGCATCGGCCTTACAGGGTTCGGCCTTAATGTTCTTAATTATCCGTGGAAATGATAAAGTTGGGAAAGCAAATACTTGAGTTGCAAGAATTTGGATTAAACTTAGAATTATTGGAAGTATGCATGCTTGTGCCTAGGGGCGGATCCAAAAAAATTTCTCAGCAGGGGCGGATTTTAACTAATTCTTTTGTTGAATATAAATAAAGAAAACTTGAACTAATCATAATAACGTTTACAAATTACAATGCTATCTTCCTAAGTTATTGAGGTCCCCTCATATATTTATGGCATCTTTTATCATTTTATTTCCAATTTAGACTATAAGAACTTAAGAAGCATCTTGTGCATTGCTATATAAGCTAGTGGTCAGTTGATGACATGAGAAGAAAAATGCTTTAGTGAATATACGAGATGTTACTGAACATGAAAGTGCATATACAAGTAATTCCAGTTCTTAATGACTTGATCTAAGAACAAACATTTAGAAATTTCCCTCTGTCCTGGAAAACTTCAACAAAGACGAAATTCCAATTCTCTACAGAAGGTTCACACAACAAATAATCACTTTAGAAATTTATCTATAATTTGGAGTAGATCAAAATACTTTTTGTAGGACTTGGTTTCTGCTACAAACTTAATCCAATTGAAAGAAGAAATAAAAAATAATAAAAAATCTCAGGATTTCTCAATAAACAGCTTATCAGCTCCATTTATTTTGCTTAAATATCAAAAATTAGTATCTACTTTAACAAAATTCTATCAAACACCTCTTCAACACAGTGAAAGTTACTTATAATCTTCACAAATAACATCCAAAAAATTCGCTAGCTATGCATCATAAGTCACAAATAAGTAAACAAAATGTTACCAACTTTTACCAATTAAACAACTTAGCCCAAAATATACCAAACTCAGAAATCATAACATACTAAATTGGAGCAAAAATTCATGATAAGAAAAAAAATTGACTTGAATAATTAAATATATCCCAAAATGCAACAAAGCCCTAATTAGTAATAGTGAAACTTTAAACTATCAAACAAAAAAAGCCCTAATTAGAAATAGTGAAATTTTAAACTATCAAACAAAAAAAAGCTCTAATTAGTAACCTATTAACTCAAATATAATAAATACATCAAATAAATGGAATTGTGTTTAATACCAAGTCCCAAACCAACAACAAATTCAAACAAATTACTAATTTTAAATTATCAAAACAAAAAAGCCCTAATTTAATTACATTTTAAGTTTAATTGCGCAAGAGGTGTGGCACGTAGTGGAGATGTAGTAGAAAACCACTTAGACAAGGTGTGGAAGGAGGCGGAGCCGCTGAAGAGAAGAAACTAAAGTAGGAGGAGCAGGACTTAAGAGTAAGAAAAGTAAAAGGAGAAGCTGCTGAGTGAAAAGTGAAGAGGCGAAGAAGTAAGAACTGCTTGTATTTAGATTAGAATTGATTTATGAATTTTTTTTTACCCTTCCAAGTTTAACTCTTCCATTAATCTACCCCCTTAAGTTTATTAACTTACATATTTGCCCCTACTTCTATACTTATAAAAAAATTGAGCATAGGTTGATGCCTATGTTGCTAATGAATAGGTCCGCCCCTGCTTGTGCCTAGCCTAATCATTTATATGGATGAACTAAAGTTGGACTTGGCTATTGGAGTAACATATATTGTTTCTATAGGGTCCATTCCTATTGCAAATAAAAGTACCTAATTATTGTGGCAAAAGGACTCACATGCAATTATGTAATTTGGCAGGAGCTATGTGGCAGTGGATTCTGAAGTATACTACCAAAACCCAAGTGACGAATTGTGCACCTAAACACCTAAACTTGTGTATCCCGAAGCCTCCTTGCCCATAGCCTCCTTGCCCGAACCCTCTTTAGCCGAACCCTCCTTAGCATTGCTGCAAACTGTTATAACTTAGTAATATTAATATAATATATAATGATGCGGCTGCATTAGAAAAAAAAGGGAGCAGGCTAATTATACATTTATCATTTATACATCTTTCATTAATACAACTCTAATGTATATGTGATAAATTTTATTATTATTAACAATAATAATTATTTATTATTTGGATACAACTCGAAATAAATATGAGAACGAATGATATATATATAATAATATAGGTTCCGAAAAAAAATTATGATTAACAAACTTCATGTATGGATGTACCCGCATAATTATATATATATATATATATATATATATATATATTTTAATGACGTTTAACAATACACTGACAATTGTGTATGTATTTTATCTTTTTTCGGTACTACACATGAGTTTGTGGAGATTAAAGTTTCAGTTGGAATTAAGTTGGATGACACAAATGTATTGGGAACTCACCAAACATAGTTGAGAATCACTATGTGGCACACCGAATCACCATATGGATGACCTCTTCGAGTTAGAGCAACTCAATAAATATGATGATGCTAAGATCTAAAGAAGATTGAATCTCACCAAGAGGAAAGACATAATAGATCACAATTACTAAAAAAGAAGGGCAGAGGTCAAAGCTAGGGCTCAAAGATGTTACAAAGACCGGACTACCATTGAAAGGAGGACAACCCATATTCCTCACTTGTTCGAACCATAAGCTCGATCATTCAAAAGCTGTGTTATGCGAAGAATGCGAGACAGCTCTCACCTTCTAAAATTTTAAAGAAGTATTTCAAGAAGTTTTCTTTACTTTCAATTTCTCAAAGTAAAGAAAACTAGGGGCATGAGGGCTCCATAATTCCAACTTTTCAAATCAAGGGAAGTACATTATATGATTCTTTACATATTTTTATTTGAATGACTTCTTTTGTTTGTGCTTTTTTTTTCCTTGTCCTTCTTTCAGGTAACTCTAATCTTTCTTTTGTATTCCGAGCCCCATTACCTTGATTATATCTTGGTTTTTTCCCTAGGATCATAAAGAAAGATTGGTATTTTTTGACGAGAACACGAAGAAAACAAAAATTGCTCTTCAGCAGGACCACCCTAGGTGGCCGAATTCCAACTTTTCAAATCAAGGGAAGACAATATCCATGGAATATATATGTTTTTGACAAAACATTCTCCAGAGTTGGCAGACGAGTTTAATAAACCTTTTTCAAATGGTCTTCCCTTGAGAGGATGATTCATACGAAAGAGTTAACAAACTCAATTTTGAAGATGACCAAGAACCAACTCCACAAGAAAGCCTAAAGGATGCTCAAGTTTGAAAAAATCCTGAGGGTTCAACTCTTCAATCTTATGCCGATGGATTTCCTTTATTGACACAAGACTAACTATCAAACAAAGAGAGGACCAAAACAAAAGAAATGAGCAAGAGAAGAAGAACTCAAGGGTTCCCCTCTTAGGGTTCAGCCCCTAGGAGGCACACTATTTTACAAGCTCCAAAGTATTTTCCCAATAACACTTTGGTTATCATGACGAGCAAGATGACTAAAGAAATACATGAGGACATAGGGATGATCCCCCTCAAGTCCTTCATACGCGAGGGGCCAAAGATTATGATGGCATGACAAAGGCATAGATGACATCGACCCAAAAAAAAAGACATTAGATGCCTGCCCAATACATAATTCGACTTGGAAATTTAAATGCCAAAGAGTGCACCCTGGAGTTTAATCACTAGAAGGTGGAGATACAGAGATGAATTCACTCATCAATAGAATGGAGTTAAACAGAATAAGCATGTCTCTGCCTGCCCTTGCTTACTAGCTTTTGCTCGACTATCTTACTATGATATTGCAGACAAGAATACATTTGTTGCAACTAGGGCTATGCTCTGCTAAAGCCTCATGAAGGCAAAAAGGATGGAGGCTCATACTAAATTTCAAGAAACACAATCAAGGGCCACAATAGTCTACTCAAGGCAACATGCTTTAGTAGCATACAACAAGCAAGCATCAAAAAATTCAAAGTTGATGCTCGTGTTGAAACTATGAAAAGTTTTACAAATTTCATCAACACAAGATGATGGACAACCCAAATACAGGCTCTACCATCGAAACATCTTTGAACTATAGATACATGAATATTAAAAATCCACCCAAGATGGTGGTCCACCAAAAATGGTGGTTTAAGTCCTCGGGAGTATCTCTTGCCAAGAAATTGGATGACCAAGGGAGGAGGCACAAGAATTGACGAATTAAAATTCCACCCAAGATGGTGGTCCATCGAAAATGGTGGTCGAAGTCCTCAGGAGTATCCCTTGCCAAGAAATTGGATGACCAAGAGAGGAGGCACTAGAATTGATGAAAAAATAAGTCCACCCAAGATGGTGGTCCACTCTAAATGGTGGCCAAGTCCTCGTAAATTACACTTGCCAAGAAATTGGACAACCCAAGTGACGAGGCACCGGATTTCAAGTCCTCGTAGATCACACTTGCCATGAAATTAAACGACCCAAGTGACGAGGCACCTGAGTGTTATACTTTATCATCAAAGTAATCGAGGCACCTGACTATAAGTCCTCGGATAAGAAAAGTTATACTTTCAACTTCAAAAGTAATCGAGGCACCTGACTTTAAGTCTTCAGACCCGAAAAGTTATACTTTCAACTTTAAAAGTAATCGAGGCACCTGACTATAAGCCCTTAACCCCAGAAAAAGTTGCACTTTATCTCTAAAAGTGGAGAACGTTATGCTTTCTCCGACAAAAGCAAGATTTATTATTTGAAATGTTATACTTTTCGTTAAAAGCAATCTGATTTTTAATAAATTGTCAAACTTTCACTTATACTTGAATATTTTATTCTGATCTCTTTAAAAAATATATATAAATTCAAATGTTGGTTTGCATAAAATCGAAAATATATATATATATTTTTTCTGGTGAAAAAATAAATAAATTCATTTTTGCTGTTTTATGAGGCCTATTGTTGTCTTGGAGTATTAATTTGAATAACTTAAGATTCAAATCTTAAATATTGAGTTTTAAAGAATCATTCAAATTAAAGGCAATCAACAAGGATAAAAAACTCTATTTTTGATAAATGAAATATATGTAAATGAGTTTTCTGATACAGGAAATGGAAAAGACTACAAAAGGTCATGATCTAAAGGCCATGACATATCAAATTGAAGTGGGGGCATAGTTAAAGCTTCAAAGTCAGCAATAGCGGTATCCCGAATCTTGAGATTTGCAGCTTTCAGCTACCTAATATCTCAGATAGTGGATTCTAAGTCCTGAAGCTGACACTCTACTTCCTGAAGTTGGGACTTTAGATCTCGAGACTGGAGCTTCAATATGTTTGCGGCTTCGTTAAGCTCTGAAATTTGTACTGAAAAGAAGTCATCTTCACACTTAAGTACAGCGACCTCCGAACGTAGTGCAACAAGATTAAAATTTGACTTGAGAAGATCCAGCCTAGCACGAAAAGGAAACATATCAACACCCACGGCTGCAAAGTCGTCTGCATCATCGCTAAATTTCTTCAAGTCCTCAACTCGCAAAGAGTATAAGAAAAGATCATGAAGCCCGAGAACAAGGTTGGCGAGACGATCTAAAAAGAATGTTTGGGCAGAGGCTGCCTTAATAATCAGCTAATCAAGTATTTGCGGGAATCAAGCCAGGAGACGCTCGATATTTTCCTGACTAGAAGAAGACATCTGAAAGCCCCTCCAAGAAACAAGATCTCCACTTCGATTGAAAG
This sequence comes from Panax stipuleanatus, assembly GCA_020205555.1. Taxonomy (NCBI): domain Eukaryota; kingdom Viridiplantae; phylum Streptophyta; class Magnoliopsida; order Apiales; family Araliaceae; genus Panax; species Panax stipuleanatus. Next base: position 140,774,572 of record CM035122.1, on the reverse strand, counting down.
AACCTCTAACGGGAGCTACTTTAGAAGCAGTCATATAGTTCATCGAGATAAAAGATGAAGGAGCAAGGGCCTGTTGTGTTGCTGATGACTCCTCGAAGCCTGAGCCATCCGGAGGATAATAAAGGTCACTATATGGCAAGGTGACAACACCTGAATGGAGAACGTCAAATAAAGCAAGTGTCTCAACAGGCAAAGAAAAATTAAGGAAACAAAGATTGAGCAAGATCTGGAAAAAAATTCAGAAGATTTTCCAAGATGTCCAAGGAAGAGCCCTTCTAGGTTTTGCCTCTCTATGGTTTAACCCTAAGGGTTTGGCCTCCCTAGGGGTTCCCTCTTCTAGGACTCTTGTTTTCAAGACTTGAAAAGTGGAGTCCCACAAAAACGTTCAAAAGCTTGAAGTATTCTTGCGCGATCGTCTCTTTGGAATCACGACTCTAGCGCAGAGGGTAAATGTGGGTCCAAGTGAAAATTAGGGTTCACATGACCTAATTAAATAAAGATGGAAAAGTCAAAAATAAATATGCTAGACCCGATAGAAGCCTCCACGTGTCCCGAGGCAGAAGGCTCGTGGATGCGGCTCGTTTTGGAAATTGATTGAGGGATTGGATTGGTGGCTAGAAGGACAGGACGATCTGGGCATTACTCTTGTGATTAAAGGGTATTTCTGAAATTTTCCTGAGGGCATGTGTCTAGCACATGACCACTTTTTAGAAAACCCTATAAATACCTCTTCCATTCCATTAGGAAGGGGGGCTCTCTTCAGACGCAGGACTTGGACTCTTGGAAGATCTAAGGACTCAGACATTCTCTCTCAACACTCAAGAAGGCTCTTGGAATCTCAATAATCCTAACAAGGTTTCTGGATTTTAGGAATGGAAGGACTCAAGAAGGCTCGTGGAATTCCTGCTACCCTAACACAATTTTCGGATTCTAAGAGTTCTGTCACGTGTCATTGGAGTAATCGCCCACCTGTTCTTCTATCCTCTTCAATCAATCAATCAATTCCGTGCTCTTCATAGACTTCTCTCCTCCTCAGCCAACACAAAACCCTAACCCTAGTAAGGTACGATTTTCTTGCCCACATACTACTATCACATTAGGAATTCCTATTGACAGAAAAGTAAAACTCCATTAGATATTCCATAGCGAGCCACGTTCAGTGAACTTATTCTCCAATAAGCACCTACATACTTGCTTTAGTGTCTCCACACAAATGATCATGAGATCAATCATCCTCATCCAATGAGCAAGCAACATATGTACCAATCTATCCAGATTTTCTAATCTCCTTTTTAGTAATCCAACGATTGGGAACTATTTTAGTTTTAAGCTTTCTAAGAATTTAGATCTCATTAGCATGATCAACATCATGATTCTAAAAGAATCGCTTAAAACTATGGGTTATTTACATATTATAAAAACAACATCATGTAGATAATTAAATGCCTTTAATAAATGAATACTTTTATTAATAAATAAATAAGATCGTCTCCAAAGTATATGCTTTATCATCATACATGATTGGCTTGTATGCATACTACTTTCACAATGAATATACAATCTATTATTTTTGGCCCTATTTTCACCTTTTTGGGCGGAGGAACCATTACTTTTGCTAAACACCCCCACACTTTTAAGTGTTTATAAGACGGCTTACGTCCTTTCCATAATTCAAAGGGTGAAGCATTAGACTTCTTTTGAGGTATTTGGTTGAGAATATAATTTGCTGAAAAAATTGCTTCCCCCCACAAATTTTGAGGTAGCCCAGAACTTAATAATAATGCATTCATCATTTCTTTCAAAGTTCTATTCTTTTTTTTCTGCAACACCATTCTGTTGTGGTGAATAAGGTGCAGTTGTTTGGTGTATTATACCATGTTATGAACAAATTTCAACAAAAAAAAATTCATATTCTCCACCTCTATCACTTCTAACTGTCTTGATCTTTTTATCAAGTTGGTTCTCAACCTTATTTTTATAATGTATAAATATTTACAAAGCTTCATCTTTACTCCTCAATAAGTAAACATAACAATATCTTATACAATCATCTATAAAAGTAATAAAGTATTTTTTCCCTCCTCTTTTTTGTATATACTTTAAATCACAAATATCAGTATGTATCAATTCAAGAGGTTTTGTACTTCTTTCAATTGATTGAAAAGAACATTTTTGAAGTTTTGCCTCAACGCAAACTTCACAATTATGATTAGAGTTAATCTCACATTTTGGCAAACATTTCATATTAATTAATCTACGTATAATATTATAATTAATATGTCCTAATCTACTATGCCATAAATTAGATGACTCAATCATATAAGCAGAAGATGTAATTTTATTAATATTAGAAGGTACAATAGTCATTACATTCATTTTGAAGAGCTCATTGCTTATATATCCCTTTCCCACATACATCCCATTTTTAGTTAGGACAAACTTTTTCGATACAAAAACTAATTTAAATCCTTTTTTACTAAGAAGGGATCCTTATACTAAATTCTTCCTAATATCAGGCACATGGAGCACGTTGTTGAGGGTGAGTTCCTTGTCAGATGTCATCTTCAGAACCACCTTTTCTTGTCCAGCAATCTTAGATGAAGAAGAATTTCTCATCTATAACTGTTCTCCATTCTCAATTTCTTAATATGTGGAGAACATCTTCCTGTCATAACACACATGGCGGGTTGCTCCAGTATCTACCCATCATTCCCTGGGATTCTCAACCATGTTTACTTCAGAAACAACCGCTGAAAGGTTCATTTCTGAAACATCTTGAAGAAGACCATCCACTTCCGTTACATTGGCTTGTGCAGACTTCTTATTTTGATCTTTACGTTTACAACAATCTTTTGTCGGGCCCCTATGTCTGGGCTTGTCACAAATGTAGCATTTGCATTGGAACTTTTTATTTGCTCCCTGTTGAGGCCCGTTGCCGGAGAACTTCCTCTTTTTAGACTTTGGACCTTGTTCTATCACGTTGGCTTTATATTCTACAAAGGTCCTTCCTATTTTCTTCTTAGAAGCACGGTTGTCCTCTTCTATACTTAATCTTACGATTAAGTCTTCAAGTTTCATCTCTTTGCGTTTATGCTTGAGATAATTCTTAAAATCTCTCCACATTGGTGGTAATTTTTCAATAATAGCAGCAACTTGAAAAGATTCACTTAATGACATACCTTCTGCATGTATTTCATGTAGGATTACTTGTAATTCTTGGACTTGGTTGATGACAGCCTTGGAATCCACCATCTTGTAGTCCAAAAACCTGCCAACTACGAACTTCGTGCCAGCATCTTCCGTCTTATATTTCTTATCCAAGGAGTCCCATAGTTCTCTTGTCGTTTTAAGAGAACTATACACATTATAATATAATGTGTTATCCAATCCATTAAGGATATAGTTTCGACACAGAAAATCAGCATGTTTCCATGCATCAATAGCAGCAACCACTTGCCTATCTGTTTCATTCTCATTAAGCACAGAAGTCTTCATGAAGAAACCTCGTCAAGTTGAGCGTAATGAGATAAAATAACATCTTTTATTGCCATCTTTTAAACTCTGCTCCATTGAACTTTTCTTGTTTTTCAGCATGATTCACAGAAACATTTGGTATCATTTGTAGAGAATAAGATAATTAAAACAATTATAATATAAATCATATGGAGATGATTCTACCCTTTTAATTAATCTATTTACTAATTATTGTTATCAACAAAATAAACCTAAAAGTTGGAGACTCATCAATGTTCAAATACAATAAATATAATTATTAAGTATTAATGGTATTTTTTTTAGAGATATATTATAATTGTGAGACCATCTTATAATTTTATCCAATCTTATATATTGATATATTTCGCAATTGTAATTTCACACAAATTTGTTGCAATAGAGAGCCGGCGCATATATATATATATATATCAAAATATGATGTCATGATAATAAGAGAGAGATGATAAAAATATATAAAGAATAAAGAATCTCTATTTTATTTGAAATGAAAAAGATCTAGTTATTTTGCATGACTAGTCCAATTTACATAGTTTCTGGATGTAAAGTTATTGCAACTACGTACGTCTTGTCTTGCAATGCTACCGAAAGCGTTACTAAAGAGTAGCTACAGTCACACAGCCGACTGCAATTTTAGAGAGACGCGAAAACGAAATTCAAATCCTAAAAAGTGGACGAGGATTCCTAACAATTCTCATGCAACTATTAGAATACGCATTAGTAAAAAAAATAATGCTCTTATTATATTAACAATCCAGGACAAACTTATAGCGACGGATATTGTATTCTTAATATTTAATGTTTTTTTACTAATGAGTATTAAAAGAAATTAGATGTAAAATGTAATATATGGGATTCAAGCCCCTAAGAAGTAAATAAATTTATTCTGCATGATTATGTTGAAGATTAAAAATTAGAAAATTCAAGCAAAAGATCCAATAAGTGAAATATAAAATTTTATTGAAGCACTTTAGTTAATTCATTCACACTATACTATATAAATATAACAGAATTTAACTTCAGAAATTGTAGTTAATTAAACTACACCATTTACATTGAGATCTAAGCTATTTGACCATATATGAACACAGGAAACCAAACTAGACAGAATTTAACAAAGTTTAATCAGTTGTAGAACGATTTTGTATGTATTCATGATTTGCAATGCTTAAGTGGCCTTATCCAACACTTTTAGATCCACCATTATTGTATTGTTTCTTTAAGGTGTTTAATAAAATTTATTTTGCTGATTAAAAAAAAAGTATAATTTGACAAAAGGAAATTCTTGAATAAATGACGACATGGACCTTTAATATATATATATTATTGTCAATGGGTTTTCAGCCCATTAATATACAAGCTGATTAAAAGTTGTTTCAGTGCAATCAAGGCATGCCACCTAAGCTAGTAGGACAAGTACAGAAACTGCACTTTGCTTTTCTGTCACCACATCAAAACTTGTTTCTGTACCAGTAGACTCCTTTTGTTTCACTTTCATCTTTTTCCACATAAATGCATTCCTTCATTTCTCTATATATCGCCGTAAGAATTGGTGTTCCATCATATTGATAATATTCACCCAATATTGGCTTCATTGCCTCGGTGGCTTCGAGCCCATGATAATGAGGGATCATCGAGAATATGTGGTGACAGACATGAGCATTACAAACATTATGAAAAATCTTGTTGAGAATTCCATAATCTCTATCAACGGTGCACAGAGCTCCTCTCAACCAGTCCCACTCAGTGGAATCATAGTAAGGCAAAGATGGGTGGGTGTGATTCAATATGGTGATCAACACGAACCACCCATTAACAACTAGCAATGGACCTCCATACACAAGGAAAACTCATGCAAATCCTTTGGCCAATACGAGACGGTATAACCCATAGATGACAGTAAGAATAGCAACATCAGAAATAATGATCTCCTTACACTCACGATCGCAGTAAAGTGGACTGTGAGGATCGTAGTGGGATGTCTACATTGAACATCAAGTATAAAGGAAAGCCAATAAAGAGTGTAGTAGTCCATACGAACACTCGGCCCGGTGGGTTGTTGAGGATCTTGTAATAGTTTCGGATATTGGACTTGAATCTTGGGACATATACCTCGTCATTGTCAAGGGACTGGGTGTTGGCATAGTGACGACGGTGGCTAATTTTCCAGGAGAAATAAGGGACCATGAGGGAAGAGTGGACAACCAGGCCAACAAGGTCATCGACCCATTGATAATCACTAAAAGCATGGTGATCACATTCGTGGCCTATAACCCAAGCCCCGGTCAGGACACATCCTTGAACAGCAATGTATGCAGCCCAACCCAAATAGTTGAGGGGAGGAGGGAGGAGGTCGATATAGTTAGTGGCGACATAGTAGAGGGAGTAGGCCATGAAAAGATCCTGAATAAGGTATCGAAAGGAGGTGATAAGGGACTTTTGGAAGCAATGGGGTGGAATGGCTTTCTTTAAGTCTCCAATTGTGAATGGAGGCTTCTCATGAGGAGCCCGTCGAAGGGCTTCAGCTGCGGTCTTCTTGACACTAGGTGGATCCGTAATACGGCCACCTGCACCCATTTTTATCTATTAAGTGTCAGGCTAGCTAAGCTTGGAAAAACAGATCGAAGAATGTGGATATTAAGTGGTCTCGATCTCAGTCACCTATAATTCTAGCTCCTTGCTCTTAATTAGGTTTTCCTTGAGTTCACTATTTATATAAACCTAGTTAATTAATTACCTAAGTAAGTAATATCATGAATATAGCTATTGAAGTGAAGTGGCCTGCAAATTAAAGCGCCCGCCCGCCCGCTTGCTTCCTTCTGGCATGTCTTCTTTGACAGTTTTGCAAATATAATTTTATGTCAAGTCCAGTCCTCATTGGCTGCTAAGCCAATACTACTACTTCTAGTACTTAGTTTCTATATTATATTTGTAGTCCATATAGGCGGCGGTAATAAAATCCTCCCGTTTAAGCATAAGAGCCCACTCACTCGCGATCGCTAATATTGTCCGTTACTAAAATGTCGAACAAAAGAAAATTTTGATTTGGACTAATTAATAAATGAATTTGTGTATGCTCCTGCAGTTCTGTCCCATAACTCGTTAGTATCCACGATAACCGATACTTTGTTCTCATTCTAAAATTAGGGATAATTTAAATTTATTATAATCAATTCAGTGAAATTCTAAGTTTCAAAGATCATATAAAATAAGCATATACTCACTATAAAGTATTAATAATTGTTTATTCTATTTTACGAAGAAAAAAAATTATTCATATAAAATAATCATATATATACTCGCTATAAAATTGTTTAGTTTACTAGGGAAGGCATGATAATATAACTATATTGTTATAACATATGGCATTATATATGTTATTTATACTATCATCAACAAAAAGATGACTTTTATTGTGAAACAAATTTTTTTACAAATAGACTACTTTTTTTGAGATGGAAAGAGTAATCATATTTGGGGACTTGGTTCACCTCTATTACACCTTTCCTCCAATTTCATTGAATACACTATACTTTTAAAGTTTTAGATAGTATACTAAAATTGATACCAATTTATTAATTTATAATATTGAGTGTTATAATTTATTGGTTCAAAATAAAGTAATACGACTCTTTTTACCATTTGACGAACATATAGATTATTCATAACCAAATATCAATGGTTGAATTTTTTTAAAAAAAAATTAACGGTAAAAATATTTTGAATTAATGATTATTCTAATTTTTGGTGAAATTGATCATTAATTAACATATTTTGATCATTACTAGTAAAACTATAAACTGATGAGTTCTTAATTTAATAGTTAAGATTGAAGTGCCTGATCTTTAGATTTAAGGTTCAATTCTGACTAGATTTTTTATGGAAGTTTGTTTTTTGTTTTGTGGGTTTGCTACTTAATCCTCTATGAGGTTTTTGATTGGTTATTGTTATTGTAATAGTGATAATGTATGAGAAGTCAAATCTCATATTTGGTATTTAAAAAACTTAAACAATATTATATCAATTTTAAAATTTTATAAATCGACTTCAAAAAATTAAAATACTTTAATTCTTGATAACTTTTAGAATGAAATAAACATGTACACTGATATATATATATATATATATATATATATATATATATATATATATATATATATAGAGAGAGAGAGAGAGAGAGAGAGAGAGAGACACATAAGCTGTTCAAAAAGGACCTAAATGAGCCGGAGCTCTATCGCACTTCAAGTTGGAAGAAAGACACCCAACTTTACTCGTCATTCGGACTATATATGAAAGAGAATAAGTCCATTTTGTCCAACTATTAAGACAGCATTCGAAAACTGCCTAGTAATTAGTAACGCACACTTCACCTTGAGAAAAGTCTATTTGTCCTCTTGTAAAGATTCCAAGTAGACGAAAACTGGTTTTGATCTTAACCATTAAATTTAAATATTCATGTCCCAAAAAAATGACCATTAAATTATTTATATGTTCCAAAACGTAACCACTAAATTACTCGTGATGATTGTTTGTTTACAATTATAATAATCGTATTAATTTAAATTAAATAAATTCACATCAAATTAAAATTTAATATGTCATCGTTTGATCTCAAAAATTAAATTGTACCTCAAATTTTAAAACAGATAAAATATTTATATAAATAAATAAAAACTTCAGCGCGCCAAAGTTGATTTCAAACTTGGCCTCCCATGGCCATAAGCTGGTACCTTTTAATTACTTAATTAGTAGTTAGACTTTCCAATGGAAATATTTTTTCTCTCGTAGATAAGATTTTAATTTAGGTGCACATATTTGACTATCGTTGAATACGTCATATATAGTTTACCTTTAGTTCGCGGAATTTCAATAGAATTTTGGGAAAATACAATATAATAATATATAGTGTACATGCATAATAATATACTCCTCTTTCTAGAATTTAAGATTGTTATTGACTTTTTAAAATTATTTAAGATATTTTTAATTTAAAATTGATATAATTTTGTAAAATTTTAGTCAATACAATAATAAATATTATAAACTATCTAAAAATATTTATTCATTGAAAGTTTTATTATTTTATAATTTTTAATGTATCATCTTAATTTTAACTGAATGTGAAAATTTTTTAATTGACTTTTAAAAATCAATAATAATTTTATATAATTTAGAACGGATGTAGTATAATACTAGTAGCAGGAGGCCTATATGTTGTGCGTGTAATATATATTACTATCTTGTTACTGTTTAAAGTTTAAACGTTGACTGGTGGATAAAATTGGAAATTTTTGTGAAGTTAGAAGATGAAATAAGAAAAAAATTAAAAGGATAAATCTCAATAATGAAAGACTGATATTTAGTCATATTATCTACATGCCGCAACAAGCTATTGAGGCAACAAAATAAGTTCTTGCGGCACGGCTAATGGCCCAATTGCCCCTCATCCATAGCTGCCACAACAAGGGCAAGGACAAAAATTACTTCATAATATTCATACTACTATTAATAGTAATAATTAATAATATTAATATTCATAATACTAATATTTATATTATTAGTAAAAATTATAATTATTAATATTAGTAATAATACTAGTAATATTCATATTACTATTAATAATAATAGTAATACTAATATTCATTTTATTACCATTAGTTATGAATATTAATATTAAGTGTTTTCACTTTTATCCTTATGCATGCGTCTTAAATAAATGCTATTACCATTAATGTACTGCATTGGTTCATCTTCATCTATACAGGTACATGAAATGCAGTACATTAATGTGATGATTACCAAACTGTACCTAAACCTAAATGTTTAATTCATTCCTATTTTGTATGAAATATTCTAAATTAGTACCGGCAAATTAAAGTTCTTCCGTATTGGATCATATTCATTTGCCTACATGAGTGAGCAAATAAATTATTGTAATTTATGTCCTCTTTTTTTATTATTATTAAAAAGAAAAGAATACATATATTTAATCATTTGTGTGATTAAATGCACGTCTCATGATCAGATCTGTCATTTATTTTTTTTATTTTCTAACCCTATAACTAGTATAATATATCTATCTACACGTTTATTTAAAACATAATTTAGAATTTCATGTGTAACATTACTCTTCAATAAAAGAATTAAATGGAAACAATGACATGTTCTTTCTAATTAGTTATAAGAAAAATAGGACAATAAATATGGAACGTGATATTCATACTCCTAAGTTTAACCATCTATATTTCAAGTTGATTTTACTTTTTGAGCTTCATTTTTTTACCTTTTTAAGTGCAGCAAATGACATATTAGTCCATCATACATAGAAAAACATATTATTATATTTTACCATTTTTTTTAAGCATACGTATGTATTAGTCACATTCTAAAATATCACTTTTTTTAAAATATGATTATCGTATTAAAAAAACAAATAGTTAACTAGAAATTGTGTAATACTAAATCAGTTAAAAAGTATTTTTGTTGTTACTTTCACAATTTTTTTTTTTGAAGTTCCGGTTTTCATAAATAATAATAAGTACAACTCACACAAAAGTGAAAAAATATATAGTATCACTTAAAATCGTTGATAATTAAACTAAAAAGACTTGGGGTTCATACTGACGTCACTAGTAAAAAAAATACCATTAATACCTTTGGTGATAATAATGATTGATTATAATTATTGAACTCATTTATGTATGATAAAATATCAAATAATTATAATCCGAGAAATTATTTTGTATATACTTTTTATAGATATCTTCTCTTATCATAACATTACTCAAAAAAACACTTCTACACCTCATTAGCCAAAAACATTTGTTGGGCTCATTAGTATTGTAGATATAGATTAACGTCAATGGATTTATACGACCAGAAAAACATGTACTCAGATTTTTTATTTGAACTCGTCTCTTCTCTTTTTATTTTTTTTATTCTCGTCACATCTTCTGGTTTATATATTTTATATATTGATGTTATGGAATTTTCATTTATATACGACACTAATTATAAATAAATTAAATAATATTACTACCTTATAAAATATATTTTTTGAAATTTTTAAAAAACATATTTTATCCCGATACTATTTATACACAACCACGCGTGTCCCAACATATGCCAATGGAAATAGCAAGATATTTCAAAATAAAAAATAATGCTATTATCATATAAAAAATGACATAAAACTCACATACACATGTATATTGTGGATTTTACGTGTTAGACAAGATCAAAAACTATGCATGTATATGTATGTGTTTTATGATCATTTTTTTACGTGAGAGTAGTATTGTTGCAAAATAAATTTAAACTAAATTGGTGCGGCAAAGTCCATAAGATGGGGCGGCAGCCAGCCACGTGACATTAAAAAACGTTGGTGGTGGGTCCCACGGGATAGGCACCTATCCTGGAGGAGGGAAAAAACTACTAGCTTAAATACCCACCTTTGGCCTTTGGGATTGCCTAATTTCAAGGCCGGCGATATTCAGAAGCCACACCATAGAGAGTGCCAACACAGAGACATTGAGAGGGGGGCAAAGGGAGGGGGAACGCAAAGTGCTTCTCTTTTCTCTTTCCAGGTATAGATACAGATATATGCGTATATGTTCTTTATGCAATTTCTTGAGCTTGAGATTTGTAAATTTCAATTTTTTTTAGTGATTTATTGTAGATCAGATTTTCTGTTAGATCGAGGTGTTATTTGCTTGAGCTTATTAAACTTTTCGCTCGAATTATGTAATTGTTGTTTTCTGTGAGCGGATTATGAGATCGATTGAGCACTTTTTATTATTATTTATTTTTATATGTTTGAGATCTTTGTTTAATTAAAAGTTTGGGTTTTGAGGTATAAATTGTGTAATGTGGGTTACTGGGTTGTGTTCTGGATCTGAGGTATGCTTTGTCTATTCTTTGATATATGTAATTTGAAGGTTTCATCTTAATATGGGTAAAGGATCAGTTTAATTTATGAACTCCTTTTCCCAAAAAAAAATTTACTGCATTCATACAGAACATGCAGTTTAATTTCATTGCTTCCTCTACTTATCTCTCTCATTCTTTCATTGTCTTTTAATCTAGGATTTGCATTTGTAACATGAACATCTCTTGATTTCATTTTCTCTTTCTTTCTTTCTTTATTTCTTTCTTTTCGAAGTAAAAGAATCACATTTATGTAATGCATTTGCTACTTTCTCTTTGGGTAACTTTTGCATATTAGTATGACCCAGCCCTATTGTTTGGTGATCTTTTGATTAATTAGTGTTTATGCCTTTGTACTCTTTATCAACGAAAATTAAGAAATATCAAGAGCCCTTGAAAAATATGAGTGAAGATCTGATTTATGAGAGAAAAAAAAAGTGGTTATTTCATGTAGAAATAGTCAAAATTATTTTTGTAAAAGTAAGATCCCGTGACAATGAGTGATGCAGAACCAAATACACTGCAAAAGTAAACTCTTCTGCCTGTACCTTACTTTTTCTAAATCGTACTTAATACTCCCTCCTCCACAAGAACAGTCTCATTTGAGATTTTCTTAGTAAAATTCAAAACTAACGTGATTTATTTGATTTTGATTAATACCATTGTTAATATTGTAAAGTATTAAAAAGTAACTTAAGTGCAAAATTGTTATTTCAAGAATTAAAATAAATTCTCGTTACAAATTGAATTTTAGGATTTTGAATGCAAAAAAACTAGGCTTAAATTCAAATGGGACTCTCTTATTTTGTGAAAGGGAGTATAGAACTTATTCTTGGTTTGAAATTCATCATATGGTATTCCATGTGGTGTCATTGTCTTTGTCCCCGTTGTTTGGAAGGACGCATGCCTCTCTTTTGTGTGGTTGTAGCTGTACTTAGCACTGAAACTCTGGTTGTATGGGTTGTCTGTAGACTCCGTACCCTATCACTGCTGCCACTCCATTAAGATATTTTTCATTTTTTTTTATTTTCTTATTTAACAATTAATAAATTATTACATGAAATAATTTAATCACAGAGGATCCTAGATTAGGATTGCCCCAATCATAGAGGAAAAAATAACATTTGTAAGCCCCCTGTACATCATTCCAAGAGTTTGCAAAAACAATTCCCCTAACAACGCGGAAGGACAAGAAATTCGTTTGGCTTATTAGTCTTATTTTCTTCAAAATTTTGTGTTTCAATATTTTCTTTTATCTCTATCATTTCTATTACAAAGAAGACTTTCGGTTTGTGTAATATTACTTCAATACTTCTTACTTTTCAATATTTCCTATGTTTGTCTCTGGATGGGTTCCAGGGGGCTCTTGTTTGGTGCATGCATATGTGAATGCCCATATAATAAACTGCACACACATTTCCAAGTTTAGTGAGTCCTTCTCAAGTTACCATCTGAACAACTAATTATGCTCACAGCTATATTCTGTTCTGCAGGACAATTAAACAATGGGTGCAGGTGGCCGGATGCCCGTTAACCCTCAGGGCAAGAAGTCGGAAGAAGTTCTCCAACGAGTTCCTGTCTCAAAACCTCCATTTACAGTTGGGGATCTTAAGAAAGCCATACCACCACATTGTTTCCAGCGATCCGTTCTCCGTTCTTTCTCATACATTGTTTACGACCTCACCATTGCCTCCATCCTTTACTATCTTGCCACTAACTACATCCAACTCCTTCCTCAACCTCTCTCATACATAGCCTGGCCTATCTATGGTTTTGTTCAAGGCTGTTTCCTAACCGGCATTTGGGTCATAGCCCATGAATGCGGTCATCATGCCTTCAGTGACTATCAATGGCTCGATGACATTGTAGGCCTTATCCTCCACTCCTCTCTCCTCGTCCCCTACTTCTCTTGGAAGTATAGTCATCGTCGGCACCATTCTAATACCGGTTCTCTTGAGCGTGATGAGGTATTCGTACCCAAACCCAAATCCCAACTCCAATCTTTTGCCAAGTACCTTAACAACCCACCTGGCCGAGTTTTCACACTTGTGGTCACACTCACTCTGGGTTGGCCGTTATACCTCTTATTCAACGTTTCCGGGCGACATTACGAGAGGTTTGCATGCCACTATGATCCAAAGAGCCCCATCTACTCAGACCGTGAACGTGCTCAAATCCTTGTTTCTGATGCTGGTGTTCTTGCGGTCAGTTATGCATTATACCGCCTAGTAGCAGCAAAAGGTCTTAGTTGGGTGGTCTGTGTTTATGGAGGTCCTTTACTAGTTGTGAATGGGTTTCTTGTCCTGATTACGTTTTTACAGCACACTCACCCTGCACTGCCACATTACAATTCCAATGAATGGGACTGGTTAAGGGGAGCTCTGGCCACAGTGGATAGAGATTATGGAATTCTAAATAAGGTGCTCCATAACATAACTGATACTCATGTGGCCCACCATTTGTTCTCGACAATGCCGCATTATCATGCAATGGAGGCCACGAAAGTGATCAAGCCACTATTGGGAGATTATTATCGGTTTGATGAGACCCCGGTATTCAAGGCAATGTGGAGGGAAGCCAAGGAGTGTATATATGTTGAGCCAGATGAAGCTAACCGGAACACAGGTGTCTTCTGGTACAATAATAAGCTCTAGTTTGAGTTTGAAGAAGAAAAGTTATGAAACAGTGGCGAAGTGGAATCTTTGTTAGTGGAGGTTTTATGTGTTCCCCCGGTCTCATGGTAATCTAGGCTGTTTTGGTTGCTTTGTACTATGAATTCACCTCAGAATATTAGCTTAAATAAGTTTGTTATGAGAAACAATTGTATGGTTAACAAACATGTTTTAAGGTTAAGAGCTCTTCTTTTCCTTCCAATTATGTAGTCATGCATCATGTTTTGACTTGGTATTCGAAATGAAAATCAGCAAAAAGGGCAAGAATCCTTTTTCAATACAGAGGACTGGAGGAGGGAGTGGTTTGTTTCATCAACTCGTGCATGCAAAGAAAAGACGGGGAATTGTTGAACTTCATTCACCATTGTCTAATTAAAGAAAAATTAATTGTAATTATCAGTTATCGTATTAAATGTAATATTGACCGTTTAAGTACACTCGGATGAATCGTATTTTTGTATGGTTAATGCAGAAAACTGAGATTGTTTCCAAATCACTAACCCATTCGATTGCATTGCTCAAGGTGTTTCGGGCCTTTCTCATGCTGGCCCATTAGATTCCCATACGCCGATGGCCCAAGGTTGGCTTTACTTTTCCAGAAATCCTACTATTGGAATCAAAAGGATATAGATACTAAAATTTTACTTGTTCGAGGAGAAAACCTATAAAAGCTAGCTGGACTCACTTTACCAACAAAATTGAAGCCTTCGAAATAGAGTGATGGGGCCTCCCCTTATGACTCACTTAAAGCCTTCTTCTTATTTTATCTTTTCCATTGGACTTCTTTTACAAAAACTTGCCATGTAAAGATGGACGGGGAACAACAGAAAGGTTTATGCTGCGTTCAGAAAGGATGAATCCTTTCAAACAAATAAAATAAAATTCTACATATGTTATTACTGTATTGATTTTTATTTAATAGATTCTGATGGGTCTCTAAATATGTAAAATACAGTAGTAATTAATGTGTATTTGAGAGCCAAATTTACCATCCGTAGCATTATCCTTACTTATTAGTTACACCATTCATTTTTTTACAAATTCACGAGTTTTGCAGCCAGAATTGTTTCTAAAAACATTTCCGGAAGAAATTTAAACTTATACATTCGGGAGTACAATAAATAAATGTGCAATTACTGCCTGAGTACGTAGCACATACCAAATTCTTGTGGGTGGTTAGTATGAAATTTATTTTTTGGTAAGTTAGTTAATTGGCCAATAAAGTGCTGACACGCAGGCGGTGAGATGTTCTCTCTCCCTGCGTGTCAGCACTTTTTTGAACAATTGACCAACTTACCAAAAAATAAACTTCATATTAACCGGATCCCAAATTCTTATATCCAATGCATGCATGTACTATATATCAAAGAGCAGATCCTCTGTCCCCAAATCTCCTGTTCCCTTGTGTCCCACCACTTAAATGTTGACACATATCCTCTTACTTAACACCAATTAATTCTAAAATTAAAAAAAAAAAAGACAAATGTCAACATTTAAGTGGTGGGACACAAGGGAACAGGAGATTTTGGGACAGAGGATCTGGTCTCCTATATATCATGCCTTCAATAAAATTGTGCTACTTCGAAAGATATACATATATATATATATATATATATATATGGATAGTGATTCATAACAAATAATTGTTATGGACACTATTTCACTAAACAAATCTACAACTGGAAGGTCATAGATGTGTTTAATAAAAGAATAATACTAGATACACAACTTATTCTACAACTATTTTATAATTTGCTGATGTGGTATACTCCACATCAACTTTTATGTGGGGTCGAAGACTACATTGAAGCAATTTGTTCATCAATATTCTGAGGAGTATGACACATCAATAAATTATAAAATAGTTGTAGAATAAGTTGTGTCTCTAGCATTACTCTTAATAAAATAGTGTCCATAAAAATCATTTGTTATAAATAACTATCTCTCTCTATATATATATATATATATATATATGGGAAAAATTTATGTACATAGTTGTGTAGTACACAGTAGGTTATGGCGACGATTTTACCCATCGTCATAGCCCAAAAAAATCATCGTCATAGTCCGATTGTGTAATACAAAACTATATATATATATATATATATACACACACACTTAATTAAACATACATAATCTTATTTTTCAAACCATTTTAATAATTTTAAGTACAATCAATATTAATACACATAATATGATTATTTACTGCACTAGTTGCACTATAAATGTTAAATAGAAATATCAGTTTACTAGATAGGGAGTCGATATTAACATAACAAAACTTATGATCGAGCATGTGTTACTTTTTTATTTTGAAAATTGATTTTTTTGATGTCGAAAATTGCAATTATAATTACCGTAAAACTTTAAGTCATAAAATAAAACATTAATATATAATTATCTTCTTTACATGCATTCTAATTATTTCATGAATCTAAATGCGACAATATTTAATATCACCAAGAATTTGTCATAATATATAACTGACGCTTTAATTTTTATTTTTTATTTTTTTTATTTGCCAGATGTTCGCTATTGTCATTAAAATAATGTGAGCCACCATATTTACCGTAGCTAATTGTAAAGATAAAATTATCCAAATAAAAATAATGGTGCTGTACCCATAAATTTTACACAATTAATATCAACCCCTTTAGTGTGGGTGCAATAATAGACATTTAAAGAAGAATGATTAAGATTTGAATTTTAGACAGCCAAAAGAGGGCTAGCTAGGGCGTGAGAAAGAAAAGATTATGATATATTCATATATATATATATATATATAGAGAGAGAGAGAGAGATAGATAGAGAGAGAATATGATATTACGAGGGCAGGGCCGTATCATCGTATCTTTCCTCCTACATCACTCGCCCGTACAGTACAATTTTCAGATCACAAACACAGCAGCCTCGTGTTCAGCCGGCCGGGCCGGCGGCCCACACAATGACGACACAATCATCATTCATAATACTCTCTCTCATCATTTTACTATAGGAGGAGGAGTATTTATTTTCTCACTCTTTGAGTATGCCACGTGGAGGGTTTTGCGCATCCTGCGGTTCCCTTCGCGGGAACAAGTTGATCAACAAGCTAGCCAGAACCAAAGCCTAGCATTGCAGCATCAGCATTTGACTTGAGAAGAAGAGGTTATGTTAGGTTAGGTTAGGTTGGGTTAGGTGTTCAACGTGTCTCCCATTTGGGTTTGCCTGGGCTGCACTATTTTTAACATAGCTGGATATATTCCGCTATATATTCCAGAGGCATGGTCCGCATGGATCCCTTCTGTGAAAAGATATATATATATATATATATATATATATATATATATATATATATATAGCTGTGTATTATACAGTCAAGTTATGATGTTTTGAGTTTATATATATACAGACCGGTCCAAATTTTTTGAGGACCTAAGTTAAATCTTAAATTGAGAGTTTTTTTCTTGTATTTATACTTGTAGCTATTGATTTACTTGAGAAAAATAATTTGGGCTTTTTTAATGAACTCTAACATATATGAATTATTAAAAGAGTACTTTACAAAACTATACAACTTTTACAAAGTAATTACAAAAAAAGTGCATTCATAAAATAATTACAAAAAAAGTGCAAAAATTCAAACCATTCAATTTCAAATTAAATATAGAAATCTAAAATCAAGGATAACTAATAATTCAAATTCAAATCTTTTAGATCTAACAATAATTTCAAATCCATAATTCAAAATTTAAATCAAAATGAGAAAATTAAAAACAAAAAATTATGAAAGAGTTACTGTTCATCATTCTCCTCCCCCGCCTCCCGCCGCCGCCACTAAATTGCCGCCGCCACCGCTATATCGTCAGAGTTGCTATTTTGAATTTTTTTTTGACGATTTGATTACCCATAAAAATTAAAATGGTTACCTTTATACGAAGTTTGGCTACCAACTGCATCACATTCAAAATAAATTTGGTAATCAAATAAAACTGAATTGGTTACCTTATCGGAAGGTTTGGTAACCAACTACATGAAGTTTGGTTACCAACTGCATCACATTCAAAATAAATTGGTAACCTAATAAAACTGAATTGGTTACCTTCATACCAAGGTAACCAAACCTTTATAACAAGGTAACCAAATCTTCATAACAAGGAAACCTTCATATTAAGGTTCGGTTACCTTGGTATGATGGTTTGGTTACCTTGGTATGACTGTTTGGTAACCTACTGCATGAAGTTTGGTTACCAACTGCATCGCATTCAAAATAAATTGGTAACCTAATAAAACTGAATTGGTTACCTTCATACCAAGGTAACCAAACCTTCATAACAAATAAACTTTCATATTAAGGTTCAGTTACCTTGGTATGAAAGTTTGGTTACCTTGGTATGCCTATTTGGTTACCAACGTATGAAGGTTTGGTTACCAGTGGAGTTGGAGAATGGACCGGTGGTGGTGGAAGGGAAGCAACGGGTGGTGGAGGGGCCTCCACCGACGGCCACCTTGGATCGATTTGGGGGAGGAGGAGGAAGGGGGAAGAAGTGAAGGGGGGGTGGGGTGGGGCGGGGCGGGAGGAGGAGAAAGGGGTGGGGCGGGTGGAGGCGGAGGGAGGGGGTGGGGCGGGAGGAGGATAAAGGGGTGGCGGTAGGAGGCGGAGGGAGGGGTGGGGCGTTGGCGGGGGGAGGAGAAGGGAGGCGGAGGAAGGGGAGGCGAGGGGAGGGGAGGGGGTGGGGTGGGGCGAGGGCGGGAGGAGGAGCGGCGGAACAGTGAGGAGGGGGAGGGCGGTGGTGGAAGAGTAGGAAGAAGGCGGGTTGGAAGAGGAGGAAGAAGACTGAGTGGGAGAGAATCATGGGAGAGAATTGTGGGAGAGAATTATGGGAGAGAATCATGGGCATAATTAAAGGGATAAGAATGCACTCTTTTTGTAATTAAATATTGCATATGCACTAATTTTATAAATATTTTATTTATGTATTTTTTTTGTAATATTTTATTAAAATGTACTATAATATGTAATTGTTCCTTATTAGAATTTGGGGTCCTTCTAAATTTTGAGGCCTCATGCCATTGCTTTAATGGCTTAACTATTGGACCGGCCCTATATATATATATATATATATATATATATATATTGCTGGCTATCTAGTAATTAGATACCTCTGCCGGCTATCATGCCCTCCACCCTTGCACTACTACGATTTCTAGCTAGTTAATTAATCTACAACCCATTTTATCTTTCAACTTTTTTATCTTTTATCTTTTCTATTTTTTCTATTTGTCATTTAGACAGTTTGTGTACGTGATAGGGGTTAATGGGGGCAGCCATGCATCTCATGCATGATCAGGATATGAAACCAAGTTGATTGGGAAGAAATTGACCTTTTCTTCTCGTTTTTTTTGGTGTTGAACATGTATCAACGTTAATAAGATTTTGAGCTTAAATTTATGGTCATGACTAGTGAATTTACATCTCTATCTTAATAAAATCATTAACTAAGCCAATCATACATAAGTAAACTAAGCTAGGTCCTGTAATCTTTAGTTCTTTTTTTATGTGAAGTTTGTTCCCTCATTATGTGATGTTTGTTTGGTTATAAGTTTATTTTTTCCTCCTTTAGTGAGGTTTGATATATTGGTTCTGATATTGTAATAGTGTGATAATTAATGTACTCCATCATCCGTTTTATATTATTTATTCATTGTTGACTTTTGAAAGTCAATTTGAGACATTTTTAAATTTAAAATTGAGATGACCCATTAAAAATTATGAAACAATAAAACTTACAATTAATAAATAATAAATTTTAGATAGTTTACAATATTTATATTATATTAAATAAAATTAAAATAATATTCGTATGTCAATTTTGAGTTTAAAAATCTCTTGAGTTTCAAAAAATAAACAATGATCAAATAATATAAAACAGATGGAGTACTTGATTATGAAACAATATTTTATTATCCAAAAAAATGGGGCTTTCAAAAAAAATTGTTTGGTTCTTTTAACAATCTTAGATAGTTATATATTTAATTAACAAATTGGGCATTTAATTATTTATTTGATTTTGGATTTATAGTTTTAAATAGCAATATATACACACACACACACAAAATGTCAACTGCAAACCAGCTGGTTTTGTCTTCTTAATTTGGTTTATGTTGCTTCTTTTTAATTGGTTGGTAATACTTTATAAGTTATGAAAAATAATTTGGATCAAATAACTTCCCATCAAACAGCTAGCTGTAATCTCTCTAAGGAACAAATCGGCTTCTAAACATTAGAATTTTAGAGGTCGATCATGGAATTAAATGGAGATAGGGATAACGATGGTGAACGGCGCAAGGTCGGCACAACCTGCCACTAAATTAAATCTAAATGGTAATTTTTTCTCTTCAATTTCTTTATTAAGAAAATGAATTTCGTATATGTATCAAAGCATAAAACAAAATTATCCAAACCAAACCATATGTGCATTAAAAAAATTGTGTGATTAATTGTTGGAGATCTTGATTGTTGTGATCATTAATTGATAGCAGCATTAGTCCGTACCATGAATATGGCCTTTCATATGTGTTAAAGATTCAAAATGCAAATTGACAAATGAATGTAACCAAAGGAATGACAATATAAGATTATATATATATATATATAATTATAAATGTGTATGCAATTAACTATAAGATTTTTCTATCTGTTTGCGCGTGGTGACTTGTGAGATGAGGGGGCTGGGGAGGGATATTGATACCCTTGTTAAAATAAAAATTATTCCATCCGTCTCAAAAAAGGTTATATTTGCTATATATTTATTTTAAAAAATTAAAGAGTTCTATATATTTTAGTGATAATATAAAAGGACACAATCAATTTAAATTTATCATTGTAATTTTATTAGCATACCATCACTATTAAACTAAACACCAAATAAATTCAGAGATAAATATATATATATATATATATATATGTAAATTTTATTAATTTTATAAATAAAACTCTATTTGTGAAATTGAGGAATAAATATACATTATACCGTACTTCTTATTCCATATTCTTTGACTTTAGTGTTGTGAAACCAAATAGGAATGAGATCATTAAACTATTAAAAGAAAGTTTAGTAAGTTACTCCCTCCGTCCCATAATAACTGTCGTTTTAAAAAAAAAAAATTAATTTATTTATCGTTTACAACTTTCTAGGAGAATAAATTATTTATTTTTCTATATCACCCCTTCCTTCTCTCATTGTTCCAAGAAATTCTCTCTCTTGTATTAATAGTTTTCAACTTCCCATAAAGGGGAAGTGATGGAATTTTACACAAATTTTAATTAATAAATTATAGCATTAAATGATTTTCTTAATCATATACATGAAATTAAAACGACAGTTATTATGGGATGGAGGAAGTATTAAAGATGGTGACAATTGATTTACTACGAGGCCCTGTTTCTGTGGTATGTCGATAGTGTTTCTTAATTTATATTCAACCAGAATTTAAAATTATACATGCGTATAAAAATATATGTATAAAGTTATATATATGTATGTATATGTTACTCCGATTATTGTTATGTATACTAACAATCGTGAGAAAGAAATACAATTTAAACAGTCAGACTTAGGTTGTGTTTGATAAATATGGCGATTAAGATCTGAATGATTATGATGTCTTAATAAATTAGATCATCTGACTGGTTATGAGGTTTGAATCTAAAAAACTGTTTGATAACTAAAAAGTAAGTTGTCTCTTAATGACACTATTTTACTATTTTAAAGGGTAAATTTTTATTTAATAATTTTAAATATTCAATTTAATAAAAATGAGTGAATAATATTGTTGAATATATTTATATAAAAAAAAAATTATCAAAAAAATTTCATTAAGAGGTACCTCTTAATTATTAAGATTTCATTTTCTGTCTTACCGATTAAGAGGCATTCAGAGGTAACAACAACAAAAAAACAGCATCATGCCTCTTAGCGAATAAGAGACAGTCCATTAAGAAGCAATCAGATGTAAACAAACAGCACCTTAATTATGTTATCTTTAATTATAAATATGTACATGACTACATGTATGTACATGTACATAAAATAATTGGAAATGGGGTATAAGAAACGCGGAGAGGCCTGTAGGGCTGCCGTTTGTGCAAGCCGAAGACCTCCTCACCGGTTACTTTCCAATTACGCAGATGCGTGCGTAAACCCGTTTGAATTTTATATATAATATATAGAGAGAGAAGGAGAGAAATTGTAGTGTGACCAATATGACCCTCTCCAGTGTAGCAACTTAACTAACACACTCGATATATTAGAGACAGAGCTGAGCTGAGCTGAGCTGAATAGTTGAGTTCACATGCAGTTGTTTTTTTGGGTAAAAAAAAGGGACAGAAACAGTGATAGCTCCTTATTATTTTCCCACAACTAAAATACTTAATTTACTGTAACTGAATGCTTGTTATTGTTAGGAAAATGAACAATATATATATATATATATATATATATATATATATATATATATATATATATATATATATATCTGATGTAAATCAGAGTTGAAAACTTAAAAATTAGTATGTCAAATTAATTGACCATTTTTAAAATTAATAATTAAGTATATATATTTTGATTTTAAAAAACAAACATAGAGATGTGTACTAAATTGTATGTAGTCTATAATGTTTATAAGTTTTTTGCATATATATATATATAAGAAAATAATAAGATATATTAATTTTAAAAATGATCAATTTGATCAAAAAAAAGTCCATAAATGACTTTTATCTTGGAAGATTGGGAGTATTATACACTACCATCTTATGTACTCTAAAAAAACGAGAGAGACTACGTTTTGGTCATTTTAAGTAGGATGAAGGGACATAACCTCTCTAATATGTCGGAGGTTTAGCCAATTAAGCACACAGAATAAAAATAAAGTATAGCCAACAATAGGGTTTATACAAATTAAATACATGGGGACCATTGCGTTGTATTTCTTACTGACTCTCTCCCTATTTCTTTGTCCTCCAATATATATGTATGTGAGATTAGGGTTCTTCCCATTCTTGCTCTCAACAGCTAGACACCTTGTTTTTCTCTTTAAAACGTTTTCACTTGTCTCAAAATTAAACTACACATCTATATATTTATATATATACTATTACTAACTATATAGCTAGCTAGGCCTCCTCCTCTATATACATATACACATCTTCCTCTTCTCTCCTCCAAACAAACAAACAAACCACCAACTACACTTTTTCTTTTTCTTTTTGCTAAGTCACCAACTACGTACTTTTATCTCTCCCTCATCTCAAAGAGTACATAAACACACAAAGAGGGGATAGACAAGTAAATCATCATGTATACAAGCATGGAAGTGGGGCTGATGAAGAGACAATCTTGTTGTACCCCAAACTCAAACACAAACACAAACAAAAAATCATCATCACCAGCACTGGGCATGCGCAAGGATTCACAAATATTGATGTCTAAAGTGAAGCCCAAAATCCGAATCATTCACATATTTGCACCAGAGATCATCAAGACAGACGTCGCTAACTTCCGAGAACTCGTCCAAAGGCTCACCGGAAAACCCACCTCCGAAAACACCACCACCACCAAGAGGAAACGTAGAAACATTTCAAGAACCAGTTCATCATCAGAAGATGATCAGCGCCTAAGATCAGTATACAACAGCAAGCCGGTTGCACCCGCGGTGGTGGCGCCAAATAAATTGGAAATACGGACGGGGTTTAGTCCGGCGGAGTTGAGAGAGAGAATAAAAGGGGAAGAAGAGATATGGGGTGGTGCAAATTCGGGGGGTGGGTTTTTGGGTGGTTTTGCTGATTTAGAATATGGGTTTATGCAGGAACTTACTGCTTTTTCAATCCTTCCTTTGGATGCCACTGCTACTCACATGGATGCTTATGGATCAGAGTCTCAACTTGCCTAATTTAGCTACCTAGCTGAAACCCTCAATTCAAGTTGGTTAATCTATTATATATTTATTCAATTTTTCAATTAATTAATTGCTTCTGTACGTACGCGGGGTTCCTGATCTGATCATTGTAGCTGGCTTAGCTAAGTTGCTTAATTAACTTAATTAATTCTATTCATATCTTGATTTAACCTCTCTGCTGTATGTAGGTACCTACACTATAATACTTAAGATAGGAAAAATATTTGTCTATACTTAAATAATTAAGTTACTATCAATAGTACCTTCGACTTTTGAGTAAGTCTGTGGTAGGCTAAGATGACTCAAGAAGATATTATTGGACCCGTGTGTGATCGGTTTTGACGGGGACGTCAGAAATTTACACCCCAGTCCCAAAATATTTGTCTATACTCAAATAATTAAGTTACTACCAATAGAACATTACTTACTCCATTTGGATGTTAATAGATATTTGTCTATACTCAAGTAATTAAGTTACTACCAATAGAACCTTATTTGCTCTATTTGGATGTTAATGGAGTAATGATGCATGATATATCATCAAATACATTTTTCAAACTCTGATGGATTTTGCATTTAGGTTTGGATTTATAATTTGTTTTTATCTCTTGGATGTTACACTTTGCTTTTGTTTTTTTGTTTTTTTGTTTTTTTGCCTTGTGGGGTCATATTAAGCTTCATCTCTTTTTTTGACCAATATGCTGTATATATTTATGTTGGTCGATCTCATACAACTACAAATAATGTTGATGCTGTTCAAATAGGATTATATTGTGTTTGGCTTATCACTAATAAAAATTGTCGTTGTAAGATTTATAATAATATTTTTTTGTATAAAAATATTAAAATTAAAATTTTATTTTTCAAATAATTAAATCTAGCCGTCTAGTTGGTAAATTTAATTAAGTGCAAACAGATCTCTTATTATAATCAACACCAAAATTACTATATATATATATATATATATATATAGGATAAGGCTCTGGAACGAACGGTTCGTTTACGAACATATGTAGGGCCAAGTGTTGAAGGTTGTTGATTGGCCCAATTATTTACCATCATATATTCGTAATTAGTGTTAAATATTCTCATCCAATCAACAACCTTCAACACTTGGCCCTACATATGTTCGTAAACGAACTGTTCGTTCCAGAGTCCTATCCTATATATATATATATATATCCAGTGATATGTACACGACTACACCGACACCGTGTGGTCGACTTTTGGAGCATTCCGAGGAAAAAGGAGGGAGGAGGAGAGGAGGGTTAAGAAAACTGAAGTACTTTTGTTAAACTCCAATAGTAATTAATTTCAGTAATATATACACATATATATACATATCTGATTAGCATACAAATATGAAAGATGATCTTAACCATTTAACAAATTAAATACTATACATTATCATAAAAATTACTATCGATATTGTTTATTTATTTATTTTTTACTCATTTGGGTCTTCTAGCCATATGTTTTCAAATTAATTGCAACAACACTTGACTGAAGTTATCCACAAGAAAACTAATGAAGACATGCATACATTCAATATATTCGCCCAAAATTAAAATTCCGAGATTTGTAGTATATATTGAAACTTGGAAGGTTGAAATTTATTTAATTTTGACTTACAGGTACAACCTTGAATTCCCGGATATTTATTTGCAAAACTTTATATTTTGTATGCATGCAATTTGCAATAATAATTTCTTTCCACCCCCGACTTTATTAACGGACAAAGTAACTAAAACACAAAATAAGAAAGGTTGTGTGAGAGAATGTTTGATAACAAAATAAAGGTATTTTTTTAAAAAATAGAACTATTAAAAATTATATAAAATGTTCAAATATTCATTCTTTATTTAATCCGTCGATCAATGGGCCGGGGGCTACCCATGCATACAAACAAATATAAATAAAGTGATAAATAAGCGGGAAGCAGAAAAACATTTACAAAAAAAGCCCAAAAAACTATAAGCTGAAAATGGAAAGCAACCAGCTCTAGGAGGACCATCTCCTATATAATCTCATATTCTCTCAACATCTTGGATATATATATATATATAATTTTCCTTACAAGTAGTTATATTAAATTGTGGGAGCAATGAATATATCCCCTCAATCATCAAGTCTTTCTCAAATGACTGTTAATATAGATGAAGTTCATGTCCCTAGTAGATAATTAATTGGATGGCTTAATAATTAGAAAGCCACCTCTTTTATTCTTTAATTTCGTTTGCGTCTTAAGAAAACTGTAGTCCTCTTACTTGGATCAAAATGGATAGAAGAAAGATTCTGTAGAATACTTCTTGTTATAAAGAAATTAAGAAATCTTTATCGGGGAGGGGGAGGGGGAGGGGGAGGGGGGCAATGAAAGCTTTGTAAGGGGGTAAGCACGCAGAGTCGGTCATTGACAAGTACAACACACCCAAGTCAAATACAAGGGGGGGGGGGGGGGTGTTTTTAATTAAATGGATGATCACATTCTAATATTTTATTTTATTTTCTCAAACATTGACTAGAATTGTACGCTAAAATGATAATGCTCAACCAACTAAAAACTGGAGTAAAAGTAATGTCTTGTTAGGAACTTCATGCCGTCGTTTTATAGCCTAAAAATAAAAATGTTTCATGGAGAAAAAAAGAATCACTTGGTCACCACAACCAATTCGTCTCGGTCAAAATCGTTGCTTTCACAAAAAATGTGAAGTTTTCCTTTCATGAGATCATTTGAAAGAACAAAAGTTATAATACAATGGAAGATGACAATAAAAATTACAGAGGAGGGGGACGGGTAACTAATAACTATACTCCACTTATTTCCTCTTGTGTTTATAATTTCAGTACTTGCAAGGCATTTAACTCACATATTCTGTAACGGATTCCATTGGAGATGTAGGGGTATCCAACCTTGTAAGTACTTCAGGTATTCCAGCAGTGTCTCTTATTATCTGCATCCAAGATCAGCAGCAGATGTAACAAGATTCAACTAGTAATGCCAAATGAGGGCTACAATCACAGTTTATTAAAGATTATACAATTGGAAATCCCCTGTAGCTATATGGGTAAGCTTACAGTACAGAAGTACATTCCTCACAAGTTCCTCACGGTTCAAACCCTCGACATAATATCAAAATAAAAATGCATAACGCTGAGGGTCCCTAATCGACGCGTCATTATTACACTGGTTGCTCAATAATTCACATAAATGACATGATCTACCACTAGATGTTGTCGGCCAATGTAATAATGGCAGATCAATTTGAGACCCCTATCACTACTCATCATAATACTCGTTAACCTCGATACATCCCTTTTCCTTTTCTTTTATCAAATTTACTTTGTTCTATGCTTTCCTTGCATTGATAGAACTATGATGTCAGAAAGTGATAATACCCTTCTTTCCCGGATAGAGGGAGTATTTGAATTACGACAAAGGAGAAATAACTTGCATATAGTGAAAATTGACTATAACCTCACCAGATGGAGAAACTGCTTTGTTTCTTTAACACAATAGTCGAGGCTGTCAACATGCATCAAGGAAGAATCAACACTATGACGGCCACAAGATCAGATGGTGAAAGGAAAGAGATGCCTCTTCATGCAAGAGGCATCACACTAACTGAACAATTTGACTCAAAGTTTAATCAGTGGCAGGGGCAAACAGTGTTGGGATCTCAACAAAGAAGAGAGGTTTCAGGAAAACTGCCTGTCTTTGACTTTATCTAGAAAGTGTACTATAAATATTCTCAAGAACACAATACAAGATGCAAAAGATAGCAGGCAGGATTAAGCATAATATGCTTTTGCAGAACAATTGAAATAGTTGTTCTGTTTTCCATGAGAAAAAAAGTCATTTTAGAACGTCTAAGATAATACTCCCTCCGTTCCAAAACAAAATATCTTTATTGACTTTTTGAAGTCAACTTAACACATTTTCAAACTCAAAATTCACATGAATTTTATTAATTTTAGTCGATACAAATATACAATGATAACTATCATAAACTATCTAAAAAGTACTACTCATTGTAAGATTTATTGTTTCGTAGTTGTTAAAGAATCATCTCAATTTTGAGCTTGAAAAATGTCTCAAATTGTCAAAAGTCAATAATGATCATATAAATTGGAACGGATGAATTATTATCTAAAAAATGAATAGGTATAACATGGTCAGGCTGTAAAAGCAGGAACATGGAACACGGGGTAAAATGAATTGAGCATGATAAGCTATGACATGAGATGAGGCAAAATGAGAGAGAAATTTCAGCAGATACTAATATATAAATAAAGATAAAGGTTTGTATGAGCATGACCAATGATGCTCCACTCTTTCCATCTGTAACAATTTTATGCCAATATATGGACTAGTCTGTCCCTTCTTAAAGAAACAACAGGATGATTTTATTTACATATGGTTGTCATCACACAGACCCCATAAATAAAATGCAGCTATTCACTTAAGAACAATAAGAGTCACTACAATAATTGGGTCATATGGCTACTGACTAATGTTTGCATCCTGACAAACGGTCTTGGAAAGAGCAATTCTATTAAGATTATATTGCTATCTACTTATGCAGCGCTATCGTCCAAATAAGAAACTGAAGGGAAACAGATAATTTAAAAAGTGAGTCGATAGTTTATTGTATAAAAAAGTGATAAAAAAAACTTACTAAAATCTCTTCATCAAGATAAGATATCATGAAGAGTCTTTGAAAAGTCCCACCTAAAGTCATAAGAGAACAAACTTAGAACGGAATCACAGCAAGAACTGTACTGTACAAGGAAAAGAAAAGACAAGGCAACAGATAAGTATCTACGTGGTGATTTCTGAGGGGGGAAATGAAGGTATGCATTAGATTTTTTATAAATAAAAAATTTGGGTGCGTGTGTGTGTGTGGATGGGAGGGAATAAATCCAAACCATTTTACTTTGGTGGTTGTCTAAATCCACAGCCAGGATGGAGAAGTCTATATTCTTCTTTGTGGATAGACAAAATAAATCATGAGAATGGACAGAAAGAAGTGGAAACTGAATAAAATAGCTAAATGTGTGATTAGGAGCCAAACCAAAAACAAGTTAAAACAGTCCATTACTTGAATCAAGGATATTGGCATTGATGATTTTGTATACGTTTAAAAATATATAGGCAAAAGATAATCCGATCAAATGCAAACATAGAGGTAATGTTGTCAAAGTTGATGGCAATATGGAAGAATGTCATTTAGTATTGCTTGCTTAATGTTTACAATGATGACGGCAGTTGACTACATCATTGGATAAAAGTGATTTGACTAACATTGACAGAACTACAAGGAGAAGAATTAACAGTGGAAAAGCTATAATAACTAACGATTACGGAGATATATGCTAGATAAATGTTCAAAGCAAATGAATTCATGTACCAGCCCTAAGAGTTTAATATTGATGGTTTGTTGAGTTGACCCAAGGTGAATGTAAATATTTTCCACAAAATAACTTCAGAGATCAGCACAATTTCTAGAAACCTCAACGTGGAATTTAACCAGAGTAATTTCAACTTCAAGTAAGATCATTTGCAACTACAAATTGAATGACCAAAAATATGGCGCACTAGGCATAACGTGATAGGATCAGGCTTAACATTGGCATCAGTAACTAAAAGAAACGTGAAATGCTTTATCACCAAAGAAGAGAAAAGGACACCACAAGGAATTACAGAGTTTAAAGACTATGCAGCACCAGTAAAATGTTATGTTGCAAAGAGCAAAGATCCCTAAAACTGGAGCACTGACAAACATTAATCAAAAGCTTTAAAGTGTCAGATTTTGTATCCCCCATGGGATAGTTTTACTAATGTTACTTAAATCTAAAGATTCAGAAATGTTAATGCTCAATAAACATAATGACATAGTTTAAATATATCAATAAGATGCTCACTGAGAGGAACTTTAAGCCCATTGGTAACAGCATCTTTTATTGGAACAGGAAGTTGTTGCACCGTGGTAGCAGCCTGACTAAAAGCACCTCTTAGCTGTTCAGGTATAGCAGCTTCATCAACCGTAGGAGTTTCAAGTACCCCTTCAGCATATTCTTCTTTCATTCGAAGTGGTCCCTCAACAGATAACTTGGTGAACAAAATGAATTTGCTTTCTATCTGCATTTTACAAGTAAGCACTCAAATTCTGCTAAAATTTGCTACCAGAAATGTCATAATTACTTACAGCAGGAACTATAGTGAAAATAACAGGCAGTTACATTTACTGTAGTATGATTATTACATCATTTTTTTTTTAACAAATTGCTTAAAACTCAAGATTTACAATTTTTTCCAAAAGATTGCAGAACTCTTCTTTTTCTCCCCATGTACCAAACAATGCAAAGTGACATGCTTTCTGCCTTTCCCTCACATTTTACCTAGAAACACGATGGAAAGACACCTTAAAGACCAGCCATCAGAATCCTATCGTTTTCTTCTTTTGCATTGTTGAGAAATCAAAACACACGGACACAACTGTATAAAGAACAAAATAAAGGGACAAAAGATTTACGAGGAAAAAAAAAGTGCAAAAAATCATAGGGAGAGATCTGAGAATTTCACTATTAAAAATATAAGAGGTTACAACAGGGAGTCGTTGTCTCTAAAAACTGTCACACTATGAGATATTCTCACTACCTTACTGAGTTATTTCTCATTGATGCTATGCTTCAAGCTTCAACAGAGTGCTTTTTTTATAAGGGGGGGGGGGGGGGGGGGCAGTCGAGTATGGCTTTAATGCTTGAACCAATTCTTCAACCTCATAACTATTTCGAAGATAGTGGCTACCACTTCAATAATATTGGTCAAGCATTTTAGCAATACTCGGTGCCCCTCCTATAAAAGGAGGAATCTGCAGAAACTTGAAGCAGTGCATCAAGTGAAAAGTAACTCACCAAGGTAGTGAGAATAGCTCAGAGTGTGTGAGAGTTTTGTAGAGTAATCTCTCAGTTAGAGTGACAGTGAGTCCTACTGCAATTTTCCTATATTTGGCATGGTAAATTTCTTTATCTCTCCCCTAGATATTCCGAGTTGGGATTCCCATGAAAATTGTCTCTTTATTTTGTTCTTTACACAAAATTTAGATTCAAAAGAAAACTTTGATATTGGTTGAAGATAATTAGAAATGGAACAAGTGTTAAATTGAGAAAAACAAAAACCCTCTGACATAAACAGTTATTAACACCAGATATTAGCACGATGCAAGTCTCTCAGAAATTTTACCGAGTTCAGTAATTTCAATTGTGCAGTAATCTTTGAATTGCCATCCTTTATCAACACATCCATCTTTGATAAATTTGCAAATGATGAAGGAAATCTCCTGCAACGATTTGAAGTTAGGGATAACACATTTTGCTGCCATTTAATACAACTAAGTTTCTATTAAGGTCATGTTTGGCTTTCAGGACCATATTACAACCTTAATGAAGTATTTACCTGAAGGTACATGTGGAGACTTTGGAGGAACTATAACCTTTTTTCTTTACTTTTCTTATTCAGGGCCTCCAAGCCGGCTTGAAAAATAAGACACTGATGCTACTTAAACTGGAAATTTGGTCTTCTGTAACGTCTTAAAGAGGCTATCCTGTGTTTCACAACTGACTCAATGATTTGATTGAATGCGAACTTAGTAAAAACTTTAATCTCTTGGTCCTTGTTACTATGCCAATTTCTTGAGGGAGTACTTCAACTTATTTCCCCCTTCAGGCATTTAAAACAACAGTCCAATGTTGTTCAAATTAGAGGTAAAACAGTTTGGCCGAGGCAGGAGCAAGCTCTCAAAAGTGTTTAGACTTTTGAGGTCATTTCCCCTTCTTGAGTGTACTTTATGTTTCTTCTCTATCTCTTCTTCTTGTTAATTGTTTATTTCTGCAAATTAATTACCACCCAAATTGGTCTTCGCATGTGAAGTTGAAGCTTAATCTACAAGGTTGATCTAAGACTTATCAGCTTAAGCTTTTTAGTCAAGTAGGTTCAACTACTTATGGGGTCCCCAGACTCCCCAACAGATCAGAAGTAAAAATTTACAGCACTTACTCAAATATAAATTTAGCAGCAAATAATCCTGGGCTTCCTGTTCCAAGCCACTCAAAATTCCACCGCCCTTCCAAAAAGGGAGACCTGAACAGTGAAAACACAAATTACCATCTTATATATGAGATTAAACTTGAAGAAAAACTTTGTCCAACTAAGATCCTACGTTGTTGGCCGAGGTGTCGGATTAAGTCTCTCGAGACCTACTATCCTCTCGTTTACATCAATCCGCTGGATATCTGTCGTCTTTCCAGTGACTAATGCCTCAAAACCGCCAGCATCTTTGAACTGAAGTATACCATCCATAAGTATAATAATGTAAAGATTACGGAAATAGAACCGTAAATATTAGAATTAATGGATCGATAAACTAAGAATACTGCAGTAACTGCATGTGAACGGAACAAAAAGTTCATTCCCTTCTGAAAATTTATCATGTATGAGCAGAAATCACAATAGAGATCTCCAATCAAGTGAACATAAAATAAAGAACTACCACATAAGAAACCTGTAAAAGTAAGGGCCTTTGGTGCTTAGAAGGGAAAACGAGAAGCAATAAACACGTTTTCTAGTTATATGAAATTTTATGTACTCCTCAATTGGAAAAAAAAGCATGAAACACACTAACAAATCGTAGATTCTACTAAGCAACTCCTTGAACTTCAAAATATATATATCGTTCACTAATGTATGTCATCTTAAAGCTTGAAACTTGTTCCGTAGATCATAACTTAAAATGCAAGCTTTTCATTGAAACAAGGTGAAACTACATAACTTCATTCTATTTATGACATGCATGCCTGTAGGATAGGTACTCAAGTTCAAAATGTACCATATCAATGAGCTAAGAATTAAGATCAACACAAAGTTGAAGCGATTAGATAATAACACTTAACATGACTTTTTTCTACATTAAAAAATTAAAAGTTCATTCCCATTTAGTAGATACAACAAACTTTTTTGAAGATTTTGCTAAATAGTTTTAAACTAGGCAGCTAGGCTAGAAGATTATATTAATTAGAGAAATAGATATCAGACTGAGTACTTTGTGGGACCCAGTCCATATTAGGGGCACATACATCAAAACCACTCACTACTCACTAGTGCGTAAACAAAGAAGCGTATGGACCACTCAAAGAAGAACACACGACCGGGAGCCATGTGATCTTAGATGACACATAGACCACTAGGATAATGACACATGTCCAAATTGACGGATTGACATAACATGGCTTCTCAGATGCCTGGGTACTCGAAATTAACAGGGATCTTGGAATTCTTGAGAAACAGAGTGGAAATTGAAACACTGAACATCTTTGGGCTACAAGCAGAAGACTCAAATGATATGGGATCATTGATTAAGGTATTCCATTGGTGGTGGAGAAGATAGGATTGAGAGGAGGGACTAAACACTTCGTCTTTTCCTCTCGTCCGAGAATGACCAATGAGAGCACATGGAGCCCATTTGGGCACGTGAACCACACATGATCTAAGGGTCCCAATTTTATAAGTACTCTCATTAATGACATTATAAGTAAGAACTTTTTGTTACAAGACTTATTATTCTTTGATACTTTCCAGAGTTAGGAGAACTATGGCAATACTAGTTAAGACATTCTTGCATGTTTCCTCCTATTTTTCGGACTTAATCCAAAGATCCAATTCTTCTACAGTTTCTCGCCTACTCTTTTACATAAATTAGAAACCCTAATTGTAACTCTAGATCTACAACTTTCAAAAGAGATATCATATGGTTGTATACAATATTCTAAAGGTGGACCTAGGTGGCGAAGGGGGCGCCTAGTGCCTAAGCATTTATCCAAACGATTTTATTTCTTAGTTTTATAACTATACAAAGCATGTATTATATGTGAAGATCCTTAATTAACCTGAAAATTTATCAAGAAAACAATGCAATACTAAAATATAAAAAATTAACTTTGTTGGGTAACAAAGCACAATATCGGTACTTTAGACCCCAGAGCACCTAAGCGGATTAGGGTCAATTTGAGGCAGTTGGGTGCAACCGATTAAGCCTAGGCAGGTGCCTAGAAGGATTTATAGAACACTGGTTGTATAAGATTCAATCCCAAAGTAAGGACATTATATACTTTTAAGTGTAAATCTTAGCAATGACTCAGAATTGGAATTACTAGAAACATTACATTCACAAAATTATAGCACATTAAAGATATTTTTAAACAAAAAAAAAGAGAAGAAAAAAAAATAGAACAACTTCAACATCTTGTTTCTCTCCACTACACCGAACAAGCTATTAGTTAATTTGTTCCAAAAAAATATATTAACCAATGTATATACACACTCACTCATTCTCTAACACACACATATATGTACAGATTGAGTTAAGCTGCATTTTTAACATCCACTAACTAACTAATAAAAACAATTTTTCAACTAAATATACAATTTTATGGACCAAAATTGGTGCAAAAAAAAATAGAAATTAATTAATTAATAGCTATTACATATTCAAATGTGAGAAGAAGTAATAAGACCGAGAGAATTACAGCGAGAAGAAGCGATTCTTTAGCAGAGAGTCTCTCCATTTCCTTGGCATAAGTCGCGGATGCCCCTTGAACAGCCTGCTGTACCATTGCTCTGCAAACTCTATACTTGTCCATGTTCCGACCAATTTTCTTTCCATTGTAGATTTTCTGACCATTTTCCGGGAAAATAGTGAGGGAAAGTACGGAGGAAGTAGTATAATAAGAAATAGAAGAAGAGAAGGAACATAACCCAGAAAATGTTGGCACTAAGCCTTGAACTGAACAAGCCATTGATTGAATCACAAATATATTGAAGTGTTTAGATCTTTAAATCGAAGAAAGATAATCCCTAAATTTCTGGTTGTAAACGAGGATGACCATGGAAACTGAATTAGTTATTTGTCTGTTTGTTCCTAAAGGTCGGTAGCAGAGAGAAAGAGAAAGAGAAAGAAGGTCGACACTTGTCGGGCCAATTTTGTCAAAAGAAAAACTAGTACTACTACTACTCATTACTGATTCAGATATTTAGGGAGCCTGGAGAGAAGATAGGTGGCTTTGCCGAGGCAATTTCGTCCAGAAATATTTTCCAGATACTAAAAAAATTAGGAAATTGATATTTTCATTTTTTACTTTTTATTTTTTATTTTTTATTTTTTATTTTTTAATCTTCAAAATTTATTTTGGTACATCGCATCCATTATTATTTTCATTCCAACTCTTTTCTGTCAATAATTTTTGTAACAATACTACTATCACATAAAAAAAATTACATAATATTCACATACATACATGTATATTCTCGCGTGACATGTGGAACCTGCAATATATATGTATATGTATGTGAGTATTATGTGAGATTATTTATATAATAGTAACATTATTTTAATTTTTGCTACTGATTTATTAAATTTATATAAAACAATAGTGTGCTGTGAAATTTTTAATTTTTAAGTCAGTCTCTCCACCTCATCGGATAGTCTTATTTTATTTTTGGGTTATCTTAACATGTGCCCTAAGGGCACATACTAAATATAAAGTTCAAGAGAATATTCTCTTGAATTATGTGTATATTCTCTTATTTCTGCATTTGCACCAAGTTTAAGGGAATATACACACAATTCAAAGAGAATATTCTCTTAAACTGAATGCTTAGCATGTGCCCTTAGGGCATATGTTAAGAAATTCTTTTATTTTTAAGTCAAAATTGAAAAGAGGATTGTACATTTTCAGATTTTTGGGTATCGAAGTGTGAATGTATCAAAACTTGAGGGTCAAACTTGCACTTCACCCTTAATTCGCAAAAGAATATTAAGCCTTCCATTATTTGTCGGGGTCTAACCCTTTTTCAGACTTTCAGTGTTTCCCGCCATGGCAGCCATGGAAGTAGACGCAGTGAACCTCCAAAGAAAGCAATCCCTTTATCAATCCATGGTATAATCCCCAATTTTTAGAGATTTTCTTTCATATTATTCAACTGTCTGTTTTGTTTTAGGTTTCATTGAATTGCAATTTTTTTTCCTGTAATTTGTTTTAATCTGACTATTTTCGTTTTCGTTTTTTGGGTTTAATTTGGTAAGGATGAGGGATTTGAGATACAGAAGGAGATGTATAGAGGCCAACAGTACAGTCAGATATACTTTGCTCGGCTCCACCTGATGAGAACTCTCATGTACTCTCTCATTCCTAATTGGAAACCCCACTTGCCCGGTATAGCTCTCCCTAATATTTTAACAATTTATTTTCAAGTCCGCATTTTTATACTGTGGAAGTATTTCTCTTCTTCTTTATTTTCAATTTTATATTTTTTAAACATTCATTGTTGGGTACTTTGAGCTCTTTATTGTTAGGAGATTCCAATAGATCCTTTTTATATTTAATTTAGAAGTTTCAGTTGAAATCAAGTTAATTGGATGCTTTTTAGAGGAAAGTTGAGAATTTAGTTTTAGGTAATTTATTCACAACTATAGTTAGTATCCAGTGGATATTTTGGTTCACTAGTTCATGTATGGGTTTAATGATTCCTAGTGTTCTTGTTTGTGAATAAAAAGTTTGGTGTTTTTAGTTTGTATTTTCATACCTTTCCTGGAAGCCTTAGGGTCAAGAAAATGCGTCTAAGAGGTCATATAGCTCTATAATGTACATAATTATGTGGGTTTTTGTGCTACTATTTATACATAATTGATTGTTCATAAGTAAAAGAAAATATACAGTTGACACTTGGTTTAGGGCAGATTTGAGAAAGACAGGGTTTAAAAACATTAAGAGGCATTTTGCGGTGCAGGTGCTGTGACAAAATCTTAGGTTGTTTGTTGACTGGAGCAGAAATTTGTTAAGTACATTTTGATGAACCTTGGGTGATGTGGTTAAAGGGTTGACTAGATTTTTTGTTCAAGACTTTCCTAGAAAAAGTGGGACACAATCAAATTGAACGTGTAATCTGCTAAGTTCCCACCTTCTCTCCTGTAAGATTTTCTGTTTTCATTTTTCTGGGTACTTTTTAGTTTTTTCAGATGTCATGTATTGGGAGTAACGAATTGGCGCTCGCAATTATGTAGTAATAGGGGCAGGGATTTAGCAGCAATTAATAAATTGAGTTCTATCATGTGTCGAAAAAAATAAATCTAATGACACTATTATACTGCAGTTTGTACAGTATTGGGACTGGAAGAAGGCAAGGAGTGCATTATTGTTGGAACCCTTTACAAGAACATGAAGCTCAAACCTTGCGTTCTTGACGAGTACTCTAAGGAGGTATTAATGTTGGTTAACAAGATTCTATATTTCTTCCATTTTGTTTAGTTTCTGGCTATGATGGCAAGTTATTGAATTTTTCTCTTTTTTCTTTTCTAAACATACAGAGATCAGCAACCCCGCTTGTAAAACCTCACAATTTTGTGCACTCAGATGATTACTTGGTTCTTGAAGACGAGAGTGGAAGAGTTAAACTCCGTGGCACTGTGCTCTCACCTTCTGTATACGTAACAGGTCTGTATCATGATATCTTGATAAAGTAGGAAATCAATATCTCCATTTGGACACATGTTTCTAACTCATGGAAAGTAGCAGATTTTTTTGGGTCAGCTAGCAAATGTGTGAGGCTTATTATATATGGTGCAGTTGTCCGTCCTTATATTCAAGTATATATTGGGAGGGGGGGGAAACAGATTTGCAAAAACCCAATAAACAGAATGTGTGGAAATATCAAATTGCAATGTAATACATGTGTGTATCAGGAAGAAGTAACACGACATGAAAATATCAGTGTGGGTTGGTTTCAATGGGGCAGTCTTGTTGGTGGTCATGGAGAGCAGTGGCAGAGGTGGGATCTGGTGGTGGTCTTGGGAATCAAGGTTGTTTTTTTGTTTCTTGTAGGGGTTGCGGACAAAGAAAATAATGGTTTAAAATGATAGATTCCACGGCACGCTTGCGTAAGGTGGTCGTCTCCTGGATCGTTTCTAGCAAAGTCATAAGGTGGAACGTTCACGACGCTTCAACCCTTTGTCTATATAGAAACGAGAACCTTGATACAATCGCTTGTGCAAGGAAGTCTGGGTTGAATGAACACTAATGACACATAAACTCCATACTTATATGAAGCAGTAACCTCAGTAAAATCGACAATTGATACGGAAGAAGGCGTCACACACAACTATGAATTGTTGTATAATAAGTCAAAATTAAATCTCATAGAAAAACTAAGAATAACTTAGGGATTTTTCAAAGAACCAAAAGAAGAGAATAATCTCACAAGAATTTTATTAATTTGAATTGTATATATTACATAAGTCATGTATCCTATTTATACTAATAACAATAAACCCTAGTCCTATAAGGAATAACAAATCAAATTGAAAACAAAATCCTAGCTAACAAATTAATTTGGAAATCAAATCTTATCTAACAAACTTCCTAGTTACATTAGAATTGTAAAAGATTCTTAAAATATTGCATAAGATCTGAAAAATGCGTAAAAACTTGTTGCCTTGAAATCCGTGCATGACGCGACAACGCCAAGATTGGTCTGGGAAACGGCGCAGTAGCGCCAGACCTCAAAGAGCGTTATGCGTCTGCTGTTGTGGCGCGGCAGCGCCGGGTTGGCAGAAACTCCCATTTTATTTCTTGATGTTTTGTTAAGTCTCAAATGTGATTCGTTGCTCTCCTTTCACTTCCTCCACCAAACTTAAATCTTTGTGTGGACCAAATTAATGGGCTTAGAAACATATCCCATAACGAATGTCTTGTCATGTGACTTGAATCCTTTGCCTTTATTTCGTACATTTCAAACTTGTGTTGTCGGCCTTTAGCTTGTAATCTCTTTTCCATTCTTGGACCTCCACAATGTCACGTGATTGCTAATCCCTCCACGAATTGAAACATATCTTTGTAGAGAATTAAATGACATGAACAAACATGGGTTTGATAACTTGGCTTGCATTGATTTGGTCTTACTAAATGTATTATATCTAGAAATCTCAAATCATCTAATTTATCATTCACTCACGATTCACTTGAATTAAGCTCCATTTTAAGTAACCTTGAACAAATCTCAGCCCAATTACTCAAGATCATTTGATGAACCCCTGGAATTTGAGTTGAGTAATGAATGTTTGATGCGAGCCTGATCAGGATGCTATCATAAAATATGTTTTTAGTTATGCCAATGGGTCCTACCCCCAACTCTAACTGAGAAGTTGAGTCCTTTCTTTTTCAGAAAAAGAATAGAATAAAGAGTCTATAACATGTATTGATCAGAGGATCATTGGTCAAATTTTACCACAATGGAATTAACCTTCACTTAATTTTTCTTCAGGGAATATAATTTGATAACCTTAGTTTAACATCCTATGATCAAATCTAAAACCTAGCTTTAGGTGACATAATGCCCCCCCCCCCCCGACACTCCCCCGGGGAAACTCTTAATATGACCATCTATCCGTTGGTAGAGCAAATTGTGAAGAATAGAAGAAAGTGGCTACATAGAATATTTAGGTGAGAAATGTAGCTAAATTGCTACTAACCTAGTTTACATTGTTTGTGGCAACGAACTTGTTCTATGATTTGTATCAGATGATGTTTCATGAAACGTTGTGAGACTGTGTTGTTTTAGTCAATTAGCATGACATCTTCTTTCCCTGTATATGTCACAATTGCAAATAGTAACCCAGCAAAGCAATATTTTGAACCATGATGTAGCAGCCTTGATTATCTTGCTGGATTTAGTAGCGTAAGAATTCAAATTGTTTTAGCATAACAAGCTCCATGCATTTCTGGTTTTATGTGATACATTTGGCAGGGATTGTGGTTGCCTTGCATGGAAAAGAAACTGGTGCTGGAGATTTTTTTGTTGAGGATATCCTTGAGGCTGGGTTACCACCGCAGTTAGAGCTACCACATAAATCGGGTATTGTAGAAATACTAAACATTTATGTCTTCTCACTGACAACTGTTCCCTGAGCAATCACCAATTGAATAAATTTGCATGTTTATTAATAAGCATCATGCCTAATAATTTATATGGATGGTACATGCTTTCTACTCCATTGAGATAATTGTGTGGCTGTTTATGTTACACGGACTCTTCACTTTGCCCTAAAGTACCTATGTCTGACACTCGACACTCTGACAAAGGGTATGGCTACTGGACACTTCATTTTAGTGTAAAAAAATGACGAAATTGAGTAATACCTTTGTCTGCACTCCATCTGAGTACGTGTAACATAGGTGATTGTACCATTGGATGGTATTTAAGTGACTGCAGATGGATGTCACAATTGTTCGAAATGTAATCCGATCTTTTAAATATGTGGTAAAATTTTATTAGTACATGATAAAAACAATTATTTTTTAAAACCAAAGCAGT
The DNA here is from genome assembly GCA_020205555.1 of Panax stipuleanatus. Lineage (NCBI taxonomy): Eukaryota > Viridiplantae > Streptophyta > Magnoliopsida > Apiales > Araliaceae > Panax > Panax stipuleanatus. The sequence continues at coordinate 140,734,102 of CM035122.1, read as the reverse complement.
AATTAATAATATAAAAGTATAAAAATGTAATCTTGAAAACAGAGTTTAAATTTACAACCTGACATGAGATGTATAGGTTACCGGCCCAAGGTAATGCACATGAAGATCTGAGTGAAGGTACATGGCTTGTTCTAAAATCTTAATTCCCTAAATAAAACTACTAAATTTCTAATATAATAAACACAGCTGAATTTGATAAAACTTCCATTTTGAACTTTTTGGGCTTCATCGGGATTGTTCAGCTAGCCATTTCAAAGTGTGAGGTATTCTAGTGTACCAAAATCCAATGATGAAGTCTTCAAAGGAGTGTCACTGGTGAATTGAGAGTTGGTACTATTTGCTATCATTTTCCTTGACATGATAATTATTATTTTATCGAGTTCTTTCACGCGTGGTCAATTTTTGGGAGTTGCCTAAAATTGTAAATCCCAACAGTATCTCGATCAGTGATTGTAAACTTTTTTTTAACTGCTTAATGTGACTGCGCAGGAGAAGACAAATATGTCGTTTTTGTATCGGGGTTGAATGTGGGAAGCAGCTCTTCTAACCCTCTCCAATTTCAGCTTCTTGTTGACTACATAACAGGACATCTTGGAGATGAGAAGGTTGATTCAGTTTTGTGCTGTATTTCTTTTCACCCCTTTTTTGCCTAATATTGATCTGTCTCTTATATTGCTTTACTGCTTATAATATATCAATCGATCAGGAACAAAGTATTGCAGCTCAAATAGTTCAAGTAGTGATTGCTGGTGATTCTGTTGAAGTACCTCATGGTCTTCTTAATGGTCAGGTAAACCTCTGAGCTCTCAGTTGTAAATTAACCTTTTTAACTGGCGTTATTGGTCTTTCTCCGAGATTGCTTGGTTTTAAACTATGAAGAATTAAAAGTTTGATTGGGCACTCTAATTTGTATCTCTTTCTTTCTTTTCTTCTCTTTCTTCTGGAAAGAATTTCAGATGCATATCTGAAGGTTCTTGTTAGTGGCACTTATATTCCGTGCATTTTTTGTATTAGTACTATATTGCTTAAGCTTCGAACTATAGCTGTATAGCAGTAACCTATCTCCTACTTTGCTATTGACTTATACTTTCCTTTCATTCCCATGGACATGATATATACCTGGAATACAGCATTGTAGGAACTAGCCCTGCCTCTGTTCCTAGTTACTCATCTAACTCTCAAAAGAAAAAAATTTATCTTTTTCCCGTTGGCAATAAAATATGAGATTAACTGTTCAGCATTTTGGGTATTATGGTTGACTTAATAAAATAATACAAATACAAGATAAATACAAATCATTACAAATGAAGAATAATTAAATAAAAGGGAATTATTAACTAATGTTAATTATTTAAAAACAATAAATCAAATTAATTAATCTCATCTTCTCCATTTAAAAACAATAGATCAATCCCTCTGTCTGTACCACCACCAGTCCACACTACAACTTCACCACCACCATCAAACTAAATTCTCCTTTTTCTTTTCTTCTATTTCTTATCCTTCTTCACAGTTCACACTATGAAATACAAATCTACCATTACTATCAAATAAAAGAGAATATGACGGTTAGATCTAAGAGAACACTGATAAAAAAGCATAAGTGTGAGGCTTCAAATCTGAGTGTCTCACTGTTTATTGATCTGGATTTATTCCTAGATCTGATTTCTTCATTTTTCTTTATATTGTCAATCTCATATCATCTTTCTCTCTATTGCCAACCCCAAAATTTGATTCTTTCTGTTTGCTATGTTTGTTGGCCTGAGGGCGGTGGTTGTGAGGTTGGTGTTGCTTCTGGGTGAATGGTTGGACTATGCAGTATTGGGTATTGACGGTGACAAGCGGCGTGCGGTGAAGGAGAGAGAATTTAGGGATAAAGAAAGAGAGGGAGAAAACTCAGTGGGGTCAAGTGCCCCCTGCCCCTTACTTAGATCCGTCCCTGTCCATTCCCCCATGGATGATTTTCAAGTTCAGCCTTGTTCACCATGCTGTCCCTCTATAATCACATCTCCATCACTACTATAATATCAACTCATACAGTAATTCTTAAAATGAAATTATTCATAATTCCAAGTAAAAAAATAAAAAAAAGAATTTTAACATTATTGGTTTATCCATACTGAGCATAGCTTGCTTATGTTGTATGTTTCCATATCTAGGTTCAATATAAGTTCCCTGAACTATAGGCACGAGCATATGGTCTTTTATTAATAGCTGGCAATAATTTATTTCTCTCTATGGTGAATTTACTTGTGTGCAGAATTTGGCTTCCAAGGATCAATCTAGATTGTGTGAGCCAATCAAAGAGGTGGATATCTTGTTGACACAGGTAATTTCATCAATATTTTTCAACTTTGATATCAGCGTGAATCAAGATTTTAGTTATTTATTATTATGTGCAGATTGCTGCAAGTATACCTTTAGATATCATGCCAGGACCAAATGACCCTGCTAATTTTGCCTTGCCACAGCAGGTTTCACATCCTATAATCTATATTTCAGTGACGTATATTTCACATAACAGTTGATCTATGCATGATATCATTCTATTTTCCAGCCTCTACATAGATGCCTTTTCCCTGGGTCAGCATCCTATAACACTTTTAGATCCTGCACTAATCCTCATTTTTTTGAGCTTGATGGTGTCAGGTAATATACATAATTTGATTATAAACATTGCTCATAAATTATTACCAGAATTGGACTTATGGTTCCTTGGTGTTCATGTGGGCTTCAGATTTCTTGGAACCTCAGGTCAGAATATTGATGATCTTGAAAAATATTCTGAGGGGAAAGATAAACTTGCATTTTTGGAAAGGACACTGAAGTGGAGGCATTTAGCACCAACAGCACCGAATACCCTTGGTAGAACTTGTACATTGTATTATGTCTATTTATTCTTGTGCTTATCCTTTCAACTCTATATTGTATTTGTATTTCTTGGAACTTGTGTATACAATTAGCAGACCATTTTGTGTGAATTAATGTGGTGGGAGATATCACAACGAATCAATAGGTTCTTATATCGAAAGAATCATACTACATATGAAATCATTTGATTTTGTCTTATTGATGGTTACATTGACACACACAATATCCTTCTTTACAGGTTGTTATCCCTTCACTGATAGGGATCCTTTCTTTATGGAGAGCTGTCCCCATGTTTATTTTGTTGGCAATCAAGCTAAATTCGAGACCTGTTTGATAACGGGTACTTCCAATAAATATCAAGTTGTCCTTCATTAGTTTCCTTTTAACATTTATTTTGATAACAATATTAATAGTAAGGTTTTGAGTTCAGGATCAGAAGGGCAGGTGGTAAGACTCATTTGCATTCCGAAATTTAGTGAGACAGGCGTTGCTGTTGTGGTAAGCTCTTACTTTCTCTCTCTCATTTCCAAAAGTTGCTTGGAACTAGGACAGAGAAAAACCCACAACATGTATCTGGGGAGCTTTTGCCTACCCACCTCAGTTTCAAGAACAGATAAATGCATAAATAATAGATAAACATGAGAAAGCAACCTATTAAGCCTCTAAGAGTGTTAGCATAAGTTTGAGCACTACTAGTCTACTACTTCCTGCAAATAATGCCAATATGAAGGTCAGCACCTCCTCTAGCTCTTTAAGTATCCTCAGGGTCTAAGGCCCACTTTCTGCATATAACCTGAATTCATCAGTCTTGAGCCCATCCATTTGGAGATGCTCAGTTCAAAAGGTTTTAGCTTGGTTGCCATGAAGGTTGTGATTCTTAATGGAAATTTGGAGTTTGATTCTAGATAGGGGACCCACATTTGCAAGAGTGGCTCCTGAGTCAATGGGTTATGTTAATCTAAAAGTAAAGTTAGCCAGGGCCAGGGTGTAGGGATAATCCTATAATACCTTGTGCACAAAATTTCCGGAAGAAAAAGAGTCATGAAATGAGAATCCTAAAATTGATTCAATTGTGATGTGAATTTATTTTAATTTAAAACAGTTTTGTACTTAGTTTTACTTTTTAAGTAGTTTACAATATTAATTATTTCATTAAAATAAAAATAAAATAAATTCACTTCAATTTTGAATTTTAAATTTTGCAAATTGACTTGGAAAAAAGAACAAAATTAATGGGGCTCTTTTAGTGGAACAGAGGGAGTATATTGCATTTTCATTCTGATGATCAATCTGATAACTAATCTTATCTTATTTATTTGATTTTAATTTACTTCGAATGTCATTTCTATGCTTGTTATGCTGAGGTCCTTATTTTTAAAGTATGGATATATCTATTTTACATTAAAGTTGGTCGACGTCATAGATTTACAGATTGTTTTCTGTGTGTTTTGCCTTTGTTGAGCTGTGCTGGCATGCATATATGTTTTATTTTGTTGTTTCCTAGTATGTAATTTGTGTTTAAAATTTAAATAACAGAGTTGTTTTGAAGTACTGTATTAAATTTGGCCACTTATAATTCTCATGTATATGAGAATCATGGCAGCATTTCTACTTTATATGCAAATTTCTGTAGTTTTAAGTTAACTCGAGAATTTGTGATTATACTAAATTACTCTTCTATTTTTTAATAAAAAGAAATGTCTTTGCACTTGTGATTCACCTAGTTTAATATTGATGACAAGGGCTTGTTTGCTGACATTTTGTATACAAGCATTGAAGTTCTTTTATTCTGTTGTGTAGCTGAATATGAGAAATCTTGAATGTCATGCTCTCAGTTTTGGGATGCAGCTCAGCTCATAACTGCAAGGTATGAGATTCTGTTTATTTAGAGACGTATACTTACAAAGTTTACATAGTTTTTTGTTAGATTATAAATATTTTACGTACAGCATGTGTTGGCCACACCATTTACTGAGGAAGTTTGTCACCCCAAGTGAGTGTTCAAACTTACGCTCTAAAATTTGGACTTGGGCACAAGTATCTTTCGACTTTGTTTCTGAAGAATCACTCAAAAGAGACTGGCCAGAAGATGTTACCTTTGTTGAAGCTAAGCACATCCTTCTCTTAAATGTTTGATCAAGATCCAGTAGCGCGTCACTTGTCTATGTAGTTAGTGATTAATATATACGTTCGTCAACACTGATGCTTACCATCTTGTAACCATTACTGACAAGCTGATTCTTGTTTTCCCCGTCACCCTGTTATGTAAAAGTAAAATCTTCCGAACCATACAAGTAGCCTGTAATTACTTTTTACCCGTTTGTGGGGCCTTGTGTTGTCGCCCAACTTTGGTAGTTGCCCGATGAGGTGGAACCCCACTGCTGGACGTTATATATATATTTTCACAATCCACACGGTTCCCTCTCGAGAGTAAGGTGGCTGCTATATGAGAGGAGATCATGTGAAAATATTAAAAAACACTTGTGGAAAGTAGTGCTATCCTCGTATGAAATTTGTTTCTGAAGAATGGAATGCACTCTCAGGGTGTTTGAATTTTATCCGTCTCCTATACTATATTTAGATTGAGTTCAGGCATATTCACCACAGCTCTCCATATGTTCAAACTCTTATATGGGGTTTCACTTGTGCCCAAAGTCAGCATATATTGGTAGACCTTATGGTCTATGAAATACTGTAGCATTGATTGCACACTGACCTACAACTGCAAAACTATCTCAAGTTCTCAAGCTTGGAGGTCGAGGACCTCGAGGTATATAACATATATATATATATTTAGAGAGAGAGAGAGAGGAGAGAGAGAGTTTGTTTCAGCTTTTTCTTGACGGTCAGCTTCTGGTTTCTGAGAAGTCGATACAAGTGGTGGTTGTTTCAGCTTTTGGGTTCAAAAGCTATCAAAAGTTAGAAGTTGAATGAATATAAGTATCTTAATGCATACAAAAGCTGGAAGTTTGAATCACCTATTTAAGTGCTCCTCAAATCAACTTCTCAATTCTTACTAAAATTATATTATTTATTTATATTACATATTACAGTCCATTTCAAGGGTATACCGCTTTATTTTTAAATACTATGCTCATCACTTTTAGCGACGGACCGGGCGACGGTTCGATACGTCGTTGTAGAACAGATAAACAGTTTATATGTTATGGGCCTTGTGGCGACGGTTCGATACGTCGTTAAAAACTAAAACGACGATTCTCTAATATACGCGACGGATTGAACTGTCGTCCGATTCGTCGTTAAAGGTGATGAGCAAAGTATGATCAAGGATATGCCCTTATCTTTTTCACCACACATTATATAATATATATATATATATATATATATATAAGTATTTATATTAATGTAATAATATTAATACTATATTTTTATATATTCTTAATAAAATTATAGTCTAGATTTCTCCCCAACTCCCCCCCCCCCCCCCCCTCCCCCACCCTTCCCTTAAAATTGAAATATAACAATATAATTTATTTTAAAAAAATAAAATTTTATTCACATAAATAAATTTGTGTCCGCATCAAGGGAGTTGCATCTCCTTTTGGGAGTTGCATCGTTATCATTATCTAGTCAGAAGCAGGAACATGGGAGGCGCCTATTAACTGACAAAATAAATAAATAAATCTAATTTTAAACCACCTAATGAATGAATAAATAAAAAGCTTAGTACCAAAATAATTGGTTCTGTTCTTTCCCAACGGCTATAATACCAGTCCTAAAATACAAATAATTCACCACCATCACTCTCCCCAACGGTTCATTTCCTACATAATACGGCAGCTCAGACAAATTCCCCCCAACCAATATATCCATTTCCACCCCATTGCAATATCACATTCTCTCTCCAAAAATATCATCTTTCTCTCTCTAAAAATGGAGATTGATTCAGCTGCTAGAGTTCAGCACCTAACGAAAGCAACTTCAGACGAACTGCTGAGTAAATTTGCTGAAGTGGGTTCTGAGTCTGATAAAAATAATAAACCCACCGATGTTAAGGAATTGCGCTTGTCAAAACGCCAGAAAAGAAGCAGAACAAACCCTGATGCCGGCGGCAATTGTGAGAGTCCATCAAATTGTGGTGCCAGTTTAGCCGAGAGGAAATCACTTCTTCCTCCCTCAAGTCGGAGATCGGCGGCACTGATTCGCCAACTTGGAATTGGGAGGGCCAAGCTCAGGGCAAGGAATCTCAGAAACAAGTCCATTTTTGGAACAATTGAGAAGGTCAGTTAACGTATACCTTAATACTCCATTCTTCCCGAACTATAAGATTCAAACTCAATAATAAGAGATATTTTCAAATTCATAATTGATTCATCATTCATCTAACTTTTGAAAATGAAAAACTTGTAATTGGTACTAACTTTTAGATAGTTATACAATTTTCAAAATTATAGCCGGAATAAAATGAGTTCATATCAATTTTGAGTTCTCAAATTGACTTCAAAATGTATCCTATATTAGTGGGCACTCCAACTATTTGATTTTTTGATTGATTGAAAATTGTTCAGTGCATATGATAGTAATAGGTTGCAAAGTAAACTATAAATAATTAATTTATACTTGATCATGTTTGGTGGTTGAAAGTTGAAACTTAATTACATCAAAGAGTGTAAGGGATAAGTATATAAACGTACATGAGGTGGATTATTTCAGCGCGCTTAGAGCCAAAATAAATGTTTAGGTGTATTTGGAACCAATCTACCTGCTTTCTGCTTAGCCACGAAAAAGCAGTGGGCATGTAGAGGCTTTAGAGCGGTGAGACAAGAAGAGGGCAAAATCTGTCAGGCTGTATTACTCTATCTTTGGATAAGTAAGTGACAAGAAAAGAAAATATTAGTTAGGACAGAAAGAACAAGAAAATAACTGAAAGGAGGATAGTGGTAACTTTAATCTTGTGGAAAATGGAGGGGAAGAAATGGAAAAAGATTATGTTGTTTAGATAAGATGAAGATAGAAAAAGAAAGGAGAGAATACAGTACTTTATTTTGTGAGTATAAAGGAAAAAATGTTAGTACAAGTATGATGGTAAATTGAAAATCATCAACTACGCTTTCTTTTCACTGCTAATGCTTTACGTTTGAGGAAAGAGAAAAATGAAAAAGAGTGTTTCAGGGGACTTATAAATCTAGTTTCCACTTCTCCTCTATCTTTCATATGATCAAATTTAAGTTTTAGAACCCTCAAACCTTTTTTATCCTTCCAATTCCCTCAATCCACGAACCATGTAAGTGATTGTGGTCAAATTTAGGGAATAAAGCATGGGGTGCTCCTATTGCCAAAGTAATTTAGTTGCTTCCAAGAATAAGTCTTACTATCCATGACATCTACTAATTGTCTTTATTCGGGAAGAAACCAAAGCCACTTTGGCAATAGGTTACTTCCTGAAATATACACATCCTAAAATATGATACCTATGGGGATAATTATGATGAGACAAGAAGAGAACAAAACCAGTGTGGCTGTATTACTCTATATTTGCATAAGGAAGAGCAACAAGAAGGGAAAAGATTAGTTGGAGAGAAAGAACAAGAAAAGAACTGAAAGGATAATGGTAGCTTTAATCTTGTGGATAATGAAGGAGGGAAGAAATAAGAAAAGATTATCTTGTTTAGATAAGATGAAGAAAGAAAAGAAAGCGGAGAATACAGTACTTTATAATGTGATTATAGAAGAGTAGAGGAAATTGAAATCATCGACTTCCCTTTCTTTTTCTTTCTAAGACTATGGGCGTTTTAGGGGACTTATCCCTCTAATTTCCACTTTTTTCCTTTGATTCTACAAATCTAATGTAAGTTTTAGAACCCTCAATCCTTTTTGTATCTTTAATTCTCTTAGTCATATGTGATTGTGGTTCAAATTAGGGAATTAAGCATGGGGTTTTCCATTACTAAAGTTTTTTGTTTGCTTCCAAGACTGTCTTTATTATGTGTGGCATACTACTTGTCTTTGCTAGAGAAGCAAACAAAGCAAGTTCGGAATTAGTTACTTCATGAAAGATAGACGTCCTAACAAATGGTATGTGAATAAAGATTCCAAGCTACCATTTTTTGTTGGGTAAATTTTGGGTTACCATAAACAAGTATGTGTTCACCCGGGGTGGGGTGGGGTGGGTGGGGGTGGGGGGGGTGGGGGTCATAGTAGAGAGAACAGTGCAATGGACGGTCTAATGTACTGGAGAGGATCTTTCTCCTTAACTCAACTAGATACATGCATTTACTTATTTACATATGACATATGGCGGGGGCGGGGTTGGATGGACATTTGCAAGTCTGTGTCATAGTAGAGAGAACAGTGCAATGGACGGTCTGATATACTGGAGAGGATCTTTCTTCTTAACCCAACTAGATACATGCATTTACTTATTTACATATCACATATGGCTATTCATATGCTGTTGTTGAGGATAAGAGGACAAAGCATCTGTGATTATGGTTAAATTAAGGGAATTAATGGTATGGTCTTCCTTTCACCAAAGTAGATTTATCTGCTTTCAAAACTATTCTAAATTTCTAATCTTACATAACAAACCCCACGATCTCATTGGACTCCATTTTCTTGTGAAACCTAACACATTCCTCCCACCTATGTGTTTGCGTTAAATCTCCAAATATTCCGCTCCTTTATTTGGTCATTGAGAGATAATGTTTCTTCATTCTCATGTGATCCACGTGGAACCGTATTCTAAAAGCAATCAATAACTCTAGCAATTGTTAAAGGACAATATTTGACACTTTTATAGAAGGTTAGACTGCCAATTTGACAAGATACTCAAATGGTGGAGATGCTAATATATTCCACTTTTCTTCCATCCAATTTGGTCGAGTGCCATTTTCTTTTTGTAACATTCTCAGTTCTGCTAATATGTTCTCTTATTTAATAACTGATTTGATGGAGCTAAAAGACTGAATGAGGGGGAGATGTGAATAGCAGCATGTTTAAAACTTATAGTTTCTTTCCATTAACTTGATGTGGTCATTGAAGAAATACTCTATGGGAGCACATCATAACCATCACCATATTGTGTAATCTATTACTGAAATTCTAAGTTCTTTTAGTGTCCATGGCCAGTAGTGGTTATCTCAAAATCTTTATTTTATCCGTGAAGATCCATCTGAGAGAAGTTTTCAAGTTTCTTCGTATTGTTCAGGGGATTAATTTATTCCTCTGTTAGACCTCATAATAGATAAGAGCATTTGTAATCCATTTAGGAAGGGGCCTTGCTAGATTTGGGTGTTTGAATTCAACAAACGAGAGGCTGAAGCATGTGATTGGAGACGGTTTCATCCTTGTTGCACAGCTCCTATCCCTCCATCGTTTTTCATATACCTCCATCTTTTCTGACTCCAGCATTAGAATAAGCATGTACCCTGGTGCCAATGTAGCATTGGTCTTTCTCACCATCCTTTTTATGCTTGTAGAGAGTAATATAGTTTGCTTGGGGAATCTATTATTTGAGTCAAAATTTCGCAACATATCCCGTTAATTCAGATAAATTGTTGCCTCATTATTCTGGATTAGAAGTACATATTGTTCGCTCAAGTCTGAGTGTGAATGAAGATTGAACTGACTCTTTTTTCTCGTCTTCATAAATGTGTAGACATGGCGTAAAACCGTGGAAGGTGCATCAAAGGTCTTCATGGAGAAGCATTACAATCGGCACAAACGCTTAATTAATGACGGTTAGCAAACATTCTTTTAGGCATTCTTTTTATATGTTGTTTCTTATTCATAGCAATGTATTTATGTAATATTCAATTAGAAGTGTATGTATGACTTTGAGTTTTTAATACAATTTTCTTTTACCGATCAATTGAAAAAAAGAAAAGAAAAAGAGAACAATATTTCAAAGAAAAACACATATCATTGCAAGGAAACAGTCGGAGGAATACACAAAAGCACAAAGTCTTCTCCCATCAACCAAAACTTTATGTCTACTTCTGGAATTTTCCTCACCATACATGAAGAGTCTTCTCCTCATTGGAAGAAGTTGCTCGGGTTCAAAATCACAAGAAGAACAAAAGACCAAGACTTCATAGCAAAGAGTAATGTTAGGAATATAAGCAATACATGGAGTCTACTCTTTGTGCACAACTTATTGTGTACAGTTTATGCACATGGTATTATTCTCATAGCAAATAATTTTAGGAGTGTTTGTTAAGAGTCATCTAAACTGGTCATCTCAGATACCCTCTAATGTGAGTTGGTCATCTCTATATATCGTGTTTGTTATACTGGTAATTTTACATTCTCAGTAATTAGATACTGGGTAAAGTGTTTAGATTCTCGGTAATAAGATGACCAAAAAATAGATAGTAATACGAGATTATCACATACTACCTCCGTCCCACAATAAGTGATTTTTTAAGCTTAATATTTTTTTCCAAAATAAGTGATGTGTTAGAATTTCAATATAATTTTTACAATATTTTTCCATATGTGCCCTTATGCAACCAATGGTATTTATTGGGAAGTTGAAAGGTTGAAGAAAGAGAAAGAGATACCAAAAGAAAATAAAAAAAGTCTCAAACAAAACAAAAAAGTATATTAAGGGTATTTTTGTCATTTTAACTTGTGTATTGGTATGTGTAATTTAAGCTAAAAAAGCATTTATTATGGGACGGAGGTAATAGTGATTATCTTGAAATTTTAATTTAAACAAAAAGATCATTTATATTTAATATCTAAGACATAAGTATCGTTATTAGTCACTTAATTTACATTTATCTTTTAATTAATTGATTTTTTTTTTTGACGACGTGTTTAATTTAATTAAAATAATTCATTGTCTATACAAAATATGCGGTGGGATATCCCCATGCCCCCACCCCGAATGGAGACGGTAATTTTAACTCTGATTGGGGATGAAAAATCACCTAATATTTTTTACGAAGATGAGGAGGAGATGATATTTACTTCTCCCGCCTCAATTCTCACCGCGTCCCCGCCCCCTGCCCTATATACAGTGTTGTTTGTTTTTTTCCCCTTTGTCGTCTATTATAAAATCTTCCTGCATGAGTTCTCATGAGAGAAAAAATCATGTGAGCCTTGTATCGAAACATCAGATGAAGTAGGAGAGAAGTTTTGCACTTAACTTCATTCTGTTATGGGTTTTTTTTTTTTATTTTGATAAAAAAAAAACATCCATCTTTGGTGCATCAAATCTTAATGGGCGACTCAGTCAGTCAGTCAGTCATTACTCTGTGTCTTATTATATCAACTGTACCATGGATAATGGCCCCTCGTGGATTACACAGTATATTAGATATAATGTTGGTGAAGAGTAGAAAGAAAGAAAGAAATTCACGAGTGACTTGTGCAGTAGTAGTATGATCTATATTTATTTAACACCAACTCACTTTTAATCCTATAAAAAAGTGCAACCATTTCTCTCTCCTAAAACATGAAAAAGTGCTGCAACCCATTCAATCAAGCTAAAGTGTGTGCTTTGTCCCAAAAAATTAATAAATAAATAAATTAAATTAAATTGTGTTAATTGATTACGCCAAAAATACTATAATTATTTTTTATTTTGTGTGTTTTTTGGTTGGATTAAGAAAAGATAAATAAGGCCATGAAATGTCAGTTTAGACTTTAGGCAAAGGTGTTCTTAGTTGAAACTAATAAAGTAACAGTGTTGTCCACAAATTAAGGTGAGGATAGTTTGCAACCATGGTTTGTTGAATTTTAACCATTCAAATCCTAATAAGAGGAACTTGTGCCCCTTTCTTTCTTTATGTTTAAAAGGGTGGGGAATTAATTGCCAACCGTACATGAAAAAGTGTGAAATTTGAATGGAAAAAAATGGTACGAGGCAATTGTTTTGTACATGATGATCCTTGCATATTAAAGCTAGACTGAAATTTTAATGAAGGTATTAAGAGCAACTCCAGCAGGCCGGAACTGCTAGAATTCTAAACTAAATATAGTCTAGGATGTGGATTATACTCCAGCAGATGGACTAAATTTAGTCTGGCCAATTTTTCGATGATGAGAAATGACCAAATCAAGGAACCAAAAAACAAGCAGACTATAATTTTAATATATTAAAATGGAAGAAGAAAGGCACTGGAGAAAAAAACCTGAAGGAGAAGAAGGGATCTTCGGAAATAAAGGAGATGACTGAGATAAAGGAGATGAAGAAAACGGAGGGTCAGAACAGTAATAAAATAAACCAACGGATAGAAATTGAAAACCTTATTTGAAAAATCAATAAATATGTACAATTATTCAATACATTTTACCATCTCAATCAACTACTTCAATATTTAACAATTGTAAGTATTTTGTTAATTACTGTATTTTTATTATATTTAATTTTAGTTTTTTTGAATTCATTGATTATTTTAATTTTTTTATATTATAATCAACGGAATAGTCCACAAGAGAATTTGAATCTGAATCTGAATCTGAAACTGAATAAAAAATGTTGTTTGATAATTGATACGTCTAAAACATCTGAATAACTGTCTTTTACTATTTTACCACTCTAAACTATGCTGAATAAGTATATAATTTTATCTGGACGTATTTAAAAAAATTAAATAAAATATTCATTGTAAAACAAATAAAAATAATTAATTCAAACAAATTATCAAACAAAGTATTGAATAATTCAAATAATTTTAACCCAAGTTTCATAGAAAATAAGAAATGTAACGAATTAAACAAACATGTCAACACAATAATAAAATTACATTAATTTCAATTTGTCAATTATTTTCACTTAATTTGATATTATTATCATATGTCCATATTATTTTTAATTAATTAATTATATATATATATATATATATATATTATATATTATATATATATTGAAAGAGAGAGAGAGAGGGTGTGTTATAGGTGTGTTATGGCTATTTGGGTAAAATTAAGTTATTCAGCCGATTCAGCGAGCTTTTTTTAAAAAGAATCGCTCAGACCTTTTCAGCCCAATTCAAATTTTTTTAAAATCGTAAACAAACACTCTTAATGACAGATTCGCTCAATTTTTTACCATTCAGACAACTCCTAAAGAATATTTACTTATGTCATATGGACTAAATATAATCCAACAGATAATCCATCTGTCAGATATGCTCTACTAGTACATTATATCCCCCTCGCCCTCTCCCCCTCCCCTCTCTCGTGTTTGTTTGGTCCCGAAAAGCCTAAAATGAATACTACCTTTTTGTCTCAGACATAACGTGAACCAGAAGGAAAGGAATCACTTCTCTCATCTTCCAGTTTTAATATCCTCCAAATTTCTAAAGCTTTCATTTAATTTCCATGCAACTTTCATTTACTACCTCCACTTTCACTTTACAATAAGTCTACTATTGCATACAATCATACATGCTATCGATACCGTTCATATACATTCACATATATATTTTAATAATTTACATAATTTATTATACACATAAGTCATTAAAATATACATATAAATGTATATAAATAATATGCGTGCGATTGTATGTGATAGGAGACTTATTGCTCACTTTAATTTCATACCAATGAGGCAATGACTAACAAACTTACTTTTGACTTAATTGGACTAAAAACACACCTATCTAGATTCACCTCTTTCATCTTACTACTACTATTAGTATTTGACATCATGGTGTGTATATATATATATATATGCATGCCTCCATTGACTATTCTACTAGTAGCTCCAACTGAACATGGACTAGTCTTTGTTAATTACTCTAGCAATAATAATAATATGGCCGACCAAAAAGGAATCCATAAAAACTTAGAATTCAATATTTGTTTATAATTTGTCTATAAATTAAATGAAACGTGTGATTTACTGTCAACAAAAGTTCAAAAAAATAATACTCCACTACATAAACAACAACAGCAACAACTTGCATGTTTGGCTTCAAATTGAGTCCAACGTGTGCAAGTCGTTAAATAAAATTAAAAAGCCGCTACATATAGAGGGAGGAAATAGTACACCACTACTCTTTAACAAAATGTAAAAGAATTTAGTAATAAAATACTTTCTCCGTTTTAAATTAAATTTTTTTTTTTAATATAATGATAAAAATTATAATCTATTTAAAGATGACTATTTATTGTCAAATTTATTATTTTATAGCGTGACTTTTTATGATATTAATTAAAAATATATTTAAAATTAATTTTTATGAATCAATACTAATTTAGAACAGTGGGTAGGAGCAAAATTCCTTACCTCATGCAAAGAAAAGAAAAGAAAATGGGTAAATAATCGTTAATCTTAGCGGTAATTGTATTTGAATGAATAAAGTCATTTAAAATGTGTCGTTATTCACGCTTCGTCAGTTTTCCCACTGTACTCCTTTCTCTTTCCCTTTCTGCTAAAAGAAAAACTAAAACCCCTCAAACACACAGCTTTCTCAATTATCTCTCTATATATTGGAGGATTGCATCACTCTGTTTCATATAAATCCCAGATCATTTTCTCTCCCCGTATATATATATATATATATCTGTTATTTTCTGAATGCATGCTTAACACCTTTTTCTCTGTCTATTACCCTTTAATTCAATCAAGTATTCCCGTCTACTTACCCTGATCAATTTTATTCAAACATATTCAGCTTCTAGTTTCTTTTATAATACCCTTCTTCACATTGATCAATTCATTGTTTGTATAATAATCTTCACTACATTGTTCAATTGCTTGTTTCTGCATAAATTTTTTTTCTCAAGAATTTTCTGTTTCTGTTCTTGAAATTCTAGGGCTTTTTTGGAGAGGGAAATATTAGTCAATTTCTTTCTATATTGATCGGTTCATCTGTACCGCTTTTGGCACCACAATCAACTTATTTGGCTCTGGGTCTCTTTAACCGTCGCTTTCCGCATTGACCAATTTCTTGCTTGTGTCTATAATTGAAAATTTCACTTGGTGGGTTTTGTGTTTGAGGGAGCTTGTGGAATTTCTAAGGCCTAATTAGGGTAGGAAATGAGGGATGTTTTCTTGGTTGGGAAGGATAGTAATGGCGTGTTGGCGACCGGTGAGTCTATATGCCCGTATGAGCAAGGATAATAATAATCGTAACCATAACAATGATGATGATAGTGATAGTGTTTTTCCAGACCCGCTTCTCTGGTGCAAAGACCTTGAAAAGCACTTTTATGGCGAATTATCTTTCGCAGTTGTACAGGCCAATGAGGTTATTGAGGATCACAGCCAGGTTGAGACCGGCCACAATGCCACTTTTGTTGGGGTTTATGATGGTCATGGTGGCCCTGAAGCCTCCCGTTTCATTCGTGAACACCTGTTTCTTCATCTAATGAGTGAGGCTTTTTTTCCCCTCTACCAACTAATGTCATTCTTATTTTTATTGTTATTATCTGCTGCTGTTGTTGTTGTTGTTGTTTTTGTTGTTGTAATATTAGAAATTGACTTAATTTCTAAATGATAAGCCAAAGTAAAATGATTAGTAATTGACTGAATTTCTAAATGATAAGCCAAAGTAAAATGATTCGTAATTGACTGAATTTCTAAAGGATAAGGCAAAGTAAAACGGTGCTACTCTCGATGGATTGCTTCGCGTTTGTCATTCTTTGTGTTGTATATACATTTTCTTGGTCTAGTTTCTTATTATTGGAGTGAAGTGAATGGGATCAAGTTTTTTGGACAAGGTTATGTTATAGGGTTCTAATTTCCCCTTCTAACCATGGGTCATTAATATGATTTCATGCCTCTCTCTTTTGGTTTAGACTAGTTATTTGTGCAATTTTTTTGAAAGATATGGTCTTTTTTCCCTGATGTATTACATATTTAAGTCACTACGTTATCTAGTTTCTCTTCTCTCTCTTGTGAATGAATCTTTCTCTAATAATGGATCATCAATCTGTTGTTTTGTCATTCCATCATTTTACATAGCAAAACTGAAAATTAATGTTTTCTTAGAGTTCATGTAGATATTAAATAGTTCTTTTGTTGGTTATTAGCTTGCACACTTTGATTGGTGCTTGCATTTGAAAAATGATAAATAAATAAAAAAGAGGTAACTTTGAAGAAATTTAGTAACAACGTTAAGGTCTGCAAAATCTGAAGTTTCAAAGACTGAATGAATCCTCTCTTTAAAGATTTTAGGAATCCACCCTATACTAAGAGATCAGACTTAAATGTTAACATCGATTTACGCACTAAGAAGTCTTGAGCTAGATGGTATAAACCAAATAATCTGACCAAAGACTTCTATGGTTTTTAGATATTTTATTCCTTCTCTGCACGGCACCTCATCAAGGAATACTCACTTTATTCTTTACTCATTAAAGTTGCTATTTTTAAATACTATAACTGAGTTTATCCCTCTTGACCGTCTCTTTTTTCCTGCTTTCTACCTCAATCAACTCATGGTGATTTTACTGGTCCTGAAATCGTTTGAACCTACTTGCAATATCTCAGGTATCGCTCAAGAGAATGAAACAATATCAGAAGACAATCTTAGGAATGCGTTTTCTGCCACTGAAGATGGATTTCTCTCTCTTGTTCGAAGGACATGTGGAATAAAGCCATTAATGGCATCAATTGGGTCCTGCTGTTTGGTTGGAGTTATTTGGAAAGGCACGTTATATATCGCTAATCTTGGTGATTCTAGAGCTGTTATGGGTTATCTAGGTAGATCTAATAAAATTGTTGCGGAGCAGTTGACTAGGGATCATAACGCTAGTATGGAGGAGGTCAGACAAGAACTTATGTCGGCGCATCCCGAGGATTCCCATATTTTAGTTATGAAGCATGGGGTGTGGCGTATAAAGGGAATCATTCAGGTTTGTTCTCCTTTTGTCTCTATTGTAGGTGTGTTTATGATATATGATGCTCTAATTTGTATGTTGTTTTACCTATCCAGTTCTTACTCCCCTCTTGGAAGGATTTACACTTAAATGAGTGAACTGGTGTTTGATATTTATGGATTTCATGCCAGTAATAGTGCTTTTCTCAGTGGCACAAGCTGGAAGAACTCATTTTTTTAATCCCATGCATGTGAGGTAACCTCGCTAAACAATAGACCAGCATAAC
This sequence comes from Panax stipuleanatus, assembly GCA_020205555.1. Lineage (NCBI taxonomy): Eukaryota > Viridiplantae > Streptophyta > Magnoliopsida > Apiales > Araliaceae > Panax > Panax stipuleanatus. The sequence continues at coordinate 140,716,206 of CM035122.1, read as the reverse complement.
TTTTTTCTTTTTATATTTAAAAAACTATGGGTGTCCAAACCTCTAAAAGCATTTGACTTATCCCACAGACATACCCCCCTCCCCCCCAACACACACAAAATAGTAATAATAAAAAAATTTGTGCACCGGGAAGATCCAAGCATAAGCTTATGTAGGTTCCCCCTCGAGTTGGTAAAGTTTGATCATGTGACCTCCTCATCATCATGGTCCACATAGACCAAAGTTCAAAGTTCAGTGGAGTAAACATCAGTACATCATTGCATCCCTATCTTTATTTAGAGCCAAAATAGTTGCTCAAGTAATTTTGTAAATGCTTCATGATTACCCACAAAATAAAATGGAAATGTGACAGAAAGACTAGTTGGTTTATCAGTTTTTTGCTCGTTTTCTCAATGTCTTTTATCTTCTTTGCATCTTTTTTCTGGGATGTTCTATACATTACATAGGATAACTACTTGTTTTTGTTTTTGTTTTTGTTTTTTTGTTTTTTGTTTTTTTTTTTTTTTTTTTTTGGGGTGGGGGGGGGGTGGGGGGTGAGATTTCAAGAATTGGCATGGTCAACAGACTCAACACATCAAAAAAAATTCTTTTTGAGTTGCAACAAATCAAGGTCTTAGTCGCCCGAAATTTGTGCCTATTAGCTCTTGTGTTGCTTCAGTATGGCCGTATCATGTGTTCAAGTTTTCAGGAGTAATCCTTATACCCGGTATGCATGTTAAGCCTGTTTTTGAGTTCAAGTCGGATGTGATAGGTGAAACTTTCAGAGAATTAGGCTTCTTAACACAGAGGGCATCTCATTACTGTATCACATTTTTATACTTCTCACAGCTGCTCCATATAATTGGCTGTTAGTTTTTCCTTTTGGAGCTATCTCCAAGAAAAGGTTTATTGTTTTTAAATGAATGATGGAAGATTCTTATGAAATTGAGTTCATTTGCATAATTGCATCCAAGGAACTAGTCAAAATATTGATATAGATATTTAAGGCTCAAAGTTGCTAAAGCCACAGGGAAACAATAAACTCTATGCATCTCCACAGATCCAATCTTTCTTTTTCAATAGTGGATCTGATGTTTATATGCTTCTTTTGGAAATTTATCTGTTTTTTGCAGTTTGCGGTTTTCTTTCTTTAGACGTTAATAATTCTTTATTCTGCATATATTTATGTTTTTGTGATCATCTAGGTTTGTTGCTTGCATCCTTATATCTTACACCTGCTTTTTTTTCCCTGTTGGGTTTACCGTTGTTAGGTATCTAGATCTATAGGCGATGCATACTTGAAGAGGCCAGAATTCTCAATGGATCCATCATTCCCGCGATTCCACCTTCCTGAACCTATTCGCCAGCCAGTGCTAAGATCCGATCCGTCTATATATACAAGGGCTTTACAACCCAATGACAAATTTCTTATATTTGCATCTGATGGACTTTGGGAGCACATAACAAATCAGGAAGCAGTTGAGATTGTGCACAATAATCCCAGAGCAGTACGTTCTGCTTTCTCATGCCATGTTTATTGCATTTGTAGTCTTTCATCTCTTTCTTAGTATTTATTGTCTCTTTTATACCATCTTAAATGCTAGGGTATTGCAAGAAGACTTCTTAAGGCAGCTTTGCACGAGGCAGCTAGAAAAAGACAGATGAGATATGATGATCTTAAGAAGTTTCAGAAGGGGGTCAGGCGTTTCTTTCATGATGATATCACCGTTGTTGTCATCTTTATAGACAATGAGTTGCTGGAAAAAAGTATATCGGTGCCTGAACTGTCTGTACGAGGCGGCATTGACACCATTGGGCCATCAAGGTTTAACATTCTACAAGAGACTGATGCGAATACAAAGTCTTTTGACTGATAAAGACCTACTCAGTTGAATGGGGAGACAGCCTAGAGAAAATGGTCACCAAGTTTTCCTTTTCCTTTATTTTTATTTTTTATTTTTTATTTTATCTTTCTTGATTAACTTCATGGTGATATGAACCTCCTTTTCTTTACCTTAATGCATCCTGCGATTGTGACCTTTTATTTTCTTTCCTTTCTTCTGTGCACATTCGATTTGTGCAACTTTTAATTTGGGTTCAATATCAAAATCTATGCACATTCAAGTTGCGTGGTTTATAATTGAACAGAATTTGTTCGCAGTTGGCATCAAGGAGCCAATTCTTTGGCTGCGGTTTGAAGCTTTTTGATGCAGTTTGTGTAATCTATTGCCTTTTTTCCTGGATGATGGAGAAGAAAATACGGAGGATTCAGTTTGAGCAATATGTGGTAACTGGTAAGTAGTTTGTTTTGGAGACGTGTTGAAATATCTTCTTGTGATTGAGCAGTAGATTCGTTAGCCATTTGCCAAAAATATAGTAGTATAATGATAATGATATATATGTCGAAATTGGGAACTATTTACTTTTAACCATGAATGTAAAATGAAGAATTAACTACTGAAGAAACGAACTTAACACTGTAAGAAATTCTCATTCATACGGAAAAGACATTTTCAACATGTAAGATACATATTTATATAATCAAATAAGATACAAAAGAACCCATAAAAGAGGAATCAACCGAAACCAAAAAAAATACACGGTCCTCTACAAAATAATAGTGATGTGAAAAATTGAATCTTGAGTTAACCGAACCAGCCTCCATGTGCATTCTCCAAAACTGAGAAACAGGAACATACCAGTACAAAGAAGCAGATTCTGCAACAATATCATCATCAGAAGCCTTTTCAATTGTTTAGAAGCATTTCCTGTGAACAATTGATGGCCCAGACTCGTCGTACTCGGCCTTAGCAATCCACATCTGCACTCAAAACCAAAAATAAAAACAAAAAACTGCCATCAGTCATTGTTAAATATTCTCAAAAGGGGTGGGTGGGTTATTATCAACTAGCTTTGGCTCCTATAACTCAAGATTGGCTAGTGAATGAAGCCTCTGCAGGTCTCATCTCTTTTTGTTATTTGTTTTCACCTTACTCATAACTACCATCTTACACTCTTGTACATATTTCAATTAAACTAATGCCTCCTGGGAAAATAATGCAAATATGTCTTTGGGAATGTAAATGTTGACAGAGTACCTGTTGAAATGTGCTGAGGGATGCCAAAATAGAGCCTCCAATCCATACACTATACTTTCTCTCGGGTGGAGCCACCACCTTAATCTTCATGCTACTTGGAGCTAATGCTGTGATTTCTTTACTCATTCTGTCAGCAATGCCTGGGAACATGGTGGATCCACCGCTGAGGACAATATTTCCATAAAGGTCCTTCCTGATATCAACGTCACACTTCATGATAGAGTTATATGTGGTTTCATGTATGCCAGCAGCTTCCATTCCGATCATTGATGGCTGGAATAGGACTTCTGGACAGCGAAATCTTTCACCGCCAATAGTGATCACCTGTCCGTCAGGAAGTTCATAGCTCTTCTCCACCGATGAGCTGGTCTTTGACGTTTCTAGCTCTTGTTCATAGTCAAGAGCAATGTAGGCTAGCTTCTCTTTCATGTCCCTTACAATTTCACGCTCAGCTGTTGTCGTGAAAGAATAACCACGCTCGGTTAATATCTTCATGAGAGCATCCGTAAGGTCACGCCCTGCCAGGTCGAGACGCAGGATTGCGTGTGGGAGGGCATAGCCTTCATAGATGGGTACTGTATGGCTGACACCATCCCCAGAGTCCAGAACAATTCCTGAACAGCAAAAATAATAACTTAGCTATGAAGATAAACAAGAGGATGTAATTGAAAAATAAACAAATGCTTCGGACCCTATACTCGTATAAACTATTTTGTATGCGACAACATCTAACTTTTTGGGGAACGTAAACACAATTACTGAAAAATGTGTACGCCATTGGCATTAATAATTGTCTCATGTGATCCAATTAACATTGATGAATGAAAGACGGTGTTAGCTTTCAGGAGTGAGAGGGACAAAAGGAAAGACGGTGCAATAGAAATAACCATTTCCAGAATATTTATCCTTTTTTGTAATAGAAGAAAAGAATACCAAAGTAAATTGATATGTTAGCAACAATAGCTTAGTTGAATAGCTAAGCAGTTGTGCAAGAGCAGCATGTAAAGACAACAAGCAAGAAGAATAACGTACACAGACATACTCCATCACTAGCATAAATTGCATACCCATCACATTATCCCCTCCAATAGGTTTACCTTTTCAGGAGGGGGTTGTTCTTGAGCTTCTATTTGGAGTGTAAGACCATTAGTGGAAAATTATCTTTATATTACGTATAATTTATCCTTTAATTAAAACCCTTGTTCCAATATTTAGATCTAAGAAGCTATCTTTTCAAGAAACATAGAATAAAGAACTCAGTAGGTCAAAAAAATTGCTCACCAGTTGTACGACCGCTGGCATAAAGGGAAAGAACAGCCTGGATAGCAACATACATGGCAGGAGTGTTAAAGGTCTCGAACATAATTTGAGTCATTTTCTCACGATTGGCCTTGGGGTTGAGAGGAGCTTCTGTAAGGAGAACGGGGTGCTCTTCTGGAGCCACACGAAGTTCATTGTAAAATGTGTGATGCCAAATTTTCTCCATGTCATCCCAATTGCTGACAATTCCGTGCTCAATTGGGTATTTTAAAGTCAAATACCTCTCTTCGATTGAGCTTCATCCCCAACATAAGCATCTTTTTGACCCATACCAACCATCACGCCAGTGTGACGAGGGCGACCTACAATGCTAGGGAAGACAGCCCTTGGAGCATCATCTCCAGCAAATCCAGCCTAAGAATATTGAGACCAATATTAATAGTCAGCAGTGCTACGTTTGGATTGCATGAATGAAGGTGAGATTGTGAGAATGGAATGACTCATTCCTATGGAATGAAAAAAAATTGTGTTTGGTTATTCTATTAGAATGGAATGAACAATTCTCATTCATCCCAAATTTGTGAATTTTATTCTTTTGGGGATGGTACGGACCATGGAATGACTCATTCCAACTGGAATGAAATAAGTCATTATACTCTTCATTCCATTCCCTTCTCTATTTCATTCCTTCATCAATTGCATTCCTTCAATCCAAACATAACATAGGTTCTTGAAGCCAACTTAAATTAACTAATGGAGATAATTCTTATAACCAAATGAATGATCATTGATCAACATTTAAACGAATATACAACTAAAAGTAGTGAATGTTGGAGATTTTTACCTTGACCATTCCGGTTCCATTGTCACATACGAGAGGTTGAATATCCTCAGCATCAGCCATTTTCTATTGTATGCTGGACAAAGCACCATTATGATATTAAAATAGAGAGAACACATACAATATTACATTTCAAGTCATATTTCACTCCAACTGCTCCAAGAGTTGAATAATCCACTTCAGTTAAGCTGATAAAGCATGCTCTTTGATGATAAAACATCGGAGTAACTCTTTTTTTTTTAAATACTGTGAGACCTTTTTAGTTGAGCACTTGAGAATAAGCAATTTTTTACTGTCAAATGCAATACACTTGATGACAAGAACGTGTCTTTTGCATATATGCCTAAAAAGATGCTTTAAAGTAACAAAATTTACAAAATCTTCCACCATGAAGGAATATAAAGCTTGCATCAAGCATATTGATACTGCGACCCGGGAATAAGGTTCAATCCACTGCCCGAGAACATCAACTGTGGTTATCTTGGTCCACCATATGGCTCACCCAAAAGATCATGATTGTTGGTTACTAAAATTACTATTAATAATAGAGTTTTACACACACACTAACCAAACCAAACCAAACCCACATGCTCCGATGTGTGACTGGGGTTGTACAGATATGGCCCGTCTGTATTCCCATGAAACAAGCCATCTGCTAATCAACAATTTAAACATTGTGCTAATCTATCAAATGGAATTAAAGATTCCGCAATCAAAATGCAAATGGTTAGAGCACAATTCACGATCGAAAACGGCGTTTTAATATATGAAACAGCCAATTAATCCAACGCTTCCCAATTTCTATGCAAGGTACCAAATTGATTGAAATTCTATACATTACTCCTACAATATTGAAATCAAATTCTTATAAGAAACGAGACAAATAAAAGGTCGTATAAATAACTAAAAAATGAATATTTGATGAAAATATTCAAACCCAAAATGCCACCACTAATAATACATTTGCACCCATGAATAGATCGACTGTTCAATAATGGCATCAAGCCATCAGGAGACAATTCTAATCAACAAAACCAAATTTTCCATCAAAGCAACCAAATGCATATGGAGAGGAGGGAGGGGGAGAGACATTTAAATCAACTGGTAATATTTTTATGGAAAACAAAATGAGAACAAGGGGTTGTACATTTACAACTTCTGGGTTTGTTGACTTCCACATGTCCTAGGCAAAATTGTAGCTTTATTTATTAATTTCCGCCAAAAAATCAATACATGACATTGTTCATTAAGACTCAATGGTAAACAAAAATTCCTAATTTCTAATGATGGAAAATTTACCCGAGTAGATTCCATTAAATGAGAATTCCAATTAATTTTTAGTTATTTTCATTAAGAGTTGCTTGAATACACTTGAACATACACTTTTAGTCATTTTTAAAAATAACAAAGTTTACTTCAAATTTAATAGTATTAAAAAAAGTTTGTGTAAATATGTCGTAGACAAAACTTAATACGTGTAAAATAAGTAATAAAATAATTATTTATTCGTAGAAGAGAGGCATCTATTAATTTTCAAGTCTTGCAAGCATGATCTTAAATTATTTTTTTCTAAATTTTCTTCCACATGTGAGACTTAATTATGTGGTATCAGAAAATATTCAACTATTTATAGTTAACTTTTTTTAGCAACATATAGACGTGGAGAAAGAAATTAATTACTTTCTAACAAATATGATTTTGAAATGTCAAAATATATATTTAATTTCATAACAAAGGGATTACTTTTGTGAGTTATTGGAATGTATATATATATATATATATATATATATATATATATATATATATGCGCTTATTTTGCATTTTATTTTCTTAATTATCCAAATAATTTTCTTTTGTTTGTGTTTTCCTCTTTTTCCTATCCGTCAGATCAGAGGACACAATGGAATGGTCAAGTAGGAGCATAGATTAAGGGCATATTAGTCATGTAGTGACTAAAAAGGTTTAATGAAAAAAGTTTTAAATTTACAAATTTAGTACACTTTTTTGCAACCGTTAGTGGGGGGCGGGGTGCGTTGGGCGCGAGTAATTAATAATTATACGTCGTGAGTGGATGATTAAAAAATGCCATCTCAGTATTTGGTTGTGTATCCAATCCAATAGCCAATAGTCTGGACGTCATGTCAGCCTGTTTCTTCGATGTCTAGTCCACTCATAAGTGGCGGTTTCTGACCTGCAATATTCAGTCAATAATCTGAGTTGAATAAAAAAAAATATAATTGCGAATTATATAAATACATAATATTTATTTCAAACTACAAGATTAATATCTTTTTTAAAAATTAATTTCAAATACTTATAAACTCAATGTTGATATCGATTCATTTAATTTATATCAGTACAATTATAAATATCATAAAAATATACTAATATACATAATTATAATTCGGAACAAATAAAATATTATACATAATTATAAAAGTGTCTAGCCCCATATAATCCCCACATATTATATATTATCTCTGTCTTCAAAAGGATAAATAAGTTGATAAATTATATACTATCTCTGTCTTCAAAAAGATAAATAAGTTGATAAAAGACCGTGTACTCAAAGAATAAACAATGTCAACAATTCATCTAGATAAATTTTGTATAGACTAATTTATTATTGACTATACATCGCTCGCATCACAAATGAATAGTTCACATTAATTTTTTTCTCTCCAAACCTAAAACTAAAGGATAGATTGAGAAAGAAAATTATGCTCTCTTACTTTTTTTTGCTTCATTAATGTGTGTAAAAATTGTCATGTTCTTATCTTTTTTTAGGACGGATAGAGTATCTATTTGTGATAACCTAGTGGTACACAACTTTTCTTTTACTGAGTATGGTCACATGCTTGAGTTTACTCCTCAAAAAATGCCAATTTTTTCCCTTAGTTTCCTCTTCGACCCCAACCCCAACCCCAACCCCAACCCCTTCCCCGTGTTATGTTTGGAAACAAAATCAATTACCCTCATACTCATCCATGTAGTTGACAAATAAAATTTTATACATAAATTCACAATATATATCGTTTGATTACATTTCAATTTGAACACTAAACTTTAATCCCAAAATTAATTTGCACTTTAAACTTTATTTTGAATTAAATGCTCCCTATATTTTTAATTAACAAGAAAACAGTATACATACTTCACATCCTTCTCCGCCCAGACTCTATAAACTACAAGTGTGTGAAATATTAGGGGTATTTCGTTAAACTTTCGTATTATATAGGTAGTTTGCATGAGGAAGCGAGAGATAGAGTGTACATTTTCGGTGATATTTTGGTTGAAAAATGTTGCCAAGTGTGATACGTTGTCATTAAAAATATAGGGTGCTTTTAATTTAAAATAAAATTTAGGGTGTAAATTGATTTTAGGGTTAAAGCTTAGTGTTCAAATTGAAATTTAGTCTATATCATTTTTTCATCCTAGGATAATGTTTAGTGACTCCCTCTATTGACTAAAAAGAATCTTATTCATAAAAAAATCGAAATATTATAAATATATTTTGATTATAAGTTTTTTTAATAGTGTAAATTGTTAATCTAATAATAATTACACAATAATAATAATTGTTATTCCCGTAAACTTCCAATTGTTATGTGCTGCATTTGTCCAATGTCCAAACGTGCCATGCATTACTACAAAACTATTTTCTGACCAACATCTTTTACAATTGGATGCACGTTTGTTTGTTTGTTGATTTTCTGCCTCATGTTATATATATATATATATAGAGAGAGAGAGGGCCCTTCTTATACGGACCACGCGCATGCGGGTGGTACATATATGTGCGGTATCACTTAACATGAAACGGTCCTACTCCTACAACAAGCCAAATTACGTCATACACATGTCTAGTAGATTGGTTTAATTCCGAGTTCCTGACTCTCTTTTGAATCTTTTTGTTAAGTGATACCGCACATATGCTCACAATATGTACCACCCGCATGCGGGTGCGGGTGGTCCGTATAAGAAGGGCCCTCCCTCTCTCTCTCTCTCTCTCTCTCTCTCTCTCTATATATATATATATATATATATATATATATATATATATATATTAACTGTGTCCCGTACCTCCGGCACTACAATCGATGGTGGAATTTATCTCAAATTTTGGACGGCCCAGATGATTTATTGAGTGAGCGGGAAATTCAAAATTATTTGTATTTTATTAAATATATATATATATTATTTTTAATTCAAATTTTGTTTCTAGACGAGTCATGACGATGTAAGTAAGAAAATAAGTTCATGTTTCTGATAGACTTGCAAATATTTCATATTTGTTGTATGAATAAATTCAATCCCTAACAAAAAAGATAAATTACTTTTTTTTTAATTGGGTGGAGTCACAAAGAGAATATAAAATTATATCCCCCATTAACCTCACATTTGTCCCAGTTTTTATCTCCCATGTCTATATATATTTTGAACCATAACTTATTCCAAAAGCACATTTTTAATGTCCTAGATAATGGAGAGGGGAAATTGAAAAGGGAAGAAACCCGAGAAACAGCAACGTTGATAAGAAAATGACAAAGATGGTTTTTTCGACAAAATAAAATTTTAAACAATTTGTGAATTTTTCTCTTCATATTTATTGAGTTTATATGATTAATTTTAGTGAGTTGAAACTTATAGGTTTGATATGCCTGATTTGAAATTTATATAATTGATATGTTTGAGCTGAAATAATTTATAATATTGATGTGGTTGAGTTGAAATTTATAGGATGAAAAATTTGTTTGAGATGATATTAATTCAAGGTTTTCAGAATCGGATCGTTCATCGAACCAGAAAATATACCGGGTGGATAGATCACTGGTCCAACCAGTGGTCGAACCGTTATTGACCCAGTGACGTCATTAATATATAAAAATATATATTATTAGTAATTAATAAAAATTTAAAAAATCTCATTTTTCATGAATTAAAACATAATAAAGATGAGTTACAATGTAAGACCCCAATTTTTATGAATAAGTTTTAATTTTCTTTATATATTATTTTGAAATAGTAAGGTGTTGATTTGATAAATGTGATAAGTTATGGGTGAGATGTGCAAAGTTTACAAAGTAAGCAAGTGGTTATAAAATATTTGTTGTGTCGGAGAATATTCGTTTAGTCGAAAAATATTCTTTTTATCGGAAAATATTCGTACGACGGTGCAGTTATTGGTGGACCCCACAACGAAATGAATATCGGATATAGAAAACGACAGAAGTAATTTTTTATAAAAATAACGGCAAAACTGTTACTGTTAGTACTGTTGAAATACCCGGTGGTTAAAATACAGTAATACGCACACGGTATTGCACAGTATTTTGAATTATTGATTCTTACGTAGGAAAGCACTTACTCAATTATTGTTACATCAATTATTGTTACAGTAATTACTGTTCAATATTTTATATTATTGATTCAATAATTGCATAAGATTTTATTGGTTCAATATTTGATACGTTGATATTTTATATCAATAAATATTCTTTTGCTATTTTATTTTAGTGATTTAATAATTGTCACTGCACAGTATTTCAAATTATCAAATTAATAATTCATATTATTTGAATAATATTATTAGATAGCATTATTGGCAATGTCTAAGGAAGTTCTGTCTAAAAAAGTGGTTGATTAATTGCGCGCCAGTAAGGAGAAATCCTTATCGGAAGGCCCCCTCTTTTTTGAGAACGACCTGGTTGTTAATATTGTAGTTCTGTAATATTATTTGTGAATAATTAATTTTTGATATATATGATAAGGAAATATTTATTCAATGTGGATTTAAACGGAGGAATTTTTAACATGTGACATTTATTGAAAGTTGATATTTTATCTTTTCTGATAAAATAATTCATTCAAATATATTATTATAATATTATATTATAGTAGTATGATGTGATTATATAATAGTATAATTTTTATAATTTGAATGGTAACGTTATTATAGTAAATTCAGGATATAAAAGTAAAATGAGGTAGAAGAGAACAAATTGAATTTAAATTCTTATGATGTAAGCAATGATGTCATCGGAACGATGAGGTACGCAATGATGTCATCGGAGCGATGAGGTAAGCAATGATGTCATAGGATCGATAATGTAATCGATGATGTCATAAATTATGGCAAAAAAAATATTTTTCCCTTATTCTGCCGAGCCTATAAATAGAAGCTCATTTCTTCATTATTTCTCACAAATTCACTAAAAGTATAGAGAGAGAAAGTATAGAGAGAATAAGAGAGAAATAATAAGAGAATTCTGCTATTACACTAGTGCAGTCTCCAAATTTTTAAGGTAAGGGGTATTATTTTTTCAGTATTCATGAAGAGAGTTATTTTCTTTCAATACTCGTAAGGGTTGTTATTCCATTCTTTATTATTATGTTGGAATAACCTGTCTACGCGGACTGGCGCATGCGTGGTGAAATTCTGTTGTTATTCTATATTTTATTATTTTGTGGGAATAACCTATCTACGCAGACTACCGCTAGCCTGGTGAATAATCCTTCGTATTCAGTTGTTATTAAATTATAAAAATAATCTGTCTGAGCGGACCACCGCCTGACAGGTGAAAATTCAATTGCAGTTTCATATATTGTTTCATTTCAGATTCTTAACTCTAAACTTATTACGATAAGTATTGCTTCTATAATTTATGAAATGATCATAAATTTTTTGAGTTTTGCGCTTCATCTAATATTATTCTACTGGAATGTTGGTATGAACTTTCTTGTTAATTTTTTATTTTTTCATGTCGAGTTACTATTCACGGAAAAAAAAAAAATCTTCCAAATCATCTTTGATTGGATCTAGATTTTGATCTTCATTCTTGAACTCTGGATAAATTCTCTAATATTTGTCCTGTATCTCACTGAATTCGTTATTCGTATTATTTTTCATCATCCTTAGTTCTAAATGGTGATATATCTGAATATCTTTGGCCTGTAGTGCAAAGATGAATGATTACCTGATGAATATCTTTGGTCCGTAGTGCAAAGATGGATAGGTGTTGAGATGAACATGACCAACCGGTGATATAAATGAATATATTTGGGCCGTAGTGTAAAAAATAAATATTTGATTCGAGATGTATATTGATTGATGTTACAGGAATAAAATATTGATGATGGACTTTTAAATCAAAGAAGATATTAGACATCATTCTCTACTTAATTCTTCTAATGAATTGTTATTTTCGTTACAAATATTAATCTAAAACGTGTTGTCCATAATATTTTATCGTATTTATTGAAGGCTAACGATGATTTATTTTTTATTATCTTAGTCATAATATTATTTACTGTGCTAGTTGAGCTCACTATTTTTTTTCATTGTTCTCTTTAGAAAATGAGAATATCGCGTGTACTAGTCAGAGAATGGAGTGATGGTCCGAGTTAGAGCTGTAGAAGTCCTCACTATTTTTTTTTAAATAGTATGATAATAAATGTAATGAGGACTTAGTTTGAATGTTTATATTTTTTACATTCTGTATTGACACTCACAGTTGTGTGGTAGTATTTTGCATGACCGTTTGATATGAAAGATTGTATTTGAATTTTGTACCATGTATTTGACGACTCAAAATTGATTGAGTATTAAACCTATTTTGGGGGCGTCACATACAATATTATTAAAAATAGTTAACTTTAATATTTAAATTTTTTCGGTAAAAAAATAAAAAAATAAATTAAAAATCGAGTCAACTGGGTCAATTAACTGGATTTACAGTTGAACTACTGGTGGTCAACGAGCCAACCCGAATTTTGACCAAAACTGATTTACTGAGCCAAACCGGATCAAAAGACAGACGATTCCAATTTTTACTGATCCAATCTAATTTTTAAAACATTGCATTAATTCATTATAAATTTATCGTATTACATAAGAGGAGTCTATTTATAAATCTGATGTTCTTGAAACTTGTAGAATTGATTTATGCGGATTATATATGTTGAGTGGAATGATTATTCTTTAATTTTTTATTTTTTTTTTGTATTTAAAGGTTTTTGTTCCTTATTTTTATCTTTTTAGCAGAAAATTAAAAAGAAGAAAAAGTAAGAGCAGGGACTAAAGTTCGGAATTTCATCCATCGAGTTCCGAGTTGACTCGCAAATATAGCGCTAGTTCCATTTTTGGCGACGTGAGTTTGTCTGTCTGATACATGAGTTGCAGGGATGAATCGGGCTACGAAAGCCGCCCTGATCAATATTCAGGCCAACCCATTTGACCTGAAAGCTGCCTTTTTTCACTCCACTCCTGTGCTGGATCGCAGAAGGCGCAACCATTGGGATTCTGTCGGTTCTCTTTCTACATGCCCTTTAATATTTTATGTCCTATTGTGATTTGTGTATCTTTTTACAACCTTAATAGTAATAATCCCATATCAGATTTTTTATGATTAAGATTTTGTGGGTGAGGGCAGAATTTTCCAATTGTAACTATAGATGTATTCGGTGAAATTTCAATGAGCAGGCGAAATCTATTTAAGTCTTTTTCGTTTGGAAAGAATAAAACTTCATTTGACCCTTTTCTTTTGGGGTTCATAACTCTATCCATTTCTCAGTCTAATTTAATAATTTTTTAGACAGCAAATTCAGGAATGTTCTCGTTGTATATAGCTGGGTGGAAAGAGAAAAATGTATTGTTTCAATGCCATGCCAAATACTGTGGAATTGAGGGACATCTTATGTAGTTCAAATTAAATGCTTTCATGAATTTGAGTAAAGTTTATATTTTTCTTGGATGCAGAGGGGAAGTGCTTATAAGGGTTCGTCAAAGGTGATAGTTAATTTGTTATCTGTAAACAATGTTGAATTTGTTGATATTGCAATTTATATTATCGGTACAAATAATTACTTATGGTTTGTATTCTTCATGAATCATACTCTTTCAGTGGTAGAGGTTTAACATTTTGGTTGCACATATTAGTTTACATGACTAATTATATGATTATGTAATTTAGCTATAGTTGAAGGCAATTATTGGTTAGGATTGATGAAAAAGTGATCTTTTTCAGAAGTTGAATGCTCCAAACTCCAAAGGGGGTCAGAACTCGAAGTTGTGACTGTTAAATTGAATTACATTCCCCCTCCCCCTTGTAATTATTGGATATCATGTGCACAATTTTCCTTAGAAATGTGTTTTCATATTAGCTTAAACTAAGAATATACAGATATCTCGCAATCAAAAGATGAATTATAACATAAGAGGATACAATTCATTGCGCTAATATATCCAAAATTTAGTAATTTATTAGTCACATCACAGTCGTGCAAAGTAAATTTTAGTATGGCCGTTAAGTCACTTGTATTGTCATACTTATCATAAACAGGAAAAAAAAGGTCTGTAACTGTAATGTATTATTGATCTTTGTTAGTTCAAGTGGGCATATTTTCCTCCATTTCCACTGTTTTTATATTCTTTTGGTGGATGTCGAGAATAAATGTTCTGAGTGCTGAGAAGTAAGACAAATGTGTTTATGGATGTCTGCTGTAAGTCGATGAAAAAGTTGCACACAACCATGCTGATACTTGGAGCATTTCAATATATTGGGAGTTCATTTTATCAGTTCGCTCTGTAGAAAGAATATTTTTGCTGTTGTATACATCTAGTAAATACTCAAGGCTAATGATGGTCCAAACCTTTTTTGGACGTGTGAAACATTAATAGTTAGCTTTTGAATGCAGTGTCATGTTACCATGCCAATTAAGCGCTCAAGTTGTTGGTTCTTCAATTTTTTTCTAGTTTCTCTTTTCTCTTCATGCATTCTTCCAGTAAATTAACCATTAAATGTATCCTTCCTGTAAAAAGTACTTGCAACTTGTGATTATCTGCTCCTGCTCAACTCACGCGCTTTGTTTAGATTTAATATCCTCTCTTTGCGATGTTGAGTGATGACTCTGGGTGCCCACCAAGCTAATGCCACATCCAGTTTCATGAGATTAAGACAAATATTTTTCTGGTGCTCGTCTTTTTTGCAGCGATCTAACTGCTATTCCAGAAATTACAGAAAGATGAACTCCAAACAAGAATTACTGCGCAATGTCAGTGCTTTTGCAGAGACCCTTTTTCAGGTTATTTTTGACTGATGATTTTATTTATTTTTACTATTTTGTTATTCAGTTAATATATTTAATTAGATTACCTGTCTTTATAAAGAACTTCTGTAGCTTTTCCACCCACCCCCCTTTGTTTGTGGGAATTAAATAAATTGGGACTAATGTCCAAGATTTGAGTTAATGAGTTAGAAAGGTTATGTTCATGGGGAAAGAAAAAGGGTTGATGAGGTGGTTACAGTGCATGTGCATGTGTCATTCTTTAATCAACACACTAAAGTTTAGGTGGCATTTCAGTATGTATAGGCGTTTCCAGAAGCCTAATGTGGGTTATTGGTATGCATGTTTAGGCAGAGATGAGGATTAAGTAGCTATCAGAGAAATTCCTTGATATATGGATTCCCGATTATGATTTTGACTCGTAAGGAACTAGATTATAAGTCTCTGACTAATATCTGGTTTTTAAAACGTGACAAAAATAGATTTATACTTTTGGTCTTTGGAAGAAAGAAGCAAATATATCATCAAACTGTCTGTAGTGCTCGTCATTCAGAAACTGAAGTGCATTGAAGGTACTTGGCAATTCATAACAAATTATATGTTCATAGTAGTAGATTTCCTAATTATGTAGGGGGAGAATTTTGAACTTGACATTACTGGTTGGTCCTGAGCCGCTATCTTTTGCTCATGGCTTCATTTCTTAAAGAAATAAAA